>CM049607.1:7010727-7565727 GCA_026979955.1 Megalurothrips usitatus
TCACGAGAGCGGATCGTGAGATCAGCAAAATTTCAGAAAAAAAAATTAATTAAAAGTGACAGAAGCGCTGCATAGAAGAGAGGCGTAAAATATAAATCTAACTATGTGTTTGTCTGGCCACATGAACTATCAAAACAACAGTAAAGTCAACAAAAGAACTTCATTTTTTAACTCAGGTCTAAGAAAGAATCACCGTCTATTCCTCCAGGGGTAATCACGGTCTATCAAGCATGGAGAAGGAGGAAGAGGAGAGAGCAGTAGGAGGAGGAGGAGGAGGAGGAGGAGGAGGAGGGGTCATGCAAATGCGGCACACGCACAGATACACGGGTGAATACAGGACGCGCTCGGCCGGCATACAATAGCCTAACGTAAGCGTACTCGGAACCGGCCATGAGCGGGAATACAGGAGACGGTAGGCCACCGCCACCTCTCTCTCTCTCTCTCTCTCTCTCTCTCTCTCTCTCTCTCTCTCTCTCTAACGGGTGGCGCTGCCTATCATTCCTTACTATGTGAATAATCGGAGCAGCCACGCTATGGTTGCTCCGTCTTTGTCTGGCCCATTGCGGTGCGACCTGGGGGTGAAAAGTGCGACGGTATGTGCACGACGAAGTGCCTCTCGCTCCCCCCCCCCCCCCCCCCCCCTCTCTCTCTCAAACACACACACACACACACACACACACACTTGCACATGCCAGCCGGAATGTTGTTCGCACCGCTAATCTGCGAATAACGCACACATTCCTGTTCCTGCCAATAAGCCGTTCTATAAGCAGCGCCGGTGTCCGGTCCTCGCTGAGCTAGCGAGAGGTGGGGGAGGGGGAAGGAGGGGGTGGGGGCGGGGGAGAGGCAGCGGGGGAGGGGCTGACAACGAAAATGGGTAAAAGTAGAGTGCAGGGAGGGGAGCGCCTGCGAACTGCGGGGTAGGCCAGCCCGCCGGGCACTGCTGCAAGCCGGGCCCGCCCACCCCGCCGCCTGCACGGCGCTCGCTCCGCCGGATTGCCATAGCTCCTGCAGTACAACTACAGCGTTCATACAGTGCAGTGAGCACAAAACAACGACATCAGAGCTGTAATTATTTTAAGTTCGAGCGGGCAAAATAAATCTCATGACGCTTTAGTACAGGTTTTCAGCACACACACACACACACACACACACACACACGCAGACGTACCAGACGGCCGGCATCCGTTTGACTACAAATGGGGTTTAAGCCAGGCTGCAGCCTGCATTCTTCCCCCCCCCCCCTTACCTCCTTTCGCCCTTGTTCCAATGACAACGCAAAGGAAGTCTATAAGAAACTAAAGGACCCTTAGCAGGGTACACACACACACACTCACATGCCGTGCAGTAGCAGGCAGGCGGCATTGTCTTGGAGCGAGGAGAAGGGGGGAGAGGGAGGGGGAACAACAGGGGCTACTGCGGGAGGCGCGCGGGACAAACCCAGCCTAAACTAGCGCGGCCTAATCTAACCTAATACCTAGAACTGAGAGCGGCCAAGGGCCTCGCCGCATTCCACTCCCTCGCGCCCGTTCTAGTTAGGTTAGGCCGTCGTTGTTTCTCCTTTCTACGCAGATTATACCCTTTTTTATCCACGATGATTTGAAAATTGACAAGGGAGATGAAATGAAGAAAAGTTGCAGCCCACGCCTTCGCAAACCCGAAGACAAGACTTCCTGGCGGCGCCGCCCGGCTTCTTGGGGGCTCAGCTGCAGGATTCCTAGTCAGGCGCGTCATCGTGTCTGTCTCTCTTCATCGCAAGGAAGCTCGGCCAACCTTCTCTCTCCTTCCACCGCCCGACTGTAACCTCACGTACGCCCCCCCCCCTCCGCCTCACTTGCTCGTCTCTCTCCTCTCTCTCTCTCTCTCTCTCTCTCTCTCTCTCTCTCTCTCTCTCTCTCTCTCCCTCACCCCGCCCTCCCATTTATTTACGCTGGCTGCTTCCAGTATCAATTAATATGAATAGCCCTGGGCAATTATTTTTATATTGAAGGCGGGGACCGGAGGCGGAGGGGGGAGGGCAAGGGGATGCGGTTCATTTTAATATTTATTGAATTTTCCGTCGGTTTCTCGTGCATAATGATAAGATAGCAATACGCGATAAGACTTTTCGATAAGGACGTGACCGCGAGATCATTCTTCTCTTTTATCCTTCTTTTTCGGCGAGTGATAATGAGTTGCGCGCTCTCTTCGGACCGCTCACGTCGCGCGGGTTCGAGTACTGCTCAGGGCGGCGCCACTTTCCCACGCGGATTTCCACGCAAGGCGTCCGACAAATACAGATTTTCGAATCGCCCGCGCGTTGTGGAGGGAGGGGCCGCTGGGAATGAAAGAGTCATAATCATGGCTCAACAGAAACAGGGTCACGTCTTCTGATTTAAAAAAAAAAGCGAGGAAAAGGTAAGGTGACCATGATGAGGCCTGCAACTAATAACCATACCCGTAAATCGGAAGACGTCAGGTGACCCCGTGTTTTTTTTTTTTGGGGGGGGGGGGGGGACCAGGGGTCAAGACGAGACTAACTTTGGTCTCAAATCTGCGGAGTCTCCGAGGTCGCGTTCTTAAAATAGCCTCTCCAAGCCCCTTACTGACTAAAATTGGGCGATGATTACGACTCTTCCGATTTCAGAGGGAAGAAGGAGGGTCCCGAACTCACAAGGCGGAGACCTGAACGCGCGGCCGGGCGACAGCGCCATGGGCAGAGCCTGCCGTGGGCAGAGCGCGCCGCAGCCCGGAGCCGTGCGGGGGTCCAGCCTGCCCGAGAGCCGCTCCCCGCACTCAGCAATTTCCTCCGCGAACGTGACAACAGCGCGCGAATTGAGAACTGATTTAGATATTTGAAAAAGAATAAAAATAAGAAGGAAAACATTAACCGAAAACAAACACACACACGCTTCTGATCGATTATACATAGGTGTCTTATGTCTGACCGTTCACGGAGACGAGGGACACACCGACGCATACACGCACACAAGCACACAAACACACACAAACCATATAACACCCCGATGACACTCCAAGTTTTCCCGATGGGAAGAAGAATTTTTTGCAAGATTCCTTGAGCCCGACACCTCCTGAATGGGCTGAACCGGCCGCCTGCTCCCGGGTGTCGGCGCCGTCTGTGATAGGGAAAGGGGGGAGGGGCGTCCTATGTATTCATGATGAGTGAGTGAGAGAGAGATATACAAAAAGAAATGATTTATTCTCGGCGACGATCCAACGTGGGCCCCCGCGTGTGAGAGCGAGAGACAGAGAGCGAGGAGAGAGACACTGCGCGGGTCCCCCACCCATAGGGCGTGAGAGCGAGTGAGAGGGAAGTCCGTTCGCCCATCGGAAGTGAAGGTGTATAGCCCACCGGCATGTCAGTGTGTAACGAATCCAGCTCAAGATCTCCTCTCTCTCTCTCTCTCTCTCTCTCTCTCTCTCTCTCTCTCTCTCTCTCCCTTTCCTCTTATCATTACGTTGCACTTTATTTTATGGAAAGGCAAGACCAAAGGTTTTATAGTACACCTCATCTGCGGTTTGTTTTATTTCCCCCCTTTCCAAAAGAGCAAAAGTCAGCGAGGGAAGAAGTGGGGGGGGGGGGGGCGTTCGCTCCTTCTCTTGATGCGTTTCACTCTTTCTGTCTCTCTCCCTCCCCCATTTCTCTCTCCCTCTCTGCTCGCACCCTCCTTGTCAAGGCGCTAAGCCAGAAAATACGTTCCCATACAACGGTGATGTGGACTGAACACACACACACACACACACACACACACACACACACGTCACAGCCCTACAGGCTCGGCAGCAGCCCTGGCAATTTACACCGAGGACGAGGCCCACATAACCTAGGCTTAAAAACTTTCGCTGCGCCCCGTATTCGAACCTGCGACGGCTCGGTCCCTCGTCGTTTTATGTTGGCGTCGGCGGGGGGCGGTGGAAGTAAAGGGGGTGGGGACGGGTTTTGGCGCTGAGTGTACCCGCGCGCACAGAGAGAGAGAGAGAGAGAGAGAGAGAGAGAGAGAGAGAGAGAGAGAGAGAGAGAGAGGACCGTTCCGTTGTTCTGGGTCAGATAATCCCGAAATTTGTGGCCGTCGCCGATTCAGGGGCAAGGTCAAGAAACCCTGGACAGCAGGCGGGGCCGGGCAGGGGGCGGGGCACAGCAGGGCCTGCTGGGCCTGCAGCGCGGCACACACGCACGCACGCACGCACGCACGGACACGCACAGCCTCGCCGTCCAAAGACAACGGGCAGAGCGCACTGCTTATACAGATCAGCGCAGAGCAGCGCGGGGCCGAAAGCGAGAAGGAGTCGGACAGAGACAGAGCTCGCGGGGCGCACTGAGGGGGGCAGCGGGTCAGAGAGAGAGAGAGGCATACAGGCATGCAGCGCGGTGGGAGGGGGGGGGGCGGTGATGAGGATAGCCATATTTCATGTCGTCTGGCCAGTCAGGACCCGGCCGCCGGGCCGGCGCGTGTGCGTGTGTGTGTGTGCGCGTGCGTGTGTGTGCGTGCGCTGTTGCCGCACTGCCGGCCCGGCCCACGGCAGCGGCGGCGGCGGCAGCAGCAGCAGCAGCGGGAGGACCCGTCGTCACCACCGCCGCATCGCGAAAAATGTTTACGAAAATAAACACGAGCAGAAATAAAACACTCTGGAAAAAATAAATTTGGTGCGGTGAGAGGGGGAGGGGGGGAGGGAGGGCGGCAGGACGGGAAGGGCACTGCAGGCTGCGTTCGTCGTCACAGCCGTCGCAGGCGATCGAAGCGCAGCGGCACCGGCGGCCCAGACCCGTCGAATTTCACAGCAGTCGGAGGGGGGGGGGGGGATGGATGAGGGGGGGGGGGGGGCTTTTCCGCGGAGGAAGCAAGTACGTTCACGGAATGTGGGGGCTGACTGCCCGGGGTCTGGAGCGGCGATTCATTGAAAATGGCAGGCCTGTGTGCTGTGCCGAGATAGCGAGAGAAAGAGAAGGAGAGAGAGAGAGAGAGAGAGAGAGAGAGAGAGAGAGACTGATTCGTCTGTATCACATGTATCACAGGGTGTTTGTAACGTCAGTTTAAATTTTTTTTTAATTCAAATCGTTTACTTGCACTTGCTTTGCGCCCCGCCACGTTCCCAGGCAATGCGAGACATCACCACAGCGGCCTTTGCCTTTACAGTACATTTCACTACGCACACTCTCTTTTTCACAGAATCGAAAACAACAAAAAACAGGCAAAAAATACGAGGACGAGAGGGCGAGACGACGCTATGCGACAACGTGCATATTCGAGTTGAGGTTTATGACCGAATGTGAATGTGAACGCGATAAGGAAGGCGGTGAGTCCGCCGGGCAGAGAGCCGCCCACACACCTCCTCGAGACTCCGCCGGGCAGAGATACGTCCGGAGCCGACAGGGGCGGACAGGGGGCCGATATCACAGCCGCGATAAAGCAGGGACACCGTCTCAATGGCATTTCCCGCGACGCTGCCGACGCCGCCGCCGCGTGCCCGCAAAACGACGAAAAATATCTTGCCAAAAGACATCACAAATAACGCACACCGCACCGCGCGCGATGCTCGAAGTGTTTCTCTCTCTCTCTCTCTTCGCCTCTCCCACACACGCACCTATACTGATGTAGGTAGCGAGCGGAGAGACAGAGAGAGAGAGAGAGAGAGAGAGAGAGAGAGAGAGAGAGAGAGAGAGAGAGAGAGAGAGAGGGAGGGAGGGAGGGAGGGAGGGAGGCATCGCGACCGCTGTCACTTACATATTGGCACTGGCAGCGTACCGCTTGCTCCGTACCAATGACACATAATGGGCCTTTAATGAATTGTGAATGCACACGGGGGAAGGTTGAGGGGAGGGGGGGCCTTGCATTAGCGACGACCAAAACATTTACCTCCGTCCTCTCTTATTCTACGCGTCTGCCGCTCTGAGCTGCGGCCCCGGCGAGGTCACCGCCACCGAAATCGTAAATTATAAAAGATTATATATTTACACTATTATTAATGAAAATGGCAGCAGCATCAGTTGTACAAGTAGTGGTAGCAGCAGCACTACTCGACGACTTCTTCACAAGCGCACCAGCCGTGCGCGCACGACCATCGTGCGTCACACTCCAGCACGTACACACACACACACACACACACACACACACAGTGCACGACAAAGATCGCATTACCGCTCCCAGCACAGATGTAGGTCAGAAGGCGTATGATACGTGCTCGCACTGAGCGCGCACTGAGCACCGCGTCAGTGTGTATGTGTGAGTGTGTGTGAGTGCACTCCGCGAGGCTAGGGTAACAGCCGGTGGCCCGCAGCGAGTCTACTCCACACTGGGTCGCACACACACACACACACACACAGTCGTATCGAATGCTACGGTGCGCAAGAATAGACAACGAAATTCACTGTTACGTGCAACTTGATTTTCCCTTTAAAATTTTCCTAATTTTTTTTTACCGACGTTTTCCTCTGGCCTGCCCCCCCCCCCCTGGGGGGATCCTGCTCTGCGGGGGGGACACTCCGATCCCCAGCGGGGGGCAGGAGGACCCCGACATCCTGGCGAAAGGCGCGGGGAGAGAGAGAGAGAGAGAGAGAGAGAGAGAGAGAGAGAGAGGGAGGAGGGGGTCACCAACTGGGTCGCCGCGCGCCACGTCTGGCCCGGGCACGGCGAGACTGCTGGGGGGCCGCCCTGGGCCGCCCTGGGCCGGCCGCCTGCCCTGCTCCGCACCGCGGGCGTCCTCCTCCCCCGCCTTCCAGCCTACCCCCTCCCCCCTCCCTCCGCGGGTGGCCGCCCTGGAGGTAGGCACTCCCATAGGCGGCCCCGCCGGACGCGGATGCCGACCGGGTTGCCTCGCCTGGCGCTCCGCGGGGCGCTACAGCGGCCCGTCGCTGCCGGCCCTAGCGGGACGACCAATCAGAATCGAGCGGAGTCCGAGCCGCTGCGCGCTGATTGGTGGGTTAGAGGGGCGGGTGCGCCCGGCAGCAGCCGAAGCCCTGTGTTTTCTGATTAGCACCAAGGCGGGAACCAGCCTATGACGCCGCCCTCACTCCTCTCCTCTCTCTCTCTCTCTCTCTCTCTCTCTCTCTCTCTCTCTCTCTCTCTCTCTCTCTCTCTCCCCCTCTCTGTCTCTATCCCACGCCGGCTGATGCCCGACTCGTCGCCAGAGGGCAGCACAACTTTCCCCGGCGCCCCCGCCGCCGCGTCGGCTCGCATGCACGCCCACAAACAATGTCCCACCAGCACTGCTGCCGTATGAACTACCAACTATTTCAGTTCGTGCCGCGAGGAGCACTGTGCCATGGGAACAGACAGACAGACAGACAGACAGACAGACAGACAGACAGACGGACAGGCAGACGAGCAGACGGATAGGGGGGCTGAAGCGAGGCGTACCACCGGACTGAACACAGACGCGAGTAGTGGTTTGGCAGTTATGGCAATTTGTGAGCCATAACTTTTGGTGGGAACTGCATTGACAGAGAGAGGGGGGGGGGCGGAGTGGCGAGTGCGGGAGAGAGAAGGAGAGGGAAGGTATGGGCTCTCCGAAGCAGAGAGGGAGTGGTAGGTGAAGCGGAGAAGGGGACGAGAGGGGGAGGGGTAATGCGTTTAACGGAACTGAGGCACTCGCTGCAAGTAATGTATCTCCGACGACTGTCAACTTTGACCTCCACGGTCGGAAGTGAGTGAGAAGGACAGTGAAAGGAGAGAGAGAGAGAGCGGAGGGAGGGAGAGAGCACAGAGTAAGAAAGAGAGAGACAGAGAGAGGGGGGAAGGGGATAAGGAAATATCATGCAACACCATCTCTTTTTCCGTCTGATTCGTTCCCATCCCTGGGATGACTCGGCGCCAAGACGCCGCGGCCGGGGGCACCCACCTAGGCCCGCCGAGCCCCCCGCCCTGTGGCTGTGGCGTACCGCACCGCAGCCCAGCGCTACTCTACACCACAGCGAAATCAACACTCACCCTGGCTCCGCGCGACGCGGCCGGCAGGCCGTCGCCTCTCCCAATGAAACTTTCCCAACCGTAAAATTATTCAATTTTTTTCATAGAGAGGGAAAATAATTGAGAAAAACATCCCTCATTTCGCAAAAAAAAAAAAAAAAAAAAAACAGAAAAAAAAACGGAACGGCCGATAACCCGCGTGCGCGGGATTTCAGTGGTAACAACCGATACGCCGACACTTGCGTGTACTCCTGCGGGTTAAAGGCTTCGGAGTTGAGGCGCCGCAGCGAGCGTGCGGCTCACTGAATGGATGGGTGAGCGGGTGTCATCTCAAGGGCAGCGTTGCCTGTGCCGGTGTCCGTGTGCCCCCATCAGCAGAGGCCCCTCGGGGGGCGGGGCGGGGGACTAATCAATCTCCGACACATGTCAGACCGGTAGAGCCCCAGTGCGTACTGTACCAGTGGGCACACGGCCCGTGCCCCCGGGGCTGATGCCACGGGCCACGGGCACTCATGTACTCCCGGTGGTACGGTTAAAACCATACCCGCGGGTCGGGCACCGCTAGTGCAGTTAGTGTGAGTGCAGTCAACACACTAAGCAAAAAAAAAATTATACTTGAAACGCAATATGTGTGTATAACTGGGAACAGAGCTTGGTCAGATAAATAGAAATCTTTAGAAAAACAAATTGCAATTGATGGCAGGTTCAGCACTGTTCCTGCAAAACATTAATTTTATTTTAAACTTAAAAAAATGCCAGCAAAAGTTGCCATGGCAGCAGGTGATACCATGTTAAGAATTGTTTTGTGGAAATTATAAATGGTGTGAGTCTTTTAGACACCTGCGGCGGATTGTTTTCTTTATTTGCTATTTAACGGGCTGATTTAATTGGGGGGACACGAAGGAAGTAACCGTGATGTTCTGCGCCGGTTGGGGCGTCCATCTTATTTTTCATACTTTTTTTTTCAACGGTCCGGCCGCACAGCGACGGTGACGGTGGAATAGGGGCTGCGCACCGGCGCACCGCGTACCCAGCTGACGCTCGCGTTGCCATGTGAGCTACTGCACTTCACTACTGACCCAACCGGACCCGAGCGGCCCGGCGCGGCCCGGCGCTGCGGTGCGGCCCCGCCACCACATACAGTATACCCTGCCACAGATAACGGACACCAAAAAAAAATGTCGACAAGAATTTTCCATTCGTCCGACACCATTTTGGACGCGGTACAACAGTCGTGCGGGGCCGCATGAACGCGCCTCCCGCGCCGCCCGTTCCGTCCGCCTCACCGCCTTCGGTAAAAATCGCCGCCGCCCCTCTCGAAAGGCCGCGCCGGCTCGCGCCCGCGGACCAATGCCACCGCCTTCTCCAAACCATTCCAGACAAGGCGGGCCGCAGCCCTGATTGCGCCGCCTTCCATCAGGTGGCGCGCGGCCGCGGCCGCCGCACGCGGCACATGCCGTAGCAGGCGGCGCCTTGTGTGCCGAGCGCGCGCGCGCGCGATTCGAGATTGTGCAACGACCGGCTTGAAGGAAGGCGCAGCCACACACACACACACACACACACACACACACGAGAGGACGACGTACGGGCAGGGGCGGCCAGCTTCTAGCTTTGAACTCGCCATCGCAACTTGGAACGGGCTAGGCGTCTAGGCCAGGTCGTGTTGCTCACACGACGGGGATGTCACCATCGCCACCATATGGTTCCAGCAGGTCACTGCAGTGAACCTCGTCACTACAGCACCACGGACCTGGTTCACCACAATATTGAACCTTGTCGGAACCATGGACCTGAACCCGGTTACTCCAATGAGCCTTGTCACTACCATGGAACGGGCCATTACAAAGAACCTTGACACTACCATGGACCAGGTCTCCCCAATGAACCTTCTCACTACCTTAAACCTGATTGGTCACCACCAGATTTTTTTTCGGAGCATCATTTACTTTGCCTGCTTTCCAATGACATTCAACGCCATCACGCTTTTATTCTATTCTCAAAAGTGGTGTCCCCTCCACGCCCCCACCACACCCACACCCCGCGGGGGGCCGTGCCCTGCGACTCGGCGGGCGCCGACAGGGGCGCATGTGCAGCGTCCGGCCTCCGGCTGCAGCCGGCTGCCCCCGGGCCGCGGGCAGCCCGGCCGGGCACAGCCGATGGCCCGGTCGGCCCGGCCCCGCAACTGCCCACAACCCGCCTGTCCACTTGACTCGGCTCTGATCTGCCCGCCCCGTCTGCCGTCCGACCGTCCCTCCGCTTGTCTATCTGTCCGCGGCGACTCAGTCTGGGACATGGATTGGAGCGCCGGCGGCTCGCCGGCCGCGTCCCCCCTCCTCCTGCCTGTCCCGCCGTCGCGGCCCGGCCGGGCACACCGTCCACGGGTCTCCGTGCCGCGCGCCGCACCGCGCCGTGCCAGGCCATCGACCCGTAGGGCGTAAGAAGTAATCCGGTGGCTCCACGCCGCGCCACGGCGGAGATGCACCGGCACCGTGCACCCTCTCCCCCTCTCCTTTTCCTCGCCCCCCCCCCCCCCCCTCTCTCTCTCTCTCTCTCTCTGTCTCTCACCAGGCCCGTCGCCTTGCTGTCCTGTCAGTCCTGTCCGGCCCGGGACGGACAGGCCGCATGCACGACAGCCGAGCCGAGCCGAGCCGCGCCCGCCGCCGCCTCCTCCTCCGTGGCCCCCGCGGGCCCCACCACGGCACCAGCCGACGCACCCAACGGCAGCCGGAGCCGTGGCCGTCGTGGTCCGCGCCTCGCTCCGCACCGGGCACGGCCGAGGCACAGCACGGCCGGGTCCAGGTCCACGCTGGGTGCTGAGTGGGTACTTAGCCGGGCCCAATTGGTACCTAGCGGGTGGGTGTCGGGCCGGAGGCAGCCGGAGGCCGATGGTATCTGCGGCAGAGGCGCGGGCAGCGCTCCCCACGGGCTCTCGGCCACCGCCGCCGCCGCCACTGCCGCCCTACTGGAATGCCTTCGAAGGGCAATGGAATACGAACCGGAGTAAGAAGTTGTAGCGTGTGTGCGCGCCGTCCTTTGACACGGAATGTGGCGTCTCTCTCTCTCACACACACACACAGATATATACAGAACCCCTCCTCTCCCTCCTATCCCTATCTCTCTTCCCCCGCGGACGAGTCAATGAGCGTGACGGAGATGGAGATAGCGCCACACCGTGCCGTCCGCACCGCGGCGCGTTCTCCCCCGGCGCCCTGCCGCCCCGTCAGATGGAGGGGGGAGTCGGAGCCGACGGAGGCCTTCAGCATGTCGCCGCTTTTACGGCCTTACTTCTCATTAGAATGACCAGTAAGCGTAAACTGAGTAATTTCATATCCTCTGCAGGTCGCCGAGCCGAGCTGGGGGCGCGGCCGGGACCGGGGCGGCCGGGCGCCAAGGGGCGCTTTTTGTGGGCAGAAACGGCGAATCTCCAGCCGGGCGCACCCCAAGGGAGGGCCGCGGGGGCCGCGAGGGCCTCGAGACTCACCTTGAGAATGGAGCATCCTGGGGCCTCGTTCTCCGCGACGGTCACGTTGTAGAAGCTCTGGTCGAAGATGGGCTCGTTGTCGTTGACGTCGTGCACGGTGACGAGGACGGTGGCGGTGGCGGAGAGCGGCGGCTGGCCCCTGTCCGAGGCCACCACCACCAGCCGCGGCTGCGGGTCCGTCTCGCAGTCCACGTGCGCGCGCAGGCTGACGACGCCCGTGCCGGCGTCGACCTGGAACCAGCCCGAGTGCGACTCGGGGGTGTCCACCAGCGAGTAGGTGACCTCGGCGTTGACGCCCTCGTCGCGGTCCGTGGCGCGGACGCGGGCCACGGACGTGCCGGGCTCGGCCACCTCCATGACGCTGGCCGTGTACTGGCTCTGCGTGAACTCGGGCGGGTTGTCGTTGACGTCGGTGACGCGCAGGTGGAAGGTGCGGGACGCGTGCAGCGGCGGGCTGCCGCCGTCCGTCGCCACCACGCTCAGGGTGTAGTTGGGCCGGGCCTCGCGGTCCAGCGGCAGCGACACGATCACCAGGTAGATGATGTTGTCCCGGTTGGCGAGGCCGAAGCAGCCGTCGCCGCCCTCCAGGGTCACGTTCACGTGCTCGCCGGGGGAGTACTCGGACTTGCTGTCCGGGTCGTGCACCGAGATGCGGGCCACGAACTCGCCCGGCTGCGCCGCCTCGGAGATCTTGGGCGTGGCGTCGTCGCTCAGGAAGATGAGATTGATGGTGGGCTGGTTGTCGTTGACGTCCGTCACGCTGATGGACACGAACGCCGTCGTCTCGAGGGGCTGCAGGCCGTGGTCCTTGGCGACCACCACCAGCTCGTGGACCTGCTTCGTCTCAAAGTCGAGCGGCCGGTTCACCGAGATCTGCCCCGTGGCCGGGTCGATCTTGAACATGGCGGCACGGTCGCTCTGCCTCCGGTTGATGGAGTACTCCACCTGGCCGTTGTCGCCCGCGTCCGCGTCAGTGGCGAACACCTGCAGCACGCCCGTGCCCACCGTCGCGTTCTCGGGGATGGTGGCGAAGTACCGGCTCTGGTTGAACAGCGGCTGGTTGTCGTTCACGTCCAGGATGGTGATGTTGACGGTCATGGTGCCGCGCAGCGGCGGGCTGCCCCCGTCCACGGCCTCGATCAGGAGGCTGTAGAAGGCCGTCGTCTCCCTGTCCAGGATGCCGTGGATCTGCAGGTCCAGGTACAGCACGCCGTCCCGCTCCTCGTGCGAGCTCAGCTTGAAGGCGTTGTTCACGTTGCCGGACACGATCGAGTACCTCTGCGTGGAGAAGGCGCCCAGGTCGGGGTCCCTCGCCGGCTGCAGCGTCCGCTTCACGTCGCGCGGGGTGTTCTCCGGGAACTCGATGTTCATGACGGGCGTCGGGAAGGTGGGCGCGTTGTCGTTCTCGTCCCGGACGCGCACTACCACCCTCACGTTCTCCCCGGAGGTCGGGATGGCCACCAGCGAGTACGAGGCGCGCGTCTCCCGGTCCAGCCGGACGCGCGTGCGGATCTCGCCGGTGGACTGGTCGATGGCGAGGTCCGAGTCAACGGGGCTGCCGGGCACCGGCACGATCAGGTACGGCGGCGTGCCTCCGCCCTCGCCGTCGCCGATGAGGCCGACCCGGGTGCCCACGGGCGCGCCCTCCGACACCTCCAGGTCCCGGACATGCTCGCCGAGCGCCACGACGGCCAGCGTGAGCACGGCCAGCAGCAGGCGCGGGGGCCCGGGCCGAGGCCGCGGCCGCGACCACCGCATGGCGGCGCTGGGTGGCCGGCGGGGCCGGCGCACCGTCCAGCCGCTACCGCGTCCGCATGCTGCAACAGAGAGAAACGGGGGCCACGTTAGGGACACCTTATCACGGACACGGCCTCCATGGCCACGACCACGGCGCGCGGGGGCCGGGCGGGGGCCGGGCGGGGGCCGGGTGGGGGCCGCGCGCCCGCAGCGCCGGCAGCGCGTTGGCGTGCCGGGCGGCGAGGCCCCGCGGTTCGTCCTTGCGGACCAGTGGCCAGCGGCTGCTGACGCCGATTTCCATGCAACACTTTGTGAGTGCACAGTGTGTGTGTGTGTGTGTGTGTGTGTTGTGTCTGCCTCCCCCCGCCTCCCCCCTCTCTCCCTCTCTGTCTCTCTCTCCAGCCAACGCGCCCCGAGCGGTGCGACGACGACGACAAGAGGACGCCGACGACGATCCTCCATGTCGCCCAGCTGCAGGGGCACCGCTTCCGGAAAGCAGGACCGGGAGCGCGATCTCTGTCCCTCTCTCTCTCTCTCTCTCTCTCTCTCTCTCTCTCTATCTCTCCTCTTGCAGGCCGCCTGCGAACGACGGGGTAGGCCGGCCCGCACGGCACGCGTGCGGCGCACGAGGCACGGCTGCCTACCCGGCAGGCGCTACGGACCCGCCGCCGCCGCTGCTCCGACTCCCACAGACAGACATCAACGGGCCAGGACTGGAGCTTCTCTTACAGGGTCTTACTCCAATACCTACGTAACCCCCCCCCCCCTCCCACTTGTCCCTCATCCTGTCCTTGTCACACTTCATGGAACGTATATGTAAGTGAGAGGGAGAGACACACATAGAGAGAGACAGACAGATAAGCGTTACGTGACATGTGGACGACCCCTTGTACGGAGTGCAAGGCGGCTGCGGCGGCCCTGCGCGCGAGCGAACCGGACTCGGCAGGACTTCGATCCTCTCTCTCTCTCTCTGTCTCTCTCTCTCTCTGTCTCTCTCTGCCCTGACCGGAGGCCCCGGCTCGGCTCCGCCACGACTCGGCTGCGCGCGCTCCGAGCCGGCTGCTCGGCTCGTCCGCCTCGGCACAGCCCCGGCACAGCGCCGCCCGGGGTACACTGTTTACAATAAAAATTATTACGGGCCGGTAGGGGCAATCTGAGGTGCTCAAATTGCCTCTACGGGCCCGTTCCTCGGAATGTGGCTTACCGGCCGAGCCTCTCGGCACGCACGGAGTGGTGAAATACGCGGCGCCGCCTCTCTCTCTCTCTCTCTCTCTCTCTCTCTCTCTCTCCGAGGTTATTCCAGCAGGACTCCTATCAGTGCAGGGGGAGGGGGGGGGGGGCTATTAAGACAGTCACGCCACACAGCCTTCGGTCGGTCGCGGCCGCGGATCGCCCGCGAATCTCAATCCGAATCCGAAGTCACCGCCGCCCGCCGGCTTATATTGATCCGAATCTGAATGCGTACATCTTCCGCGACGACGGTGGCGGCGGCGGCGGCTGCACCGCGAGCATATTTATCTCATTCATTCGATTCTCCCCGTTATACGCTCCGCGCTGCGGGAGAAAATGGGATTGCGCCGCTGCGCTCTCGGCGGGGATCGAACCCGCGCGCGCGACGAGGCCGAGCTACGCCGTGCAACTCCGGTGCAACTGTGGTTTTTCTGAAGAGAACTACAGTTCCATCGGAAGAAAAGCGCTACATAATGGATACAGACTCTAGCGTTCCGCAGCGACTACAGTGCAACCAACTACACTTAAACTTGGTCACAGTACACCGGGGGCTGCCGTTCGGCACTGCATGTCGCTCAGACCGTAGTTCTGCCGTAGGTCCTTCTGCCCGGACGGTTCTGCCGCGTCACGCGGGAGTGCTGCGGGCTGCGCGCCGCCTAGCCGACCTGAGAGCCGCGGCCAGTGCCGACACTGGCGGCCGGGAGAAAGAGCTTTCTTCTGTACAATCATGAATACGGAGCGGCGGCGGCGGCGGATGTAGCGGCAGCGGTACTCGTGTATTATTTTCGGCACATCGGAAAGGTTAGCGGTCATGGGCGAGTGCTCGAAATAAAAAAAAAATATGAAAATAAAAAAAATCATAGGTCTCAGAAAAAGAGCGCTATAGGTTAGGTTATTGCTCTGCAAACATCACAGCGCAGCACAGCACTTCTGGTGCCGCAGGACGGCTCCCCCGCCTGTCCGGCGATTCACTTTCTGGCGCGGAGCCGAGGGGAAAATGTAGGCGCGAGCGGGACTCGAACCCGTGGCCGCGCGGGGGCAGTTCGACAACAACAGGCCGCTGTCGGACAATTTTACGCATTCCCCCGCGTGCGCGCCCGCGCCGGTGGGCCCCCTTTATGAGCCCCACAATGAGGAGGAAGAGGTATGAGAAATCAAGAGACGCCCCGTGATTTAAAGGGGGAGGAGGGGGAACGAATTGATAACGAATTGTTTGTCTCCCTGGCAGTGTAGACGGGCCCCGGGGGCCCCGGGAGGCGCAGAGGCGGGCCGGGGGAGGAGGGGGGGGGGACTCAGTGGGGCCCAGCCCGTCCGGAGGAGGAGAAGAGGTGAGTCCAGAGCCGGGGCCCGCCGCGCCACTGCCGGCAGAGGAATCTTAATACGCTTGTGGCACTCTCTGCTGGGGCTTAAAGGAGAGAGAGAGAGAGGGGGGGGGGGGGGAGGGGGAGGTGCAGTGAGAGCAACAGAGGAGGAAAGGTAATTATTTCTGTTCTTGCTTCGAATCCCGCGGTCGTGGTAGCATTCGGTTCGGGCGCCTCTCTTTCCCGCCCACTACCGAACCGTGGTGCTCTGCTCTCCCGGGCCCTCCCGTCCTCTGCGATGGCTGCATCGCCTTCACTGACGTCCTGAACGGGTCGGGAATCGGAGGCCGCATGTGTGTGGGGGGGGGGGGAGGGGGAGGGACAGAGAGAGAGAGAGAGAGGGGGGGTAGGGAGAGGGTGGCTCAAGTGTGCTGTTTGTTGCAACGAATAAGAGCGAGAGAGACAGAGAGAAGGAAGGAGGGAGGGAGAAAGAGAGAGATACAGAGAGAGAGAGAGAGACGCCCCCGCAGCCGCGGCCTGCCGGCCCCGGAGGCCCCGCCGGGGGCTGAGATTACGGCAGGGTGACGGGACACTTTGGCAGGAACAATGGGTGCCCGCCTGCCCCGCCGGCCTCTCCCGCTCCGGACGCCCCGAGGACGCCCCGCGGATGCCGCCCCCGGGGCCGGGCGGGCCTGGCAGGCCGGGAGGCTATCGGCATTTCTTGTGTTATTACAGGTCGGACAGCGACGGCTACCGCTACCAGCTCGGCGTCGGCGGCGGCACGACGGGAGCAACAGATGGTCAGCATCCCGGCCCTCTGCGGACCCTCTGCTGACGGCGAGCCCCGCAGGCCCCCGACGACCCCCGCCCCGCCCCGCGCCCCCGCCGCCCCGCGCCGCCCCGCGCCGCCCCGCGCCGCGCACAGCGCCGTTCTCACAAATTTCTCCCATCCTCGCTTCTGCCGCGGCGACGGCAGCGGCGGCATGCATTTCATTAGGGGGTAATTGCAGCGCGCCCAGTCACTGTATGACTCCTCCGGTGCAGGCGGCGCCGCGGCAGCGGCGGTAGCAGCGGCGGCAGTGGCGGCGGCAGTGGCGGCGGCGGCGGGCGGAAGGCAGTGCCCCACCGGTTTGAAGGGCGGCGCGGGGCACGGGCACGGCGGCGGCCCGAGGAGGAGGTGTCGACGCGAGGACGGCCCCCCGCTGACGGCGGCCGGGGCCCCCCGCGGCCCCGCGCGGCCCTGCAGAGCGGCGGCAGCAGCAGCAGCAGCTCAGGGGCGGCCGTCGTCGTTGGGGTGCTCATGTGACGTTGACGGCCAGCGGGCGGAGCGGGCGCCCCACCAACTCATCCCGCGTTCGGGGAGCAGTGCGGCATCCGGCAGCCACCCGTCACAAAGAAGCCACACTACCTCTCTCACTCTCCCTCTCTCTCTCTCTCTCTCTCTCTCTCTCTCTCCTCCCTCTCTTTCTCTTCCCCGTACAGTCCTAGGTGCGCATATACCGCCAGTACACCACGCCGCCGCCGCCACCACCACCGGGTACGACGACAACGGGCGGCAGCCAGTGGAAATGGGAGCGTTAAATCGGAACCCTGCGGTGGCCACGCTGCAGGAGAGTGACCGTTGTGGTCACTGGGGGGCCGCCGGGAGGCGCTGGAAGGGGGGAGGTGGGGGGGGGGGAGGGCGGCGGCGAGACCCCGGAATGGGCGCTGCGGACTGGAACTCGTATATTTTGCATACATTACAGGACGAGCCCGGCCCGCAGGCCCCGGCCCGGCCTGGCCCAGTTCGGCGGCCAGGGAGACCCCCATCTTGTGGGGGGCAGGGGCACGGCGGAGGGAGGGGGAGAGAGAGAGAGAGAGAGAGAGAGAGAGAGAGAGAGAGAGAGAGAGAGAGAGAGAGAGAGAGAAGGGGCGGCCGGGCCTCCAAATAATAAGCTTCCTGGTCCTAATGTAGAGCGGCCGTGTGGTTAGCCACCCCGCCCCGCCCCGGCGCAGCCAGGCACAGCCGGGCACAGCCCTCCCATCCCTGCCAAAGGGGGAATTTTAGGCGCAATCCCGTGCCCCGTGCCCCTGCCGCCCCGCCGGCCTCGCGGCTCTGCGCGGCACCCGGGACGGGGTCAGCGCCCTCCGGGGGCGTCTCCCGCCGCGCCGGCGTCGGCACGTATGAGAATTTCAGCAGCGCGAGAGTTTGAACCACTGCACCGGCGCCTAGAGCGTAGGATCGGTAGAGCGCGCGCGTCCGTTGTGCGCGAGTGTGCGTGTGTGTGTGTGCGTGTGTGTGTAGAGCGGGGCGGGGTCGAGCAGCAGCTGCCGCCGGTGCTGCTGCCGGTGCTCTGGCCTCGGACATGCACGCCACGCCACGCCGCCGCCGCGGGCCCCTCCCTCAAGATCCCCCCGGGCAAGGTGAGAGGTGCGGGGAGGTGAGGGGGGGGGGGGGAGCAGACGCCGCACAACAAGCGCACTTGCTGTGAGCGCTGTGGTGACCGGCGGAATGTAGACCCCACTATACTGTGTGTGTGTGCGTGTGTTGTCTGATACTGCACACCGCTCGCCCTAATCACACGACACACTCCACTCCTGCAACAAGTGCGCTGTGTCCCTGAAGCCAACAGCGACCGCAAGCGCCAGCCGCCCCCGCGATTTGCACACGAAAAATTGTTCTGCCGTATGTATGCCGTATGCACGCAGCACGGCACAAGCACGTGTGTGTGTGTGTGTGTGTGTGTGTGTGTGTGTGTGCGAGGGGCGTGACGCGACGTGACGTGGGGACGATCGGCATCAGCCGGTGAGTCAGCGCCGCCGCCGACTTCTGAAACGGATTGATGCGAGAAGCCGGCCAGGGCCTCGGTCACCACGGACGAACATGGCAAAGTAGGCGACGGGCGACGCCGACTCCACCAACACCGCTGCCGCGACTGCAGACCGTTTCCGAACACGTCTCTCTCTCTCTCTCTCTCTCTCTCTCTCTCTCTCTCTCTCTCCCCCCCCCCCCCCCGCCCCCCTCGCTCTCTCTCTATCACTCCAGAGAGGCGGCACTCATCAGTCATCAGTATACGCGGCCGCTCCCCGCGGAGCCGCGTCGTACAGCAATCGCTTCACATGCTTACAAGTGTACGGCGAGAGGCGCGATCAGAGTGTGCGCTCACACTGCGGCACCCGAACGCGTCGCGGTCTCCCTCCCCCACCCCTCTCCCTCTCTCTCCTTAACTCTGTGTCTCTCCCTCTCACTCTCTGCTTCACTGTCTGTCTGTCTCTCTCTCTCTCTCTTTCTCTCTCTCGTCGATCCCCGGCCACTGATTGCACACCGCCATGCACTGACCTCGGCTGCTACACTGTTTGCTCCGCTGTCGCCCCGCACAGGTCGCGCGGGTTCAAGTACGGGTAACGAATGCGCGCATGGCTTGCGCTAAAAAGCCTCATCAAACGACAACAAAAGCAACAACGGTGGAAATCAATGGCTCGTTATACCCTGCCATTCTCCGTTCGAGACAAACAGCGCTCCGGCCGCCGCCGCGGGTTCGATACCCGCTCACATCAATTCCGTTTTCTCGGGTCCGTTAAGGCCCTCGGCTCGCCTCTTTATTTCGGACCAGTGAGTGGCGGGGCTGGGGAGACCTTTCTAGTGTGACGGTGCGATGCTAGAGTCTCTCTGGAGTCTCTGGATAGTTTCTCTCTGGAGAGTCTCTCTCTCTCTCTCTCTAGAGAGTCTCTCTCTGAAGAGTCTCTCTAGAGTGGGGCGCGGCGCGCGCTAGGAACACAGGGGGGCATAAAATGTGCGGACTAATATGCCAGACGCCGTCATGTCCACCCACATACACCAAGAGAGAGAGCGAGACAGAGAGCGTACGACGCGTCACTTCGAGGCGGAGCGAGAGAGAAGGAATACCCTTGTAATGACGCCCCGTGAATTTCAATCGTCTGCCATTAATTCCTGAGACACATAATGACATTTGGGTGAGCGGCGGTGGCCGGAGTGGACGGGGCCGCGAGGCGTGAGCCGTGAGGCCGTGCGTAGGTGAAGAAAAACCTTCTCCGGGCCGGCTGATCAATCGCCCGAAACTAGCGGGCTCCGGGTGGGAGGGGCGCCGAGCTGCTGGAGCCCGCTGGAGCCCGCTGGACAAGCTGCCGGACCGGGCCGACCAAATCCGAATAATACTATCAAATCCGTGTGAGCGCGGCGCGCTGTGACAAGTCTGCCGCCGCCGAATCAGACCAGAAATCAAAACAGCGAAATTGGTTTTTTTTTCTCATTCAGACTTCTATTTAAACTTGCTTCTTTTTCTTTTTTTTTGCGGAGTCAGAGCACCTCAAGTGCATGGGAGCCAGTGGCAAAGTGGCAGACACATACGGACGAACAGCCAGGTGCCTGGACTCACACACAGACACACGGGCAGGTAGGGTCCCTATAATAACACACGGAGCAACACCCGGGCTGCCACTCAGGAGGTAGGTGGATCTCTTATACATCCACCATCCGCAGCGCGGCGGGCAGACTAACAGTTTTTAGCACCTGGCCACTAATATACTTTAAAAGCACCAAAAGTTTAGTGAAAGAGGATCGCAGCAGACGGGACGCTGTAGCCACCATGGTGGTTGTGGCGCACGGCGGGGGGTGGGGGCTGAATGACACAACATCGGCGCTAATTTTAATCCGATTAAGGTGCATGAGAGAGAGAGAGAGAGAGAGAGAGAGAGAGAGAGAGAGAGAGAGAGAAGGATAGAGCGAGGAGAAAAAGAAAGGAAAGAGACGGAGAGAAAGAGAGGAGAGAGAGAGATAAGGGGGACGCGAAGGTACTTCTTTTTTCCTATTTTCTTTTCTTTTACGACCGCGCACATAGTCCCGGCCGCAACGTCGACGGGACACAAAACTGCTGAGCCGTCGGGCAGGAATCAATCCCCCCACACACCCACGTCCCCGTCCGTCCCTAGCTGAGCGCGCTCCGCAGGGGGCCCGGAGTGGTGGAGGGGAGGGGGGCGGGGGGAGATTCAACTAGTATTCTACATTGTACACGCGTATGGGGCTTTCGAGTACCCGCGCGAGTACCCAAACGGTTTATACACACTCATCGCGCCCCCCTATGTACCCTCGGGCGCTGCGCTGCCCGCCGTCAGCCGTCGTCGTGGGTTCGATCCCCCATCGAGGCGCGCGCTCTTTTCTCCTTCTTCTCCTTCTTTCATTTTCACGATTACTCTGCGGCAGGACGGTATGGGGCTGTTTACAAATGACGTCGTGCTCTTATAGGGGGGCAGGGGGCCGAGGTTCGCGTGACGGTACTATCTTAAGTGCATTGGAAGGTTAGGCTATCCCCATGCCGATAGGGGGTGGAGGGGTTCACGAATTACCTGAAAAACGTGACGTCATTTATGAACAGCCCCTAAGTACGTGGGAGAGGGCGGCAAAAAGAACTATTTCTGTGGCGTTGGCCGTCGGCGGGGCCCCGCCCGGGGGTTATTGGCCACCACATGACCCCGCCCGTCGACGCGACACGCGCAACAAAAACCAGAATTCCTCATTTAGTCTCTCTCTCTCTCTCTCTTCCCTTTGATTCGACGTGGCCGATCAGCACCTTTTTCCAAGTCCACTCCCCAACCGGATATATGAGCCACTCTGGGTGGCCCGTTAGAGAGAGAGAGAGAGAGAGAGAGAGAGAGAGAGAGAGAGAGAGAGAAGTAGCTAATAGTGTTCTCCTCATTTGGGACCTGATGGGTCAATTCGCCGCGAGAACCTGTCGCCAGCAAACCCCGCACGACTTACGACATCGGCGCGTCGCGGGTTCGAATACCACCCAGACCCCCTCTTTCGCACGGCCGCGAGACGGGACATTTTTACACCTCCGTGTCGCACTTTGGAGGAAACTTATGATTCGGCGCCACTCAATACGAGGGTGGAAAAAAAATTAAATGCCTCTCAGCAAACGCGGCAAGCCCGCGCTCTGGTGGTAAAAACTGGAAGCTGTTAAACTCGATAGCACCGCCGCCAGACCGCTGCCTGACTGTCTCGTTGACCTTATTTCTAGGATGGCGGCCCTCTCGCATCTCTCTCTCTCTCTCTCTCTCTCTCTCACTGCCGGCAGCCGCGGCGAGGAGCGACAAGGAAGGATAGGGCGATGGATTGCTACCGCGTTTCCGAGGTATACGCACTGCGGTACTAGCCTGGAGCCTCCAGGAGGCTAGAAAGCAGAGAGCGGAGCGGGGCGCCCCGCTGTAAAAGCGGGCTGCTGCGCTTGTACACACTTTCTACGGGGAATGCGGCGATACGCGGCCGGCGCTGGAGAGCGTCTGGAGAAGGTGCTGTAGGGGCTGGAGAAGCTGGAGAACATGCTGGGGTTCCTGGAGAAGGGGATGTAGGGGCTGGAGAACGAGTAGCAAGAGCTGCTCGAGGATCTGGAGAAGACGATAGGGGATCTCGAGAAGGACCTGGAGGATCTGGGGCGGGTGCTGGAGGGGCTGGACAGCGACGCGTGGGGAGAAGCTGGAAGATGACCCCGGAGGAGCTGGAGAATGCGCCATAAGGTGGCTGGAGAAGGGGTGCAGTCGGACAATGATGGGCTCGTAGCCGCTGCAGTAGGAGCAAACACCAGAAGTACCCGTGCTCCAGCGCTGTAGAGAACCCCTACGTGGAAATTCAGCCGGAGAAGAACGAATCGGGCGGTCGGGAGGCAAAGCAGCAGCTGCTACTGCTGCCGCCGGAGAGCCTGCCGATCAAGACGTTACTGGAGGCCTTATTCGAACGCGTGCACAAAACGTTTGTCGAACGCGGCTTGATTGATCGCACAAACACATACGGTGCCGGGCAGTTGGCAGGCAGTGCCATAAACTATTTCCCGGGACGCGGGGCTCCGCCGGCGGCAGCGGCGGCGGGCAGCAGCGGGCAGCCGGCGAGGCCGAGACCGGCGCGGCTGCTATAGACCCCAGTCCGGAAAACGTAGGAGTGGAGGAAAGCGCGTAAGTGCAGAGCACATTAGCATACACCGCGGCCTGCCTCTCAATCACTGCGCACGCACACACACAAGCACACACACACACACACACACACGCTGTGTGTGTGTGAGTGCGGTGCGTCGATCTTACTCACTCTTATTGGCTGTGCGTAATGAGCGAGCGAGAGAGATGGCGGAGAATACAGGCGATATGCGAACGCGGCCCCGTGGCCCAAGCGCAAGCACAGCCCTGAGCCCACACGGGGAGCGAGAAAGAGAGAGGGGGGGTTAGGGGAGATAGTTGGAGGGAGAAAGAGAGAGGGATTGGATATGACGTTCCATGTACTGTACGCGCCTTGCGTCCATGCGCGTCATGGATTAAACTCTTATTAACTAAACGTACATTAAAATTGTTGGGCCACAAAAGCTCTGTACCCCACGGCCATACAGCAGCCACGGCGCCCGGCGACACCACCGACAGACACTTCAAAAGTCACATGCAGGCCTCTGTCTCCTCTCTATCTCTCTCTCTCCCCGCGAGTGCGACAGAGACAGAGCCACAGTCGTCGCGGCGTCGCGCCCTTCCGCCCCGCAGACGCCACACCGCGCCGCCGGGAATTTTCCCCGGAGGGTGAAAGGGCGCGCGGGACCCGGAGCGGCCCCGCGTAGGGTCACGGCGACGGGGCGCCAGGGGCGGGGCAGGGGGGGGGGGGGGCGCCACTGCTTATCACCCACGTGCGAAGCCCTTCCAGCCCTGCGATTGGACGGCGCCCTCACCGCGTACTAGTGCAGGTGCAGGCGGGCGGCGCCAGCGGCGCCAGCGGCAGCAGCGGCGCCAACATTACACTCTGAAAAGCTGTCACGATGCGCATCCTCACTAGTTTCTTACCACCAGGTCTGGCGGGAAGTGGGCGGGGCGCACGATTTAAATCAAACAAGCGGGAAGCCGTTTCGATTTATTTATAAAATTTTGCAACTCTCGCTAGTCTCTGCGCCAGCGGCCTCTCCAGCCTCTCCCGAATCTCCGGCCTCTCCAGCGAACTCTCCAGGCGCCACGCGGACGCTCCCGACTCTCCAGCCTCTCCTGAATCTCTGGCCTCTCCAGCAAACTCTCCAGGTGCCACACAGCGTCTCCCGACTCTCCGGCCTCTCCCGAATCTCCGGCCTCTCCAGCGAACTCTCCAGGCGCCACGCGGCCTTTCCCGACTCTCCAGCCTCTCCGCTGCTCCGCTGGGTGGTGCCTGGAGCGCCGCATGCGGTGCCGCCATCCCGCGCACAACAACTGGAGCGGGGGCGTCCGCGTGGCGAGGCCGCTGGAGTCAGCGCCGCGTCAGTGCCGCCAATAACACCAACACGAAAAAAAACACACGATCGATCCGCGGCCTGGATTACTGTAGAGCCTTCATGATGATGATGATGATGATGAGGAGGAGGAGGAGGAGGAGGAGGAGGAGGAGGAGGAGGAGGAGGAGGAGGAGGAGGAGGAGGAGGAGGAGGAGGAGGAGGAGGAGGAGAATGACGACGATTTTAGGTCAGTCTCATATGCCAGTGAGTCACACAGCACGGAACGGCCGTGCCGATTTTTAATTACAATTATATGCACGAAAATACATAAAAAGTGAGCGATTATTCGCGGATCGGGGGAAACGGGGGCGCGGTTTTTTTTTTTGTGTTCTCAACTGGGCGGGTATGCCGGGAATCGCTCTCTCCTGTCTGTCTCTGTTTCTTTCTCTCTCGCCCATCAGCCGCTAGTGAGTGGAAGCGAGACACACGGCGCGCGTAACACGCACGGCTACCTATAACCCACGCCCGATGTGAGAAACTCTACAGTTTGGATCGTCGTGGTTTCGGGACGGCCCCCGAGAGCCTGCTGCGGGGCCCGGCACACGGCTGCCCAAAGGCTAGTAGGCCCGGCTCGGCTCGGCCCGCCCCGCGCGAGCCGGACCTAGAGGGGACCTGCAGCAGGGCAGGGCAGGGCAGAGGCCGGCCGTCCCAGGCCTCGTCCCGGGCAGTCCTAGGTAGCGGCGCGCGGCTAGCGGCCGCAGCATGCGAGGGAAAGAATGCGCTTGGGGGGGGGGGGGGGGCGGGTAAGGAGGTGGGGGAGAGGGGGGAGGCGATGCAGGTGAGGAGGGGGCGCTGCAGGTGAGGGGCGGGGGGGGGGGGGGAGGGCTGCAGACAGACAGGGAGGTTCAGAAGGACGCGGAGCAGAGCTGATGGACTCGCTCCGTGCTGCTGCTGCTGCTGCTGCTGTTGCTGCTCAGCTGGACTGGACTGGACGGACGCACCGCCGGCCGGGACGCCGCCGTTGGTTATCACAAAATCGCCCGCACGGCCGCCGCCGCCGCCGCCGCCGCCGCCACAGCGCGGAAAAAAAAGAGAGAGATGAAAAGACGCATTATATTGGATCGAACCGCGAATAAAGGACACGGATGATGTGGACCGTGGCCACTCCGAAACACAGAGAGAGAGCAAGAGAGAGACAGACAGACAGACACACACGTATACGTGTCATGAACCGCACCACACCACGTACACCATTGCCATGCGTACAATACACATCGGCAAGGTTCACAGTAAACATGGTGTACTTGATCAGTTTAGGTCTGGACCGGGCCTTTACAGCAAGACCACACGTACACGTTGGGTCGTCCTCACCAAATCTCCCCTGCCTGACGTCAGTAAGTACTACTACCACTACAGGGACTCTCTTAGCCTGGCCACTTTGGGTCCGGGCACTGCGCGCGCGGCCGTGTGTGTGTGTGTGTGTGTGTGTGTGTGTGTGTGTGTGTGGCTAGGTGAGAGCAGACAACACCGCACGGTCCGGCCGGCCCGGGTCCTTTTATAGGTCGATTTCACACTGGGTTTGACAATGGTGGCGCTGGGCGTCGGGTCGGGGCCCGTCGGGGCTGCAGCGGCGGCGGCGTGGCGCCAACCACCCGGGTCTGCGGTCATTACCGCTGCCGCCGGCATCCTCGGGGGCCTCGGCCAGGTCGCCGTCGGCAAATCGTCGTCTTCCCGTGGTCCCCCCGGCATGACACACACACACACACGTCGCCGGGGAGCTGCTCTGCTCCGGAGTCCATCGGGGTCCTGGCCGGTTCCGCGCTACCTTGTCATTAGCGGCGGCGTCCTAAGGGTTCCGAGGGTCTCCGGGGGGGGGGGGGGGCGCTCCCGGCGGGGCCAGGAAGAAGGCGGGGAGCACGACGGCCAGGGCGCCGCGGCGGCGGCGGCCACGCCCACCCCAGAGACACCGCCAGGCAGGAGGCCGCCGACGACGGCGCCGCCGACGCCCGGAGTCACTGGAGCACTTCCGATGACGGTGCGCCAGCGCCGCCCCGGGGGAGCCACCCGGGGCCGCAGAGCACCCGAAATTATATTCCGACGCCGGCCGACGGACGCCCGGCGGAGGAGGAGGAGGAGGCCGCCGCCGTCTCCCTGGCGGGCGGAACCACCGCACGCGGAGGGCCGGCCGCCGCCCACCGGGGCGCGGCCGCGGCGCGTTACGTCGTTACTGCACGCGGGGAGATGAGAGGAGCCGCGGGGCAGGGAGGGGTAGTTGTGTGATCGTTTAATAATCGGCTCCGATTTCAGGCCTGGCGGGGGGGGGGGGGGGGACATTCCTGATAGCACGCCGTCCACGCCGTCGTCGCGGGATCGCGCGCGGTACGGCCCGGTATGAAACACGATCGCACAATGTCCAAGTGAAGCTCTGTGGGATGAAGAGGGGAGCGAGAGAGGGAGAGAGAGAGAGAGAGAGAGAGAGAGAGAGAGAGAGAGAGAGAGGGGGGGGGGAAGGGGGCTTCGCCTGACTTAACCCGTCCACGTCATGCCATACGTGCGCATCTGTCGTCTCCCCCCCCCCCCCCCACACTCACACAGACACGACGGGAGAGGGTGCAGTGGGTGGGATTTTGCACAACAGATTAACCTGCTCGCACTACACAAACTGCAATTTCACAGTCCCATCTATACTTCGTACACGAACGACGTGCTGGAAGAGCAAATGCTGGAGAAGCGGGGCGGCGAGGAGGGTGGCCAGCGCAGAGCCGCGGCGGCGGGCGGGGTGCGTGCAGTGCACGTGCACGACGCACCGCGCGCTCGCCTCCGTAATCGTGCATACGTGCACAAATTACACTCGCACACAACGCCGCGCGGCGCTCGCGTATCACGTCGATTGATCGATTCCCGTTATGAATAGTAGTATCGAAGAAAGCGGGGGCCGCGCGCGCGCATCATAGAGGGAGAGAGAGAGGGGGGGGGGGAGAGAGAGAGAAAGAGCGACAGAGAGCGAGAGAGAGACAGAGAGAAACAGCGCACAGGAACAAGCTCTTCGCCCCTCGACCCACCGCGCGCCCTCGCTCGCTCACTATGCCAAAGTTGGCAAGTAAATAATTACTCGGCTGTGTACCCGCACGGCGCGGCGCAGCGTCATGTGCGCGCGTATCCCCCGCCACATTCCAGAGACACACCTGTCAGGCCGCCGCGCGTACAGACTCCGCCACGCCCCGTGCTGCCCGGGCTAAATTGAACACCCCCTCCACCCCCTCCTCTCCCCGTCCCACGCCACCCCCACCCCCTCCAACGCACCCTCCCTCCCCTGCACCGTCCCGCGCGCGCACGCACGCACACACACACACACACACACGGCGGTGTGAATTTTCCGTGTCAGCGCGCTGCGCCGGGGTCACACTACGTATATACGGTCTGCCCGCGCCAAAACAGCCGCGGCAAAAAATTTTAAACAAACGAAAACGAGAAGTGGGGCGCGGCGCGGGTTTTGAACTTATGACCTTGCCGTGAAACGGGGCGATTTACACTCGAGATCGTGTGCTGCTGCACCAGCAGCAGCAGCAGCAGCAGGGCAGCGGTCAGAGCGGCGCACCTCCGCCACTGGAACGGCCTGCGCTGCTCGCCCTGCTTTTGTTATTTTCCTTCTTTTTTTTCTAGGGGGCGGTGAGCGAGTGGACCGGCGGCGGCGGCGGCGGCTGGCCCCGCGAGATGGAGTGTCGCCCTCCTCCCCGCCGCTGCCACGCTGCCGTTTCGGTACCTCACGATTTCTTTTAATACGAGAATACTTAGATTGGGAGGAAGAGTTATTAATTACAGTTTGTGTCTGGCTCCCTCCGGGCCCTGATTGAGTTTTCTGATGGGTCCGCCTCCTCCTCGGCTTCGATCGCCTCCTGATCGGATCCCCGCCTGACCCCCCCCCCCCCCCCTCCCTGGGCGTGCGGTCGCTTGCCGCGCTGCTCCTGTGGTTAATTGTGCATCCGCCACTCGCCCCCCCCCCCCCTTCTCCCTTCCAAGTCAGTATGCCATTATAATTAACGTCTATTGCACGAAGTTCCAAATATTTTCGGACAGCGTGTGCACCAAACGAGAAGAGGACGATCTTTTGATGTGGAGGCAACATAATCAAAAAATACTTTCAGCTTCGCCGTACACAATTAATGTATTCCGTCATGTGACATTAAAAGTTGATAACAAATGTTTCGTCACCTACATGTTTTGTAACTTTTACCGTGATGTACATACATCACTTCTACCTCGCAACTGGTCTTTCTGACGATTTCTCGTCACATGCGCGACGAAAAAAAATTTAAGAGTAGATTTTTCGTAAACTGCAAAGAGGCGCTGAAAAACATTTCCACAGTGTTGCCCGTGACACGGTATGTCTCATTGACAGGAACATTGCAATACCGTTTCCGTGTAAAAAATAGAACGTTTAAATGACAGTGAGGTGGTGCTAGGACGTGTTTTCTGCGACTGCACTACTGATCTCTGCCCCCTGCCCGCGGCGGGCAGCGCGTGTGGCTCCGGGGAGACTCGGGCCCACCGCCACCACACCGCGAGGTATGTGCGGCGGCTCCCAAGAGCGCCGCGTGTTCCTAGAGATACGCATCGCCGGGGCGCACCACCACCACTACCACCGCCTTGCAACATTTTGCGGAATGGAGCCCCAATCTCACCGCCGCCACCGCCGCCGCGCTTCCCCGACAAGTCGAGCAGGAAGGCCGTTCCTGGTGGGCCGCGCCAGGCTGCGCCAGGCCGCGCATGCCGCTGATGTATCGGGGAGGAGATAACAGAGCCCCCTCACGGGGTAATTATCCACCTATTCCTCATTTCTGCCCGCTCCACATCTCGATATATAACCGCGACTCGAGTCGATCTTTGTCAATATCCGCGCACGATCTCCTCCAGAAGAGTGCATCGTCCAAATTGCGGGAGAGTTTTTAATTTTCATTTTTCCTTCTTTTTTTTTTCTCTCTCTCCCTCTCTTCCCCTAACGGAACCCTTCGTCTCGCTTTGATCCTCATTATAGACAGCCTCGGCCTAACCTAACCTAAACCGACCTAACCTGACCACGCCTAATGATCACGGGCTGACGACGACGACAGGTGTGTTCGGCCGACAACGGAACAGTATTGCTTCAGGACCCTTCAGCGCCTCTCTTCCTATCTCTCTCACTCATTGCGACACGACGTTCGGGTGCAACAAGGACGAGCGGTGAGGAACTTTCAAAAGCGAAACACACACACACACATACACACACCCGCACACACACACACCCGCACACACACACACACACACACACACACACGAGCGAGCGCGTCCCGCCCGGCCCGTCCCTTGAAAGGTGTTGTCGGGTCGGGAGCGCCTGGCAACGCCGTGCCGCAACACGTCGTGCCGGTCCGGCCACACCCTCACGCCAATCAATTAACGAACCACCACCACCATCACTACCACCTCCACCACCACCATCACTACCGCCTCCACCACCACCATCACTACCACCTCCACTACCACCTCCACCACCACCTCCACTACCACCTCCACTAACACCTATTTTCATGGTTATTTACTTGTTCTCAACGCAAATCGGCATTTCAATCGTTCACAATTTCTGGTGAGTGAGATTGACGCGCCTATGCATCTCCGATAGAGAATCGGAATCTCTGTGGGACATGTCGGCAGTGGTGCGGCACTACTGGGACCGCAGTACAGGAGGAGGAGGAGGAGGAGGAGGAGGAGGAGGAGGAGGAGGAGGACAGGAGGTCGAAAGTGCTGAGTGCGCGAGCGAGAAGGGACGACAATGGGTGGGAAACGCTCGCCGTGATTTCAAAGGGCACCCCCCCCCCCCCCCCCCCACCCCCTCCCCTTTTCTCACCCGCCCCTGGTTTTGGCATGTCGGATAGAGGCGCCATGCGTTGTCCTGTTCGACATTCCTCCCCCCCCCCCCCTCCTCTCTCTCTCTCTCTCTCTCTCTATATATATATATATATATATATATGTGTGTGTGTGTGTGCATAGATGCGAATGTGTGTAGTATGGTATACACACGCAGTCACGTGACAGCAGCCCCGCCCACACCATCTACAGAGTCCAACACCACTTTCACCTTGCAATACCATCTGTGCCCACACACACACATTGCCTATGACCTATCAGGGGGCGTTTGCGTCAGTTGCACAACCTTTTTCATACAGCGCTATGCCGCGTCGTTAGCGGGGAGCTTCAATCAACACTCCTGCGGCAGCCACGACCCCGCGTGTCACCAGCAGCGCCCCCCACACACCACTTAAACCACTATTCAAATTCGCACGACAAAAATAAAATGCATCACTATTATTAACGTTATCACTATAAATAAACCGTCTTGTTCGAGCGACGTGTTGCTGTTCCCCCCCCCCCCCCCCCCCCCCCCCCCCCCCCCCCCCCCGTTTTCCACCGAAAAGAAAAAAAAACGAATGTGGGTTTTCGGTGGCAGCGGTACAAGGTGCACCTATGCAGCCCAGTGGCAGGCCCGTGGTGCCGGAGCCGGGTGACTTCTGTCGACTCGGCCCAGACCGGAGGAGGGAGGGGAGGGGGGAGGAGCGGGGGCACTCCGGCCCTCCTCGGCCCAGACCGGAGGAGGGAGGGGAGGGGGGAGGAGCGGGGGCACTCCGGCCCTCCGCTGGCGGCATGCCAGAGGCCCCGAGGCCCGGAGGCCCCGAGGCCCCGAGGCCCGGAGCGGAGGAGCGCTAGGCCAGGCCTGCCAGGCCTGCCAGGCCCACGGCCGGGGCCGCTGCCCGGGCGGCGTCCTGCCCGGACGGGCCGGCGGCGGGTAGAGGGGGCCCAGGCGGGGCCCAGGCGGGGCCCAGGGGCCGGCACAAGGTGTCCGCCGGCCACCGCCGGCCACCGCCCGACACCAGTTCACAAAAGTTTAGCCTTTCGGCCCGAGCATGCACAATTCTGTTGTAACTCCTGACCGCGGGCGCACGGCGGTGATTCCGTTTCGACGAGCGGCACACTACGCAACGGCGTTACACCTGTCCCAGCTGCGCACCCGCGGAGCCGCAGGTGCGGCGGGGCACCTGCGCACTCTTTATCAGTGTACATCGCCATTACACGCGAAGACGACGTGCACTAATGCGGCGCAAGGACTACAATTATTCCCAATGGGGACGTGCGATAGCCCTGCCATTGAGACCACTGTATACTTTGCATAGTTTCGCCTTCCGGGGGAGCCGGGGCGGCCGCTGCAGGGCCGCGGCCGGGGCAACACCCTCGTGAGTAAGTGCCGACGCCCCGCGGGGGCCCCTGCAGCTCATTCAACGTCCCAAATCGACGCCCGGCGCTGTCTGCTGCTACTCGAAATTAACCCCCCCCCCCCCGCAACACACTGTAGTCGTAGCCACATACTACACCACCGAGGAACCACAGTTGAACTGTAGTGCTTGTGCAGAAAACCGAGGTTCCGCTGGGGAAAAGTACTACTCTCTAAATGTCTAGGGATAATTTTGTCCTTGAGCTGGGGCCACATTTGAGCACATCTAAATCTGAGGACAAGATCTCATTTACTTGAGAACAGTTTTGTACTTTGCGGATACAAAATTGTCTCAAGATTCATACGTGCTCAAATCTGGCCCCAGCTCAATGACAAAATTGACCTTGGACATTTAGAGTGTGGATAGCTGTGACAAACTAGAGCTCTCCGTGAACACAGCTGCAATTTGGACACTGTGGTTTCACCGAAGATCCTCCCGCCTGTGGTACTACCGACGTACATGAGATGGAACACCGCGGGTGGAGAAGATGCAGCATATTACACGGGCCCCGGAGCATGACATGAGCGCCGCACCCGTGAAAACAGCCGCTTCCCGGCGCGCAACGAAATGCTGTAGCTCCTCTGGCGTCACGGAGCCCTTGAAATGGCCAGAAACTCTACAGCGATGGTGCGGCGGCATGTCAGTGGGGTAGGGCACTGGCTTGCAAACCATATCGATATACCGATATCGAAATATCGGGAGAAAATATCGATATTTCGATAATATCGATACGTATCGTGCATCCCTACTGAAGGGACACATTTCGCTGTATTCTTTGTTATATTCTGGTGTTTTAGAAATTTGTGTGCGGTATATTTTTTACTGTTTCTGTTCCTTATTGTTTTTGAAAGTTTTGTATCTTAAAAGCTGTATTCACTTGTATTTTTTGTCTAGTGGTAGGGCAGAAACTGTAGGGATCCTTACGCAGACGTGGCGACAGCCTGTATGGGCAGGCTCCTAGCAGGGAACCTTAGAGAGGACGGGAACAGAGGGATTGTTCGAGCAGGGCTCTACGGAGCTTCTGCGCTTCTCCCACCACTGATATGAGAACGCGGTGGTGTAGGTCACACATTCCAGAATCAGCGAACCAACACCTCACTCCTCGTCGTCTTCATTCCGATTATCATCGTGTTTTGACATTTCCTTGTGCTGCCCGGTATCGTATGTGTAAGTATATTCCGAGGAGGGAGCGTCTCCAGTGAAAACTATACAACACTTTCTCCCCCACAATACACACATGTACATATATACGACATGAAGACATTCGAAATAACTCAGCGCGGGTCGCCGCGGTGTCACACGAAACCGTTCCCCGTGACGTGTCCATAGCTTTATGGCGGGCCGCGAAGAGAGGGAAGTTTCTGGCCCGCGACGAGTGAAAAACCAGCAGATGGAAAAGAATGAAAAGGGAAAAGAAGAGGGGCAAAAGGAAAGGAAAAAGGCGAGTGAACTGCAACGGGACGGGACAAATCTCTTTGGAGGACCACGTGACCCAGAGGCCATAAATTATTTCCCCGCCGCCCAAAGCCGAAGACATAATCACGGCCCCGATCTATCTACCCATCTATCTATCCGTCTTATAGCGTATCTATCCCGCGCGATAGAAGGACGCGACAAAAAACCAGCACATCGTCGCAACATGGGAAGGCAGGTACGCCTGCCGTTGTAGATGGGGGCGGATTTCTTTTAGACCGAGGGGGGAGAAAAAAAAAGTCTTCTCATTTGTAAATTGTCGTCTTTGAGGACGTCTTCAGAGCCCTGCTTCTTATCGGTCCGAGTGAATCCTCACAATGAAAGGATAATCTTGGCCCGTATGTCGCCCACAGTGACAAAATAATGCCGACTCGCGCAGTACACGCGGACCCATGCAACAGGGACCCTTTTGAAAACTCTGTGCTTAGCTTAAATTGTGCTTCACTTGATATTTTTTTATTTTTTCTTACGAAAAAGCACATTATGATGAGTTGGTGAGAATCGTATCAACTGTACCCCGGAAATATAATAAATGTGCTAAACCCGGAGAGACTTGAACGCACTGCAGTACCGCAACACGGCCCGCCCGGGGGGCGGCGAGGCCCGCTTCTGATATCTGAACCGACTTGTTTTGATGCTCTATCCTGCTCCTTTCCTCCATCCTTTTCCCCTCTCACTCTTTACCTTTGCCTTTTGAGACAGATAGCGACGAGCAGGCATTAGAAACACTCACACACACTCACACACACACACACACACACACCGCAGGAGGAGGAGGAGAGAAAGGGTTGGACAGAGCTCTCAATAACCGAGGAAAAGCCCAGAGTGGCGTTAGACGTATCCATCACGCGTCGGCAAAGAAGATTTTTTTTAAAGGGGAGGGGGGTGGGGGTCAGGAGACAAATAAAGCGACGATGACTGAGGTGCTGACAATGCCGGAGGTCGGGGCCACGCGGGGCCCGGCGGGGCCCCACCGGCAACCAACCATATCTGATAACGTGCGAGCAGCATGCCCACGTGGGGAATTTCGCGCAGCCAAGGAGAGAGAGAGAGACAGTCAGACACAGAGAGACAGGCAGACAGAGAGAGACGCCGTGATGATAAATATTTCCCACTTGATGACTCGTCCCCTGACCGCAGACACAAGAATTTCGGTCCTGAAATTGCTCGCTGTAACGCTGCCGGGGCGCGTCGCAATGGTGCGGCGGTCAGTGCGAGAGAGACGGACGGACGTCCCTCCCATTTTACTATGGCGGTGCGACAGAGACGACCGCCCGGGCCTCCCCGCGGTCGGGCATCTCTCTCGCGCTGCCCAGTCAGATGTCCCGTCTCTCTCGCACTCAGCCACGGGGCGCGCCTTTTGTTTATAGTCGCGGTCTCGCAACTGCAGTCGGATAAGCCCTCGGCGCGTCATTCTTTTTTTTTAGCGATTCGACTGCGTCGAAAGCGGGCGAATAAGCACCGCCTTGTGGAGCGGCCTTATATGACTGACAAGGCGGTGGACGGGGCTCCGCAGGCTGCGCAGGCTCCGCCCGCTATCTTTATGAAGCAGTCCTCCTCGTCCATTCTGTAATGGCCCGCCGCTCTGAAGCACCCCACGAAAAGTTTTACCAGCGCCTTCCTTGCCACTCTTCATTTTCACTCCGGCCTCCCCGCAAACAGCAGTCCCGGTCCCCAGGGTGGGTTCAGATAGTTTCAGTTTGCTCGCTAGTTGTGGGGGCTTAGGGTCGGCCAGAACTCTGTCACACTGTCTCCGACTGTCTCTTGCTTGCCCAGACTTCCCTGCTGCACCACAGTCTCTTTGCGGCTAGTACTACACCCTGTCACCCACACTCTCAGTCGCTGTCTCCGTCAAAACGACACTGTCTCCTCAAAGTGTCCTCTCTCTTTCTTGGGTACATCGTCTCCCTGCTCAACCCTAACTCCACTCAATTTGCCCTCCGTGTCCCCGCGTCTCCCGCACGCTAGGGCAAACTTCCCCGGTGGGGCGCGGCAAACCGAAGCAGAACAGGGCATTCCAAGGTACGCCATGTTAAGACATTTCTCACTCCAGGACCCCAGCCAGGCCCACACCACCACTGCCCACGACTGACATTAGCCATCTCCGTCCCACCTCCCGCCCCGCACTCTCTCTCTCTCTCTCTCTCTCTCTCTCTCTCTCTCTCTCTCTCTCTAATGAGTTGTAATAAAGGAATGCAGGGACCAGGCACCCTCGCCACGCCACGCCGCGCTACGGCTTGGACCCACACCCGCGTAAAAGGTGTAATGATTCGAGTCCTGCGAAACCACGGACGTCCAGGCAGAGAGAGAGAGGGAGGGAGAGAGGGGGGGGGGGAACGGAGAGAGAGGGGCGAGGGGGCCGTCCCTAAATAGCTCGTTAGGGCGGACTTTAGAACCGCCCTGGGCGAGGCCCAAACGTCGCGTATACTCCCCCGACCCACGGCGGGTGCTACAAGTATGAGAAATTCACGACGCGAATGAAATCCCCGTCCGATCTCCATTCCCTGGCTGCAAACTCGCCTGGGCTTTCGGCCGACTGCCGCCCGACAGCTGCTGCAGCAGCTGCGGCAGCAGCGGCGGCAGCAGCGGCGGCAGCAGCGGCGGCAGCGGCCGCACGTTCGTCTGCTAAATCATTCTCCTTTTGTTTCTCTTTGCATGAAGAGGTTTTGCCTTCGCCGCTGCTGACCAGCCGAGCCGAGTTGGGCTTGGTGGCGGAGAGCAGAGCCGGGGCGCAGCAGTGGGAGCAGCAGCAGCAGCAGGCCCCGCCCGGAGGAGGGACCCGTCCCAGGAATTTACTTATACTCCTAGTGACCCCCGGCCCGCCCCAGGAATGCCGTGGAATCACACCATGTCGGGAGATGATCGCCGTGATTACGCACCTTCGGATAATCCCGTTGACGAATTTATTTTGAGGGCGCCGGCGGTGCTGGGCGCAGGTGCGAGTAGTAATCCAGAGGGCGGTGGGTATCCAAACGCAGCCCGCCACACTCCTGTCGCACACCACTCGCGAAGCAACAACGATATCTATTCCTTACTGTGCAACTTCTCTTCGGCACCCGCGATCAGAGAGACAGAACATTAAGCTTCACAAAACTGATCAGGACACTTCACTGGACAAACATTTCTCTCTCTTTCTCTCTTTCCGCCTCGTTTCCACGCACTGTGTTACTCGCACTGTGTTAAATATATATATATATATATATCCAGACTGGGCGACGATGGGGTTCTTAATCCAGGATGGAACGAGGACGACAATCCGTGTTCCACGCTCACAAACACGAACAAGCACACACACACACACACACACACACGCGACGGGAACACTGGTAATCCTGGGCGTGCGGCGGGGTGCGCGGACTCGCGTCGCGTTCAGCGCACGTCTCTCGCGTGAGGACCCCCGTCTCGTGCACGCCCGCGTCCGTCCGCTTCAGGGGCCGCGCGGCTACTAACGTACCTGTGCTGCCGGCGGCGGGGCGGCGGCGGGGCGGGGCGGGGGGGGGGGGAGAAGTTCAAGACACTCCAAGCTCCAGCAGGGGCCTGCCGCTGCTGCTGCCCCCCCCCCCCCTCCTCCTCCTCCCCCTCCCCCTCCTCCTCCTCCCCCTCCCCACCCGCTCGTCGAGCATCGCGCTCCGGCCCCGGCCTCCTCGGACCCGCTTCGGACCCGCTCGGCACCTGCTGGTGGACTGGGCACCCCCCCCCCCCCCCCCCCCTTCCCCCTACCCTCCCCCCCCCCCCCTCCACCCCCTGATCCGCCTCTGATCAACTCGCGAAGCGGAGCTCAGCAGAGGGCAGCCGGAGCCGCCGCCGCTGCCACTACGCTGTGGTAAAAATGGAGGTGCCGATTTTAATTAAAAATGTTGACGCTGCCGCCGAGCAAAGCCGGGCTAACGCCGCTGCTGGAATGCCGCCGCCGCCGCCGCCGTGGCCCCTGTGGCCGGCGCGCCGCCGCCGTCCGCGCGGAGCCGAGCCACCGCCGCCGACGCGAATTTGCAAAGTAGGCGTCGGCCGTATTCCGCTGGGCTCCCTGCATCACAGCCCCGCGCGGGCCGCGGCCGCGGGCTCCAGTGCGGCGTACGTACGCGCACCGCCGCCGCCGCTCCGCACCGAGCGCGGAATAATTTTCAAATCTCCCGCGCCGCCGCCGCCGCCTCGCGGTGGGGCTTCACCGTCGCCTCCCATCGGCGACTTTTATATCACTGCATCAGTACAGGAGAACTGTTCAGCTTTGCCGGCTGCAATGACTTTCTTACTTAGTGCACGCGCGTGTAACACCCGTCGCTGTTCGACGCCCAATGTAGTCTTTTGGCCACAGTTTTTATTTTATTTTTCCAAATTATACTCATTTTTTTTTAAAGCAAATACTTGTTTTGTTGCCATGAGAGCGCGACGACGAGTATACATACAGTAGCGTATGGCCACTCCATCATCAGACAAAGGTGTTGAGAGAAGAGATAAACTGAAACGGGAAAGGACCGGGGAAACGATATGAGTGACGATAATCGCCGAAAACTTTTGTGGGGGCCACACACACACACGCACACGCGCACACACACATAATATCGTCGCCGAATAACGCAGACATCAAAATCTCTTTATGGCTGTACTGTACCCGCCCCACTGCCGGCCGTAATACGATGGAAAGGGGGTGGGGGCAGCGGGCGCATCTGAATGATATTTGGCGCGTGTGCCGCGGCGTGGGGACCGCCGCCACCACATGCGGCCAGGGAACAGGGAACTAAGATGATGACAGTTTGCAATAGGCATTTCCAACGATGCTCGAGAGCTGGAGTGGAAGAACAAAAATAATACCAAAGCGGAAACGGGTAGTATGAGAAGTCGCTTCGCGACCCGCGGTGGAACCTACTTTGTCCCTAAAGATTTCTCATATGCTACCGGTTTTCGCTTTGGAATCATTTTTGTTCTTTCAGCTACGTTCTCGAGCATTTGTTGGAAATGCCTATCGTACGATAACACGGGAGAGGTTACTTTTTTTTAATTAAAAAATCGGAACCAGAGATATACATACAGTTTTCAGTAAAGCAGAAAAATTTGCCATATTTTCCAAAGTCCTCGAAAAAAATTAATAAAAAAAGCTCGATTAAAATTACAGTTTTAACTAAAACTCGATCGGAATTCGCTGTAGTCAGTCGGAATCAATTAAATGGAATCGACTTTGGCCGCTGGAACGGGCCGCCGGGGCCACCGGACCGGGGCGCTAGCCTCGCACACATTCTCACTGGCGGAAGTGCTCGGCGGCAGGCGGCGGTGGGCCCAGAGACGAACACGCTGCCGGCGACAGCTACACACCGCGCGGCCCCGCCTCACTCCTGCACGAGTGCGAGAGGGACGGGGGCGGCGCTGAGCGCAGGGGCTCCGCGAGTGCGAGAGAGGCAGAGAGAGAGGCGGCGCTATGAACGCAGGGCTCCGCGGTTTCGCGGGCCGCGGGCCGCACGACGAGGTCGCGTGGTCACATTCACGGGGTGACGTGTGGACCCGGGGGAGGGGGGGGGGGGGGGGTTCGTTCCGAGGGGTCGTTCCATCGCTGCCTCTCTCTCTCACACACACACACATACAACCCTTAGGGACGCGCCATGAGTGCGACGCAGACAGAGCGACGGTACGTCTCTTCGAAGTCAACCCGCAGGGGGCGGCGGCGGCCGCGCGTCCTCCGTCGGAAAAGTGGGTTAAAGTCTTACGGGACGTCTAACTCCGTAGTGAGGCCGCCGCCGCCGCCGACGCCGCCCCAACTCTTACCGCACTTACGTATTATTTATTGGACACGGCGGTATTTACTGCGCATTGTTGCGGAAAGAGATAAATCACGGGAATCGGAGTAGTGCGCGAGTAGCGGCGAGTAGCGGCGAGTAGCAGCGAGTGGAGTACGGCGGCGGCGGCAGTGGCAGGGCCGTCGGCACCCTGCGGCGCCCCTCCCGGCGCTGGCGTCCCTCTGTGCTCCCGCCGTAGCTCTGTCCCACTCCTGCACCCCTGCGGAACGGCCCGCGAGTGCGAGAGAGACGGAGCTACGAGGGCGCTCTCCCCGGACTCGGCCTACGGGGGCTTGTGTGGGTCCGGGACGGGCACCGACGAGGACGGCGGAGCCCGCGGCGGCAGCCCCAGGACGCCGACGACGCCGCCGGGAGACGCCCTGGCCGCGGCGGCCGCGGCCTTGGATCCACGTCGTGGTGTCCGCCACACAGCAAAGTCGCCGTCGGCGCCGTCCTCAAGGTCGTCGCGACGGTCGGCCTCCCGGAGGTATCCTCATCGTGGAGTTGCGGCTGACGGCCACGTGCGCAGGACTCGGCCCCGCGGTCCCGCCCCGCCCCGCCCCGCCCAGCACGCTGTTCCAGAGGAAACAAAACTCCATCTTCCCAGCGTCCTCCGTCCTCCGGTCACGTCTTCCGACGACCCTCTTGTCATATTTCTCCTCTTCTCCCTTTATCTCTCTCTATCTCACACACACACACACACATACACACACCCACACACGCGCGAACCACGACCGTGCGCTGCTCTCTGTCTCTCTCTCTCTCTCTCTCTCTCTCTCTCGCAACTGCACTGCTCTGCGAATTGTTTTTAAAAACGGTTCGCCACCCCCCCCCCCTCCCCTCCTGCCCGCTCCTATTCGCGTCCACCAGCTTAGCTGTGCTCTACTGTTTCCCACCGGGACGGGACAGGTAATGTCTCCTCCACTCCCCCTCCCCTCCCCGCGGCCAGGGTGGCGGCATGGCGACAAAGGACCCAGGATGCTGCCGAGGGGGGTGGGAGGAGGAGGCGGGGGGGGGGGGGGGGGGAGGGGAGGCCAGTGCCCTCCGTCGGCCAGACTCAATATTAGTATATTATTGCTCTCGCTTTTAGGGCGGCAAACAGAGGCTGTCCGTGAGGCGAGGCCCGGCGGGGCCCGGCGGGGCCGCGGCAAGTGCGCGCCGAGCGCCGCTCTGATACGGCGTTCTGCACTGTGGCCCGGCCACAAATTGGCAAGGGAAGCCGCCTCGCCTCGCCACGCCTGGCTACGCGTCGCGCCTCTGTTCTTGCCGAAGACTACGCTGCCAAACTCCAGAGGGCTTGACAGGATCAGCTACAGGCTCTGTGAGGACCGGAGGGGTGGGTGGGTTGGTTGAGGGGGGGGGGGGGGAGATCAACGAGACATATCACAGACCAGGGCTGGGACCGGCCAAACTCAAAATCAAGATGGCGGCCAGATCCAACCGATTTCGATGCAAATCAAGGATAATACGTGCAGCAGTCCTAACCCCACAAAGGCGCCCATGCCACGCGAGAGCTCACGCCGCGTCAGAAGAGCGCTCACCTTGCGCTGGGAATCCTGTTACCTCTCCGGTTGAGACGACGGAAGAGGACGGCCGCGGTGGCGTCCCGCCCTAGGTCCTTGGTCCCGCCGGCACCCTCACTTTGAAAACGTCCAAACTTTTGAACCAGAAGTATCACACTCGCGTCCGCGTCCTCACGAGAATCCTTTACACCCGTCCGCGTCGTAATGGCACAGGCTCGGGTTCTCTACCACACTGCACAATAAACGGTAATCACGATTCCGCACGGCACCGAAACGATTCAAAGCGCGGGCGAAGAACACGCAGACCAACTGCCGGTATGAAAAGTTCGTCGCTGAGGCCGCTGTCCGTTACGGCTGCGAGGCCGCCCAGCTTGACTCGCTTCAACCGCCAACCGCAACGAACTAAGGGTAGCGAAAACTTTTTAAAATTCTAAAAGTCCCTGGCACAGTTGTGCGCGTGCATTTTAAATTTGCGTAGATGAGATTCGTTCGGTTACTTCACCGAAAGGAAAACTTAATTGTTGTTTCGTTTTGTCGCTTTTTTTGTATTTTGAATCTTTGACTATCTAATTGTTAAAATTTAATAATGTATATGAAATTTTGGACAGCGTTCGCAACGGGCAAAAACCGCCGGCGCTGGGCGCAGCTGGCGAATGGGTTGCCTACCATCGCGGCTGAGCCAGGAGCTAGACGGATGGGTTGCCTATCTCACGGGCGTCCATCGACACTCGCAGGCGGAGCAGGAAAACGCACAAAACAGCGACTTTTAGAATCGAGCAGCCAAGGGGCTATCTTGCACTAGCTATCGGAATGCATGCAATTTTTTTTCAGCGGTGCATTTGGAGATTAATGTGTTTAGGAATTATGACTTTTTTTGAAATTTCGCGCCATTGGTAAGGCGGCAACGTCGCGGCGCGTCGAGTTGTGGATCTGCGAATAGTGCCAGCTGGTTGTTTTCATCCGTGGCCGGAGTGGCCGCTGAGTTCGATCGTCAGGTTACCGCAGATCTTCTTGATTTCTTATTTTCCATTCTCGATCAGCATGGCTCGTCCGAAATTTGACGTGGTGAAAACCATTGAAGATGACGAAGATGTGTCGGATTACTCTGATAAGTCGGACGAGGAGGAGACGGTATGTGACAGGGGCGTTTAATTCATTTTCTGCTACCTGTGAAGTGCGTCTCTGCACGTGTGAAGGTAGCAGACGCAATGCTTAATCAGTTTTGGTAGCGAACGGATCGAGGAATTGCTTAACTAATTTTTTTTATTTAACCTCTGTCTTTAAAGATAACTTTAGCTTCTTCGATTTCTTTCATTTTGAGACGCTCCTCTGTGAAATGTTTGGGTTGTCGTCAACATAACCTCTACACCTTGTGCTGTTTTTGCTTTCGGGCGCTTGATTTTGATTTGTTGGTGAATTGTGATTTCAGTATCAACCGACCAAGCAAAAGCAGAAGAAGAAAGCAGACTTCGAAACAGAGTTTCATTTTCTTTCGAGCGTTCAGGAGTACAATAAGGATACGTGGGTTGATGATATTGACAAGTACATTAAACGGAAAGGCAGAGATCGAGTGGAAGGAAGGATTGAAAGAGCAAGATACTTTTTGCAGAAGGTAACCTTTATCTGTGATTTTTCTCCTATTTAAAAAACTCAAGAAATCCTTGTCAAGGTATTATGGTTGGTCATTTTACTTGTTCTGCAGGAGCAGGCAGCCAACGGTACTCAAAATGGAGACGGTGATGACGATGGTGCCCAGGATGTCAGTCATGACATTGAAATATCTGACGATGAATTGAAAAAAGGTAGCCTATTGGCAATAGCCATTTTTCTGTGCTTTCCACTGTTAAAAGAATATCCCCCTTTCTAGTTTATATTTGTATCATAATAGAATCTTTCATCTTTTAATTAGATGACATTAGGGTAAGTGATCGGGCCAAGAGGAGGGCTGAACTTCGGAAACGCAAAGGTAAAGGAGGGCAGGTGCTAAAAGTTGAAGCTGAGGAGCCCGATTCTGAAGATGACTTCTTTGATGACGCCCCTCCTTTTGATGAGAACACCACGTTCACTCAAATGAATCTCTCCAGACCCCTTCTAAAGGTATGCCTTCAGGGAAAGGTTTCTCTTCTATTTTCATGTATATTTGGAAACGTTTTTTTACATCTGATATTTATGTTTTTAGGCCATTGGAACTATGAATTATGTTCACCCAACACCAATTCAAGCTGCCACCATCCCAGTAGCCTTGCAAGGCAGAGATATTTGTGGTTGTGCCGCCACAGGAACAGGAAAAACTGCTGCCTACATGCTGCCCGTTTTGGAACGGCTTTTGTACAAGCCTGCAGCGGCCACCACTACAAGGTCAGTATTTAGCCAATGGTGTATCAGCATTCATGTGTCTGTTGTTCGTTTTAATTCTCAATTTTTTTCTTTTTGATCTTTTTCAGAGTTCTTGTACTTGTCCCCACTCGAGAACTTGGCGTACAAGTGTATCAGGTGACGAGGCAGCTGTCACAATTCACATTAGTTGAGACAGGTCTTTCAGTGGGTGGGTTAGATGTCAAATCCCAGGTGGGTTTTTTGTTCATTACTTTTTAATTGTATTGTTATTGTACCTTCCTCAATAACTTTAAATTTTTGTAATAAATATAGGAAGCTGTACTCCGTAAGAATCCAGATATTGTCATTGCCACACCTGGAAGATTGATAGATCACATCAGAAATACTCCATCATTTACATTAGATTCTATTGAAGTCCTCATCCTTGATGAAGCGGACAGGTTGGCTTCTTACAACCAAAATGATTTGTTACCTGTGGTTTCATCTGAGTTTTTGTTAATTGTTTTTTGTTTTTTTTTTTCGTGCTATACAGAATGTTGGATGAAAACTTCGCAGAACAGATGAAAGAGATTATTAGGCAGACGTCTCGAGCACGTCAGACTATGCTCTTTTCTGCAACAATGACGACACAAGTAGAAGACTTGGCTTCTGTGTCCCTTAATAAACCTGTTAAAATATTTGTGGATACCAACCAACAAGTAGCATTCAATTTAAGACAAGAATTTATTAAGTAAGACTAAGTATTCCAAACATCTTATGCTTACATGCCTTTGGCTGTTGGTCCTTGCTGATTTCCATTTTATTTTTCAAAAACAGAATAAGGAGTGGTAGAGAGAGTGACCGAGAAGCTATTTTAGCTGCCTTAGTTTGCCGAACATTTAGGGACCACACAATGGTCTTTGTCACCACTAAATTCATGGCCCATAGAGTTCGTATTTTCCTTGGTTTGTTAGGTCTTAAGGTAAGCCCCTCATTTTGTGAGACCTACATATCCTTTTATGCCCATTTGGGCCTGATCCATGCTCCTTTTTTCATACTCACATTTCGATTGTAATCCACAGGTTGGTGAGCTTCATGGAAATCTCACTCAGCCTCAGCGCCTTGAAGCCTTGCAGCAGTTCAAAGATGAAGAGCTTGATATATTGGTGGCAACTGATGTTGCGGCTCGTGGTTTGGATATTCGCGGTGTGAAGACTGTGAGTTGAACCATTGAATATGCATTTTGGAAATCTTACCATCACAGTTAGCAAGGGTGTTAACTATGTTTCTTTCATAATTTTGTTCACAGGTGATCAATTTTATGATGCCTGCAGTTTTGGAACACTACATTCATCGAGTGGGACGAACTGCCAGAGCTGGTAGGAGTGGTGTTTCTGTTTCTTTGGTTGGAGAAAATGAACGCAGGATGGTGAAAGATATTGTTAAAAACACCACAAATCCTGTAAAAAGTCGTGTGATACCTCCAGGTACTGTTATTCGATTGTATGTCATGTTTGAAGTATAATGGTTGTAATTTGAGTGCTGTGTTTTCTCTCATTGGTAACCTGTTTTGTTCCTGTGCTTCAGAAATTATTGCTAAGTATCGAAAGAAAGTGGATGCTGTTCGAGACGAGGTTAAGAATATTCTGGACCAGGAGAGAGATGAACGTCTGTTGAACTCCACAGAGAATCAGGTTAATCGACTTGAAAACAAATTACAAGGAGTCAAAGGGGAAAAGAGAGACTGGTTCCAGACCAAAAAAGAGAGGGAAGCAGAGAAAAGTAAGAACCGCCAATTTTATTTCAAATACCCAATTGCTGAATTTTGCTCAAATTTTCATTTGTATTTCTTATTCCAATAGACCGCCTAAAACTTGAACACACTGAAAAATCTAATGGTAAGACTGCAAACGGTAAGGGCAAGGCTAAGGGCAAGGGTCAGCAAGGTAAGGACCAACAAGGAAAGGGTCAACAAGGCAAGGGCCAACAAGGCAAAAATAAGAAGCCTGTTGATGAAGATGAAGCCCGAATGCAGAAAGATTTGCAGAAGGTCTCACTCCTGCATGCTCGTATGGCAAAACGACAAAGTAAAGGACATAAAATCAGCACCATTCGTGAAGGCAAAGGTTTGTGAAATGGCCTGTTATTATTAACATAGCTAAAATTGTAGGTACATTAATGCTGATTAATTTTGATTTCTTTTAATCGAAGGAGCTGCTAAGAAGAGAGACTCGTCATCCTTCAGTAGAGATCTTACTGATACGAGTAAAAAGGGGGTCAAGAGGTTGAGATACGAGTAAGTTTCTGATGCCCTTAATTACATATTGGAAAACAATGTTTTCAATGTAGTAAAGATGCATAGTGGAGAACTGCCTGAGGACTGTTAGATTGATTTCTTTCTTTTTCCAGGGCCAATTCAAAGAAGAAGATGGATGTGATTCAGAAAAAGAAAATGTCAGGTGCCCATCAAAATTCAAAATCCTTCAATAAGAATAAGTCTGGTGGAAAAAACAAGAAGAGATAGATAATTTATTTAGGAGATGTATCTAAATCGAATATTTCAGAAATCTTTGTGTCTTTTAAATGAAATGAAAATGTTTTCTTCGGGACGGATCAAGTTAGCTACATTCAGCTATTGTACAGGCTTTGTTATAAATAAAACATACCAATTACAAGACTGCATTATTCACTTTATTTTAGGTCCTCCTTTGGCCCATTTATTTCATCAGAAAACATAAGGCAGTTAAGTCTCTCTTGTTTTGAGGACTAAAGCTGAAAGGAACATGTGACTAACAAAAATAATGCTCATTTTATGATGGACAGGCGCTAGTGCAGAAAAGATTTCTACTTAGTTCTTTACATCTTATTGCTAAAATAATTACTAGCAAGAAAGTTATACAGGAAGCTCTAATTTGTTTGCTTTCTGGTCTATCAAACTTAAAGTAATATTCTGGGGAATACATATTTTTTTTTTGTTAAAAAAAATAACAGATCACAGAACACACTTAAAGCTAGCATCACAATAATAGTACGGTAACACTCATTCTATAATACACAACGAGAAAAATCTTTTCATGCAGAATAGGTCTGGCAGTGGTTTAAATGTTAAAAAAGAAATTAAAGCGGCATGGCTGGCAACAACAACCACCTCAAGCGCGTTAGTCGGGTTGATGAAACGTATCAGCTGGAATTCATTAAAAACTCGTACTTGTTGAGTAGGACGAAGAATCTTGAGGACACCTCAGTACACTGTCTATCTCACTCGCTCTCACACGTGTCTTTGATCACTGCAGATGCGGGGAGGAGGGTTGTCAGTATGGGTGGGGCGGGCTCCTGCCGGCGGGGGGTCGGCTCACATGACGATGCTGTTGTCGAGCTCCTTCTGGACGTGCGTGTACGCCCAGGCGCCCAGGACGAGGTCCTCGATCTGGCACTCGTTGACGCCGCGCCGGATCCGGAAGTAGCCCCGCTCCCCCCACCACTCGCCCCACGTGTTGGCGACGATCTGGAAAGGGACGGACGCGGTGACCGTTGAGAAACAGGGAGTAAAAGGGCGAGAGCGGGACGGTTGTTGTTTTTTTTTTTTCGGATACTGACCCAGTACTTGACGCCGTCCTCCTCCCCCCACCCCACTATCCGCACGGAGTGGAAGCCGGTCCTCTCCAGCTCCGAGTTGGCGAGGTGCTCGTAGATGCCGGAGCCGTACGAGAAGAGGTCGTGGTACACGCGCATCGTGGCTGCGGAGGGAAGCCAAAGCTCACTCACAGAACGAAAATATGAAATTTTGATTTAAACTTCTACTTTTTATCAAGAGATTTTTAAAATTCTTTTTCGAGATAATTCTTTTTAAATGCAGTAAAAGAAAGAACTGCGATTTAAAAAAAAATACCCGGCAAAAAAATTGAAGTAAAAGTAAAAACAACACAAAATTATTTTGCTGAAAATAGTAAAATGTTATGACGAGTGGCGCAACTGGCTCACCCTGCACGGGCCCGGATCGCATGATCTCCCTCATGATGTCCAGGTGGCCGGACACCCGGTAGGCGGGCGCCATCCTGTACAGCTCCGTCCTGGCCCGCTGCGAGCGCGCCGTCCGCTGCGGGCACCGCGCCGTCGCCAGGGTGGACTTCTTGGGGACGTGGCAGTGGTCCTCGTTGCCCGTCCACGGGTAGCACGCGTCGGGCACCAGCCTGGCGGGCAGAGGGGCGTCCGGGGTGTCGGGGGCGTTCCGCAACTCCGTATGGTCGTGCACCGGGTATTCGAGCCCGCGGAACTCACCCGAACTTCCTGGTGAAGTACCAGGCGCGGTCGAGGTGGCCGCCGTTGCAGCCGTGCTGCTTGCGGTTGTTGCAGTCCAGCAGGTGCTGCGCGGCGAGCCGCGGCCTCTCCTTGCCCATGGACATGATGGCGTAGCGGTCCGAGGCCACGGCGGCCGTGGACAGCGCCCAGGACGCGCCGCACCAGCCCTGGTCCTGCACGGCCGACACCATCCCCGGCCAGTGGGAGCGCGCGTCGAAGGAGAGGGGGAGGTTGGCCGGCTCCGGCGGCACCCGGATGGCGCGCATGCTCCGCAGCTGCAGCAGAGGTAGAGGATGACGGGGGTCAGGGGGACGGCCAGGACCGGCGGCGGCGGCCTCCCCGCGCGTGAAGCTTACCACGTCCGACGGGTCCAGGGTGCCCAGCCTGAGGCTGACGCCGTCCTCGAGGCTCCTCCCCCAGAACTCGCTGTAGTTGGCGGCGGTCCAGCGGCGCTGCAGGCGACTCGGCCCGCCCCCGCTGCCGAAGCCGCCGCCGACACCGGAGGACGACGACGACGACGACGGGCCGCCCCGCAGGCTGTCCAAGTCCACGAGGTCCTCGTCGATCAGGCACTTGTCGCGGTTGCACAGCATCTCAGGCCGCAGCTTCATCTGCACGCACGAGCTGCAGAAGCAAGGTAAAAAACAAAAACCATCTAAACCCTTTTTTTAAAAAGTGCGTCTGTCGAAAAATGTTGAGGAAGAGACTTGCCAGTCATTGCAGTTGCTGCGTATCTTTGCGTTCACCGGGTAGAACGTGCCCCTGAAGATGCAGCCATCTGCAAAGAGATAAATGAATACAACATTGCGTTTAAAAAAAATACCCGCCACCGCCACCATCCTTGCGGTCCAGGTGTCGGCGTCCTGCTTCGCTGCGCAACCCATCTCGCAGCAGCGATGGTCCGCCGGGCGGGTGGGCAACCCAGCACGGCGATATGCAGTCGTGTTCATCACGCAATTTTTATTTTCACGTTTAAAATACCTTTTCTAATCGAAAGAAATGGTTCAAGCGACTAGCGACAAGCGCTTTTTAAAAAATCGAAACAAATCTTTTGAAAGTACTTGTTTCAACTGATATTTTGGGGACGTAGGAGGGGGGGGGGGGGTTGTTGTGCCTTCACCTTACCCAACAACGAGTTTGTTTGAACAGTTTTTATTTTTTGTTGTGCCTGTACTGCGTATGTACCTTGCCCAAGAGCGCGTTTGTTTGGACAGTCTTGTTGGTGCTGTTGTTGTTGCTGCTGCTGCCTACCTCTGAGGGGGAGCGGCGTGACCACCTCCGTCTCGGGTCGGAGCTGCGGCACCCCGCCGCCCTCGTAGTCCCCGAAGCAGTGGCTGAAGTAGTCCGGGCAGCAGTCGCTGCGCTGCGTGCGGTTGCAGAAGGTGTCGCAGTAGCAGAGCGTGCCCAGGATGGGCACGGAGCACTCGTCCACGCGGCCCTGGCAGCACCGGTTCACGCTCGCGCAGTACGGCCCGGCCAGGTCCGGCGCCACGTCGTAGGCGGCCGCGGACCGCGCCAGCACCAGCAGCACGCTCAGGGCCTGCAACATCTGCAACAAAATGGTACAAAAACCCGCTGAACGCAACTTGTTTTATTTAGAAAATTTTGGCGAACACTGATTTTAAAAAAATTAAAGCTGTAAATCAGCAGCGTGTTGCTGACTCTCGTATAAAAGGCTCTGCCACTACAGGATGGCTCTCGTCCGAAATGACTCGACCATTTATGGCAATAGAAGTCGTTTAAAAATTGGTCGTAGAGTTTTTACGAAAAGCGAAAAAAAGGGGGACGAATTCCAGATCGAGTCTCTATTCGACATTTTTCCCCGAGTGTTGGCGCAGCTCGGGTGATAATACAGTCCCGAGGCGGTATTCGAACCCGCGACGCAGCAGCGGCCCCGTCCGGGCCCGGCCCGGCGGACTTCCCCGCGCCGCCGCGGCAGAGGTTTGTGTAAATTGCCGCGCGCGCCACGGATTTCGGCGCCACTCGCATCTCGAGGCGCAAGGTCGGCGGTAAAAGCCCGGGAGCGACGTGAACGCTGGTGAACTCGGACCTCTCCCTCGCTCTCCTTCGGCGCGACAGAGAGAGAGAGAGAGAGAGAGAGGGGGGGGAGAGAGAGAGAGAGAGAGAGCTGTGGAGGCAGACGGCGGGGCGGCGGGGCGCAGGACTGCGCGGCAGGGCCTCCTTGGGGCACGACCAGGATGACGCCGCGCTAGTGACGGCGCGGTGCACTTCCGCGACGACAAGGAGGGCCTGATCCTGGCGACGACCCCGTCATTACGACAGAGACAGCGCGGCACCGTGGCTTTGTACCACACACACACACTGCACACACACACGCGCACACGCTTTGGCTCTTATCACTGCCCGCTTATCAACGGCTGCGCAAGGTATTTTTCCAGGTAATTAGATAGCGAGGACTCATTATTTGAATCTCGCTTTGCCGCCGCCTCTGGAGAGAGAGAGAGAGAGAGAGAGAGAGAGAGAGAGAGAGAGAGAGAGAGAGAGAGAGACAGACAGACAGACAGACAGACAGACAGACAGACACAGAAACAGACAGCCAGAGAGACAGACAGATGCAGTGAGAGAGGGGAGGGTGGGCACATTCGTGACATGTGGGCATGACAGCTGGGCTGCACTCGAGAAATCATCGTGCTCTTTATTTCGGCGCGTCGGCCCGGCACGCGCCCCGGCACGCGCCACGCCACGCGCCGACCACGCCCCCTCCCCCTCCGACCGAGGACGCCCTGCAGGCCCTGTATGGCAACGTATCGCAGAACGTAAGTGCATGTTGACCCACTCTCTCACCCGCCGCCGCTGTCAGCAAGCAGGCTGATCCCGAAGAAGGGGCGTCCCGTCGCATCCTCTCTGTCTCTCTGTCTCTCTGTCGCACTCATGGAGCGACCCGGACGCGCACAGGGCGCCTGCCGGGTAGGCAACCCGCCCGGGTGCGGCGCACGCGTGCCGTGCGGGCTGGCCTACCCCGGCACCCGCAGGCGTCCCGACGCCCTCCCCGCCGTCGTCCCCGCCGTCGTCCCCCACGCTCTGGATTTATTTAATTATTACCGTCTCCGATCGGGATCCGAACCCTCACTCCTCGGGTCCGTAACCTCGCACGCTGACCACCACGCCAACGAGTTGGCGTCCGCCGCCCTTTGCCTCAGCGCCCGTCACAGTGCAGAGGTGGCGCGCGGTGCAGTGCGGTGCGCTGTGCTGCGCCGGCGCGCGGATCAAAGTACAGTCGTGTGGGAAAGGGGGAGGAAGGAGAGAGGCAGCCCCGCCAAAGTATGCAGAGGTGCGGCGGCGGCCACGTGCCGCGGGGCCGCGGTCCACGGCGGCGAGATTACCGGGTCCTGCGGGAGTCGGTCCAGTTACGTGGCTGTGCTGCCTGTGCTTGCAGCAAGGCGGTGGCTAAAGCGACGATTGTCTTTCGCGGTGGCGGTGGCACATCGCCTGCTTCAGGGTCGGCCAACCATCGAAGAGAAACGGGGGGGGGGGGGGCTTTTCGAAAACAGTCGCTCACAAGCGCTGAGGACACAAAGAGCACGAGCATTGCGCCATTGCGCCAATTATGTGATCTCTTCATTGTCTCTACCTATTTCTCCTCTCTCTGTCTCTCTCTCCTCTATGTCTCTTTCTCTCCGTGCCTCTTTCTCTCTATCTATGCATCTCCATCCGTCTCTCTCTCTCTCTGTCTCTCTCTCTCTCTCTCTCTCTCTCTCTCTCTCTCTCTCTCTCCCTCCCTCTCGCGGTGTACACCTCGCCCGGGACAAGCAGCCGCCGGAATAAAGTAAAGCATGGGCTGCATCCACGTGTGTGTTGGCGGCTCGCACATGATCGATGCTCCCCCTGGCTGCTCTCCCTCCGAGCTGGAGCGCGGCGGGTGGCGCGGGTTCGAATCCCCGTAACTGCGCGGCCCTTCCGCGGGCGTCGTCTCGGTACCCCCGCGCGACGTCGCGGTCCCCCCCACCTTGTCCCCCCGCCGCCATTAGAGAATGATGGATGCAAAGTAATACGAGGTGCACTCGTTAAGTATCAATACTGCCAATAATGATGACGCCGCGCCGGATGGATGCGAGTGCGAATAAACGACGCGGAATATTGCGAATGTGAGCGGGCGGCAACCGCGCTCGGGTCGGAGCCGAGATGACGGGGTCTTCGTGCGTCAAGTCGGAGGCGTGGGGGGGGGGGGGGGGGGGGGGGGGGGGGCGTCCGACTCGGAATCAATCGGCCGCGTGTAGTCGTCGTTCTAGTGCACTTCGCCACGACGTCGGCCGTTCGGGCGCCGCGAGACGGCTCGCCTCGGTGCGCCTGTGAAGCCCATCCATCAGCCTTGCGGCCGCCCCTGCCGCCCCGGCTTACGCTCGGAGTGGTGCCGCGCTGCATTTCTCATATCGGGATCATGACGCTCTGCGAGTAGCGAAACGTGTGCAGCAGGTAGCTGTCCCCGTGGAGAGCGGAGCCGCGTCCCGCTACTCACACACACCCACGCACACACACACACTCACACTCACACACTCACACACGCACAAATAGAATTCAATGAAATAAAATCGAAATCAGGAGGCTGCGCCGGGTGACCTAGGCCGCCGTCCCGGCGCCGTCGACACCGGGATAGCGGTCAGATGAGTGCGGCTTCCCGCGCGGCGCAGTCAGTTCCGCCCGCCGAACTTCTCATACCGGATACGGAGGGCGCGGCCCGCGCTGACGTCACCCGCGGTCACGTGACGGTGACGTCCGACCAATCATCGTTAAGGTTAACGCGAACCGCATCGCGCGGAGACAATGGCGCGGCGCATCGGCCGCTCCCGTCCGGGAAAGCCACGTGACGCCGCGGCCGGGCTCGAGAGCGGCGGGCGTGAGCGTGTGCGCCGTGCTCGAGAGGAGGGGAGCACTCACTCGCTCACTCGCTCACTCACTCGCTCACTCATTCACTTACTCACTCATGTACTCTTTCGCTCACTCACTCGGTCGCTCACTCACTCACTCACTCACTCACTCACTCACTCACTTACTCACTTACTCACTCACTCACTCACTCACTCGCTCGCTCGCTAACTCACTCACTCATTCACTCACTCACTCACTCACTCACTTAATCACGCACTCATTTACTCTTTTCGCTTGCTCACCCACACACTCACTCACTCCCGCTTGCCGGTGGAGCTTACAAGCCCTTTAATGTAAATCCGTAAACTAGTAAAAATCAAAAATCTCTGTCTCTCTCATCTCTGTCTCTCTCTCCTCCCCCCCCCCCTCTCTCTCTCTCTCTCTCTCTCTCTCTCTCTCTCTCTCTCACACACACACACGGCATTCCCTGCCGCGCCATTATCGACGGTCGCGCGCGCGGTACAATCCCCTGGTTATAGTGGCTCCGCGGTGTGGTGACGCGCGCGTAGCCTGTGGGTGGTGCGCGTGCGTGTGGTGCGTGCGTGTGTGAGAGAGAGAGAGAGAGAGAGAGAGAGAGAGAGAGAGAGAGAGAGATGGTGGTGGCGCGTGCGTGGCGCGTGCCACACGCCACGCCGGCGCGCTGCTGCTCGGTCGTGTTCGCCGCGGTCCCCGCGGACACGAGCAACCCGAGCGGGCCGCGCCTGACGCCCGCCGTGACGAGAGCAATGACTCGGGACACGCGAAGACCGCGGGTTCGAATACCGGCGGCGGCGGCGGCGGCGCCGAATTTGCGCCGAATTGGCGCCGAGTCGTGCTTGATGTTTGGCGGGCGTGTGAAGGCTGCCGCTGCCGCCCCGGGCCGCCCCCGCGGGCAGCGCTGGCCAAGCGGCTCGGGTCATAAAAGCAGCTCTCTGCAGAATCCTCCTCCCGCACAACACGCCGCGGGGGGGGGGGGGGGGGGGGGACGGCATTTCGAATTTCTAGCACGGCTCGCCGTGTGCCGAGGCTTCGTGCGGCGGTGATGCGGCGTTCGCCTCCAACGGCGCCATGATTTAGGAGGCGGCGGCGGGGGGGACGCCGTCAGCGACAGACACTTCGTGACGGAGAGGCCGCCCAGTGCCGGCCGACGGCCGTGCGTCCGAGTCCGTCAGAGGTTTTCGAAAAAAAAAAAGACTCTTAAAGTTTGTTGTAGGCTAAGTTTTATGGGAGAATTTTCTAGATGTTCGTCTTTAAACACGTTCTTGGACATTTATGATTTTCTGTAGTTTCTTAGAATAAAAAATATAAAGAAACATTTTTGATTTTTTTTCTTGATTTTTTTCTTGATTTTTGGATTGCTTGATAAAGGCGCTCCCCTTGCAGGGGCAGGCGGCAGGGGCCGCGACACTCGAGCACGGGGTATCGCCAGTAAGGAATGTCTCCGACCTTGGCATGCGGCAGGAGGCGGTGGGTCTGACTGTACACCCGCGGCGCCCGCGCGTACAGCACCGGCCGGGGGTGTTACGTGAAAGGTGGACGCGGCCCCAAATCCTTCCGCCTTGGATACAGACAGACGTGTCCTGGCTGCCCCGCCACCGCCACAGCCACCGTTGCAGCCACCGCCACCGCTACCGCTACCGCCACCGCTACCGCAGCAGCAGGGCTGGCCCGGCCAAGGTCCGCGCTCCTCGCGCCGCCGCCGGCCTCGACTGATAGGGAATTCCATAATGCGAACAGGTTACATCTGGGTATTCGGTTCGAGCGCGGCGCCGCGGTCCCGGGATTTAGAGACTCGGAGAGACACGGAGAGACACGGAGAGACTCGGAGAGACTCGGAGAGACTCGGAGAGACTCGGGGGAGACAGTCTCATCGAGAGACTCAGACGCAGAACTTGCGAATCTCCCCACGTGAAGGGTGAAACCTCGCGTTTTACCCCCGACGGACCGGTTGCTTCTCTTTCGAAAATCATCTGACTCCAGTCCTTGTGTGTTTTTTAGGAATTGCAAACATCCCAAAATAAAAAGTCTCAAAAAAACTCAAAATGTTTTTTTTAAAGGTTCTAGCAGATATTTTTGTGTCATTCATGAACAAAAAGAAAATCCAAATAACTAGAGAGGAGCGCCTCACCGCCGCCCTGTGCGTGCTCACACCCCCATGCGTCATGAGCGAGGATGACAGCGGGGCGCGCGGCGCACAGCAGGCTGCCATGAGGCCGGCACGCCGTGCCATGAGGTGCCATGAGGTGTCCCTTATCAGTGCCATCCTGTGATTGAGTCCTGATCGGTATGTGGCGGAGGGACCACTCATCGCGCCTCATGACATGACGGGGTAAAAATACAGGTAAATAAGTCATGACGTTTTTTTTTTGGAAAATGTGGGAGTATATTCGTTTCATTTTTCACCCCCTCCAAAAAATACCAGAAATACACACACCAGCAACTACAACAAAAATACTTTTAAAACGAATTATTCTGTTTTTTTGGGTGGGGGCGGGGGGTATTTGTTTTTGTTTTTACATTCCTGAAAGACGACCTGAGGCCGCTCTTCCTGCCCTCTCGCCCTCGAAATTGGGCGGTACAATAACTCCGTCATTCCAGCCAAGCCAGTCTGTCTGCCTGTCTGTCTGTCTGTCCGTCCGTCCGCCGGTCTCGTGCCGGTATTAATTGGGACGGATGGCTCCTCGCACAGCTGGAGAGACTCCCGCGGTCTCTCTAGCCTCTCTAGTCTCTCTACGGCAGAGGCCCGCAGCGCAGAGAGGCCGCGGGTCACGGCTCGGGGTGCTCACGTTCCCGTCACATTCCCCACACACTGTACTCGCTTCCCGTTTCGCGAATGGCGCCGTCCATTTTCCGGGCCGCTTTATTGGCAGAGTGCATATCCTGCTGCACATACTGCCAATAAGCATACGGCACGCCGCGTGGCAGCTGCGGTGGCGGGTCATTTCAGATTCAGGTTCGGGTTCGCATTCAGCAGGTTCGCAAGCGACGCTCCCTGCCGCCGCGCGCTCGCCGCAGGGGGCCAGAGTGTGTGCCCTACCCGCACCAGCGAGGCGGCAGCAGCGCCGGGCGAGATAACCAGAATAAACCTTCCCTCCACGCGCGCTCACACACACACGCACACACACACACACACACATGCTGACATTGGCAATGATTCCGTTTCGGACCATGTGTCACGCCGCGGTGTTCGAACCCGCGACACCGCACCGCACGCACGCGGCACGAGCGTGTGTGTCTGTCTGGGCGACTCGGAGTTGATGCCCGCGCCGCCGCCGTCGCCGCCAGGGGGCGCCACGGGCGCGCTATTAATGTAACGACCTCCCGGCAATCACACACGCCACCGCCTTTACACGTGCATGATTCGTGCTTCATGACTTTCATGACTCCGTGTGTCATCACGCAGGCCCTGCCCGTGATTGTCATCACCATCATCATCAACGTCATGTGGGCGGAGGCCAAGTGCGGCCGGCCCTCCTTGTTTGTCGACCGACCGTAGTGGAAATTTCTCATAGGCGCGCCTCCGAAGATGCCCCCACTGTTTGTCGTGGAGGAGCTCCTCACTTCGTCGTTACACGTGTTTTAAAATTTCAAAATTTCCCTCTTCCCAAAGAAAAAACATTTTTTATTTTACTTTTTGTGACCTTTATGCCGGTCTCCCTTGCTGGGTGAGACCCCCCGCGAGCACGAGCATGTTGTCGCCCCGTTGTTGGTCCACACAGTCCGCGCCCCGAAAGCTCCGCCGCCGGCGCCCGCCGCTGCCGCCGCGCGCCACGCGCCGCTGTTGGCCGCCACCGACTATAGCCGCGCTCTAATCGCCGGCCTAGTCGCGCCTACCGCGGCTCTGATTAAGCGCCGCCGTCGCCGGCTCCACTTAGTGCACCGCGGTAATCGGCACGATCCAATCTACGCATTGCATACAAATTGTTATTTGATTGAAGGCGTTACGGAGGAGGTCCGCTGGCCCCGATGGGGCGTGGCGGGGCGTGGCGGGGTGTGGCGGGGCGTGGCGGGGTGTGGCGGGGGTGGCGGGGTGTGGCGGGGTGTGGCGGGGTGTGGCGGGGTGTGGCGGGGTGTGGCGGGGTGTGGCGGGGAAGCCTCACAGTCTAATCACATCCTATCACCATAGACGTCCGACCCCCAGTTCCGCTCCGGAGGACACCGCGGTAGTGACTACCTGCAATATTTCTCATACCAGAGCACCCCTCCCCCCCCCCCTCATGACATTCTGTCTAGTCGGCTCCACCGCGGTGGGTAGAGAAGGCAGCAGGGGGCGCCTAGGACGTAGGCAACGCAGCCTCCTCCCATGCGCCGGAGCCTGGCAGTGTTGCCTACCGTGCTGTTCGCGGGCGTCAGCCCGCAGGTGTCAGCCTGTCGGTCAGCTGCTGACAGTGTCAGTGAGTGTCGAACAGTCAGTGAGTGTCAGTCATTGTCAGTAAGTGAGTTTCAGCGAGTGATAGTCGGCCAGTTAATTAGTGTCAGCCATCGGTCAGCAGGCGAGTTTCAGTGTCAGCCAGTCGGTTGATGTCAGTCCGCGCGTCAGTACAGTCGGTGTCAGTCACTCAGCGAGTGCACACGGCTGGGCCCCTCAGCGTTGTGCTTATCATTGACGGCGCGGGGTCCAAAACAAACGGCCGCCGGCATGACGAGGAAGAACCGCGGGCCGTGACAGTTGTGTGGTGTCCACCACACCGGCTCCCTAACGGCAGAGAGGTTCCCCCTCCCCCTCTTCTCTCTCTCACTCACTCCCTCTCTCTTTCTCTCTGTCCCTCTCTCACCCTCTCCCTCTGTCTCTCTCTCTCTCTCCCTCACTCTCTCTCTCTCTCGCTCTTTCTCTCTTTCTCTCTCCCTCGCTTCTCTCTCCCCGTCCTCGGCAGCGCCCCTCCTCTCGAGTTTCGCTTACCTTTGCGAGTGACGGTGCGATTCGATGCGACGGGTCGCTGTTCTCAGCCACTCTGTCCCGGGTGTATCCGGGCTCGGGTCACTCGGCTGCCGCTGCTGCCGCTGCTGCTGCTGCTGCTGCCGCTGTCGCTGGTGAGGTGCCCGTCACAGTTCCCAAGGCTCATACTCAGGCAGCGGCCACGGCTCCCTGCAGCATCGCGGGCGCTGCAGGACACACCAAACACGCCCATGTTTAACACCGACGAATACGTCGTCCGCAGGACTCCACGCGGAAACATGTGTGGACGACAATCTTGATCGATGCAACACCCTCATCATCAAACAATGTAATAAAATACGACGTTCAGCATGAAGATAATTTATTATGTTATAATAATTCCGAGGGCAGCCGAGAGGTCCCGCCGCGGTCCGCGACACTATCGGCCCGCGGGCCCCTCTCTCCCCTCTCACTCCCTCCGCTGTCCTCTCCCATCTATTTCTCTTTCCTTCCTCCTCATCCCCCACGCGCTCTGCACAGCAGTTTTGTGGCGCACGACGCGGTGGCGGCGCGCACTCTGTGCTGTTACTGCGATTTAAATCTCTCATTGTGATCTCATCAGGCGGGGAGGGAGGGAGGGAGAGAGAGGGTGGTAGGGCCAGAGAGAGAGAGAGAGAGAGAGAGAGAGAGAGCAGGGGCGTGGCCAGACTTTGGTTTCGGGGGGGTGATATGCCGTCCTTCTTGCCTACATTCGGGCGTTTGTTAAGCGGTTTGCTTGACCCGGTCTCCGGTTTCGGGGGAGGGGGGAGTTGACCCCCTAGCCCCTCTCCCCTGGGAGAGCCTGGCTACGCCCCTGGAGAGAGAGAGAGAGAGAGAGAGAGAGAGAGAGAGAGAGAGAGAGAGAGAGAGAGAGAGAGAAGGGCGTGAGGGAGTTGTTGCACCGCGTTGCTTCGCGACAGCTGCCGCGGCGGTATGTCGAGGCCCTACTGTACCCGGGTACTGTACAGTACCGCCTCGCGGGGCCCGCAGCCTCCGCGACGGGTGTGTCCGGCGGCCGGCGAGGAGGTGCACCGGCCAACCGGCCGCCGCGCTGGCCAATCCGCGTCGCCGCAACCCCCCGCGTGACGTCACCGTGCAGAGCGCGCGCAAACTCAAGAGGGCGGACGCGCACGTCACAGTCACACACACGCACACACACACAGAGGGTGGGGCCGGTACTCGAACCCGCGTCAGAGCAGGCGGCCGCGCCACGCTAGCCTACGCCACGCTAGCCTACGCCACGCCACGCCCCCAACATTCACATTCACATCCACGGTGCACATTTGGAGCGGCGGCTGCAGCTGCTGCAGCTGCTCACCGCGGCCAATGGATCTCAAGTGGCACGTTGGGAACGCGGACTGCAAATCGCGGGGCGAGGGTGCGGCGGCACGCGTGCACGCAGGGGGGAGGGAGAGAGAGGGAGAGCGGAGAGAGAGAGAGAGAGAGAGAGAGAGAGAGAGGGAGGAGAGAGAGAGAGAGAGAGAGAGAGAGAGGGAGAGAGAGAGAAAGAGAGCGAGAGAGAGCGAGAGGGGGAGGGAGACAGAGAGGGAGAGAGAGAGGGAGAGAGACAGAGGGTGAGAAAGGGAGGGGGGAAGAGAGGAACAGAGAGGGACAGAGAGGGAGATAGAGGGAGACAGAGAAATAGAGGGAGGGGTGCGGTGAGGCGGGAAGGAGAGACAGGTAGAGACACCCACACGGTCCGCGAAGCAGGGGAAGGTCAGGCCCCAGAAGGACAGGGGGCGGGCGGGCTGCGCGCCGCCTGTGTTCTGCGCCCTGTTTGCCTATTTCTGTAGTGGACGGACGCTGCACTCGAGTCGAGACGTCCAGGGCGGGGCCTGGCGGGGCCTGGCGGCAGTACAGACCTACCATGCGCTGTTTTCGGTGGCATAGGTATGCGGGCGGTATACACTCCCAGACAAAAACAATACAAAAAAAAATAAAATAAAAAAGTACACGTCAAGCAGTTGGAGGAGTCTATCAAAAAGATAATAGCCTCGTTAGGTGGCCCTCTGGCGGCGATCGCCGATCGGCGGCTCGAGTCGTCAGCAGGCCGTCAATATACAGACAAATAAGAAGGCGGTGACTGGCTGGCCGTGTCCCGAACCGGAAGTGCTGCACACTAAAGCAAGCCGGACCTCTCAATGAGATCACCTCCTGAGGCACCTGAGCTGTGTACCCGCACTCACACACCCTCACTCTCACACACTCACACACTCACACACTCACTCACACACTCGCGCTTCTAGCAGCAGCGCCGTCTCTCGTTATTACAACCTCCCCAACTTTTGTCCCCGTTGAGGAGGACGGATTCGATTTCGTCACATTGAAAACCGCCACACCCAGAACGAAAAAAAGCAAACAATTTCTGTGAATTGAAAGAACTTATCGAGACTAAGGCAATTTTCCCTCTTGTATCAATGAAGTATGTATTGTCCGCGCGAGTGACGCAACCGCCGCCAGCAGTTGTCAACTGAGCAGACCTTTTATTCCCGCCAAACGGTGCCGGGCATAACCCCCGGCCTCCCTGGCCGCACACTGCAAGCAAGGCGCGTGCCGCCCTCATGACCGATGGGTCTATTCACATAGGCGCGGCACGCAAACACGGTGCGGCCATAAAGAAATGGGATCCGATTGTGATTATTATTGAGAGAGAGAGAGAGAGGAAGAGGAAGAGTGAGAGAGAGAGAGAGAGAGAGAGAGAAGAGAGAGAGAGAGAGAGAGAGAGAGAGAAGAGAGAGAGAGAGAGAGAGAGAGAGAAAGAGAGAGAGAGGAAGAGAGAGAGAGAGAGGGAGAGAGAGAGAGAGAGTAGCCTGGCACTGGCAATAATGCAATAAGTAGCGGGCTTGTTATTAGAGGGGCGCAGCACGTCGCAGCACCGCCGCCTCGCCGCCGTCTGCAACTCCTAGAGCGGAGCGAGACATTATGCAGGGCGGTGCTCGCCGTGCGTGGTGTCGCGGGGGAGGGAGGCGGCGCTAAATGTTTGCCGGCTGATTCACGAGGCGGGAGGCCGGCGGGCCGGCGGTGCAAGGCGGGCCGCGCGCCCCCACCGCCGCCGCATACCGCACGCCGCGGCAAGGCGCCGGCGCCAATACGTCCGGCAGCGAGGAATGAGCCGGCATGAGAAATTCGGGCGCCGGCACGCGCGCGGTGAGAAATTCGTCCCGGGGGAGAGGATGGGGGGGGGGGGGGGGTGACGAATGCGGCCAGGCAGGGGCGGCGTTCCGTTGTACTCTGTCATCTCGTACACGGGTGACCGATGAAGGTTCTGACAAGTGTCTGACAGTGGCTGGATAGTGTCTGACTAGCATCTGGCGAGTGTCTGGCAAGTGTCTGAAAAGTGTCTGACGGCGACTGAAAAGTGTCTGACGTCGACTGAAAAGGGTCTGACGGCGTTTACTAAGTGCTTCACAAGTGTCTGGCAACCTTTGACAAGTTCCTGGCAGTGTCTGACAGTGTCTGACAGTGTCTGAAAAGTGTCCTATAGTTGCCTGGCCTGACAGCACTGCGTCCGCCGCATCCGGGCGTCGGGCACCGTGTCAGACATTTTCAGGTGCGCACACCGCTGTCAGGCACTGTGGCGCCCAACAACAAGGGCCACGGCCACACGCATTCCATTTTATGCCAGACGCTTACGAGCGTCGTCTTGCGAAGTGTAAGACGGCGTTCGTAAGCGTCGTCAGACACTTGGACTGGCGGGGTAGTGGAAGTGGTCACCGGCAGGTGGCGCCACGTATGGCCGCGTACCGCCAGGAGAGCATGTCGCACACACACACACACACACACACACACACACACACACAAGCCGTCGAAAAAGTTGTTGAAGCACTTTAAAACTTTGCGCAAATAGGCCGCCGTGCCGCCCGCGGCGCCGACCGACGACCGCGATGACAACTGACAGCAGGCTGACAGTGGTCAGACAGTTGGCTGACGGGCGTTGCAGCGCGTTAAGGACATTTCTAAATATGTAGCCGAGTCGACGAGCTCCTGAGTGCCGCCGTGCCTCCGTGCCGCGGGACCCGCTAGAGAGACAGCACCAAAGTCTCTCTAGCCGGAGACCCCGAGTCTCTCTAACCGATGCACTTGGCACTTGAGTCTGTCACGCTTTGCGATCATCGTCTGTTGGACCACCCTCTCACGAATAACGTAACTCGCGTAACGTCTCCAGTCTCGGAATTTTTTTGTCAGACGTTTTCTTTTTTAGGGTTTCATTTATTTTAAAATCCCGATTTCTTTTTATTCTTCAGTTTCTTATGGTACAAGAATCACAAAGCGCTCTTGCAGCGGGGCGTCCGACGTCCGAATTTCCCCGGTGAACCACTTTCCCGAGACGTCGGCGCCCGAGCGGGGCGCCTGCGGAGGCCGGGGTAGGCCGACCCGCACGGCACGCGTGCGCCGCAGGAGACACGGCTGCCTACCGGCCAGGCGCGCGGGGAGGGAGTTTTCCCCTTCAGAGAACGCCTTAACCTAACTGGATCAAACCTGCGATTGGAGGCACGCACGCGGGCAGACGCGGCACGCGGGCACACACGACACGGGGGCACGCACGCGGGCACGCACGGCAAGACACGCGCACGAAGACCGCGGGAGGGACGGAGCAGGAGTGGCCGTCAGAGAGGGTCCGGCTTCGGGTCCCGGCGTCCCGGCGTCCTCAGCTCGGCGGACCAGCACCGCCAGCCCAGTCCGGCCCGATTTGTTTACTTTGGCTTAGTGGGTACCTCCTCCCGCCAATGATGGGATGGGTAGGAATGTGGCCTGGCGTGGCGTGGCGCGGCGTGGCGCGGCGTGGCGGTGGTCTGAACGCAGCACGGCGCTGCACCGGCGGCACGGAGCGGACAACTGCAGGGCGGGGACTGGACTGGCTGGGACATGGCCGGGACGGGCCGGGACGGGCCGGGACGGGACGGGACCAGAGTCAGCACATGTTGATCCGGTCTGCGATAGAGGAGAGCTTTCAATCTTGGACGGGAGATGCTGCAGCCGCTACTGCTGCGGTGGCAGCGGCAGCGGCGCGGCGGCCAGCAAAACAGTCTTCTCTTAGGGGAGCGCGCGCCGCCCGCTGCGCCACGACGGGCTGCACTCTTACCTCCCGTCGTGCCGTACGCGGCGGTCCCCCGCGGCGGCGTGATGCACTTCGCCGTCAACGCCCTCGTCGTCGTCGTGGTCGTCGCCGGGCTCGTGTCTCGCGGTCCGCGGCGCGCGCAGGCAGGTCCCCGACGTCGACGGCGTGTCTCGGTGTGCCCGTGTGCTCGCGGTGCTCGCGGCGCCCGGTCCCGGCCAGCACTGACTCTGGCTCCGCCGCGGCGCGCGCCTCCGCCGCCTAACCTGCCGCCCCGTCCCGAGCCGAGCGGCGGCCCCTGATAAGAGTGTCCTGGTCCGTCCTGCCCCGCCAGCACCGCCGGCACCGCCGGACCTGCCCTAGCCGCGAGCAGCGGCGGCAGGGCGCCCGGCGGACCACCCGCGGACTATGAAAAACGTACTGAAAAGTTTAGGACAGTCGTCTGCTTAAAATGTGTTTTGTTAGATTTGCGATCGTTTGTTTTATAGATGCGTTGCACGATTCTTGGATCAGGGTTGCGGAGAGTCGCTCAGCTCAGTCACGCGTTCTTAAAAATAAAGTTGTTACAGGGGGCCACAAAATTTTGATTGAATCGACTGAAAAAAAAAACAATAGGTTGATTCGACGAAATTTGCAATCAAAACAATTAATTTGTGATCATAACAATCAACTCATTTCATATTTTTGGCCATCATTTAGTGACCCCCCCCCCCCCCCCCGACTTCCTAAAACGGTTAATTCGACGTGTGTTTTTTATGCCAAATCAAATTAAGTTTTCGGGCGAGCACAGGCACGGGGACGAGGCCGACGCCGACCTGCCTGTTCGGCGTTATGACTCCTTGTACGGGTGAACGGTTCCAGCCTGGAGTCCCCCGCGTTCTTGGCTCGTTTGCTCCGAATTTTCTCCCTGACTTATTTGGTATGATTTTGGAACTAATTTTCCCCTGCCCCCCACTACTCGGGCAGCAGCCTCGGCGGCGGCGGCGGCGGCGGCGGTGGCGGCGGCGGCGGGTCCACCTCCGCGCCGACGCCCTGCGCGGGCCGCGGGGTAGGGCGGCACCAGGCGGGACGGCCATGCAGCCACCGTCACCACCACCACTACCGCCTCCGCCACCACTACCACTACCGCCTCCGCCACCACCACCGCAGTCGCCGCCGCCGCCGCCGCCGCCGGGTGTCATCGATGCTGCTGCCACCGCTACCGCTGCTGCTGCGGCGGCGGCACGACGCCGCGGGCCCGCGGCTGCCGCGACGCTCCGTGAGCTCGGCACGGTTGTCGTTAGGCAACAAAGTCCGCGAGCCCCGCAGGACCCGCAGGACCCGCAGGACCCGCATCGGGCTCCAGGCATCCGTCCAGCTGTATGGGGGCCCGTTCGCGAAATGACGTCACGCTTTCTGGACCGATTTCTGACCTAACCTAACCTTTACGTGTATTCATGGAATGGAACTGTCATCCTCGATGTGTGGGGTCAGTATTTGACATCAACCATGGTTTTGTAAAATCATCGTGAATGCATGTTGCTCATTTACAACAATTCTTGATAAATGAAAATAGCTAAATGACGATATTTTTTGCACTACCGTGTATGCCAGGGCCAGGGGCGCCCACCGGCGTGAGTAACGGGAGAGGAGGAGGAGGATGGGGGAGGGAGAGGGAGAGGGAGCGAGAGAGAGGAACGGAAGGGTTGGAAGATGAGCGGTCTGACAGCAGCAGGGAGAGGGGAAGGGCGAGAGAGAGAGAGAGAGAGAGAGAGAGAGAGGGGGGGGGGGAGAGACTCCGATGGAGAAGGCGATACCTTTGCTAGCTGCTGCAACAGAGTGCCAAAGGCAGCCAAAGGCAGACCAGCCGCGACGAAGCCGCGCTGGTGTCGTCTGTCTGTCTGTTTAGCCCCTCCCTCTCCCCCCCCCCCCCCCCCCCCTCTCTCTCTCTCTCTCTCTCTCTCTCTCTCTCTCTCTCGGCCGGCTGACACAGTGTGCTCACCCCGTAAGGGATGCGGATGCGGTACAACACCGATTGGTACTACAACGCCCCGCGACGACGTGGACGCGGGTTCGAATACCCGCGGCCTCTCGTCGCGTCGCCTGGCCCCTTTGCGTCGGGTGCCGGACGCTTCTCGTGGCCCCGGAGGCCCCAGCGGAGGCTGGCAGGCTGTCGGCCGAGCGGAGCGGCCGCGGAGATCCTGCGCTAAGATACGTACCCCCGCCGGGGCCCCCGCCGGGACCGCGGCCGCGACATCGACAAGGCACTCGTACGGGCGACAACTGGAGGATGGCGTAAGGCCCGGCTGCGGTGCTTGTGTCCCGTGTCGCGGGGGCGGCCACAAATTAGGTAACGACCTCCCCGCTGCATGTCTCCCTTCATCACCCCCGTCCTTATCTCCCCCCCCCCCCCCACCACCACCACCACTTTCCACCCTCTCCGTCTCTCTCTCTCACTCTGTCTCATTCACTGTCTCTCTGTCTCCCTCTTCCCCTCTCTCTCTCTCTCTCTCTCTATCACTCTCTCTCTCTCCCTCCCTCCCTCTCCCTCCCTCTCTCCTTCCCTCTCTCTCCCTCTCGCTCCTCTTTGGCATATGATTTAATTACCCTCTCTTCCCCCCCCCCTCTCTCTCTCTCACACACACTCATACTACCTCTCTCCCTCTCTGTCGAGGCGGCGAGAGAAGAAGATGCGGGAGCGGATCGCAACATTTATAACGAGATGACATCCATTACATCGGACTCAATGGATCCCAATGTGAATCAGATGGGTCTGTCAGACGGGTGCGGGCCGCCGCCGCCGCGAGGCAGCAGCGTCACATTAATATTCGTATCCGGCGGCGTCTCCGTGTGCGACACGGCAGCGCCTTATCAGAGGGCTCCCCGCCCTGCTCAGCACTGAGCCGCTATCTGCGCCCGGAATGTGTGGAATGCACTCAATCAAGACCTACGCTAACATTTTTGTTGACTCGATCTGGATGCGCGGCGCTGGGAGCTCGTGTGCACGCCGGCCGCACCCTTCCTCGCGCCACGCAGGGACAAATTTGAATAACTAGATAGCGCTTTCGCAGGTCAAAATTATTTTTTTATGTTTTTTTTATGAGAACTTTGGATCTCTGTGTTGTAACCCGGGCCCTTGCGCTCACGTCTTTGTGGTGTCCTTGAGGGGTCTTCGTACGCCGTGCTCGAGGTGAGCTTTCCCGAGGAATCCTTAAGGCATTCCCAAGAATAGCATTCTCAAGATCCAAGTAAAATCCTTAAAAAATAGTTTCTGATATTTTTTTTTCAATTTTTCTCAAGTATGTAGTCGGATTGGGGGGGGGGGGAGAGTCAAGTAATCCTGATAAGAATAATTCTTGGTGCGGGAATTTTCGTCCTCGGCGGGAACCATAGCTCGGTCCAGCAGTGAGGGGCGAGGAAATGCGCCGAAGCGAAGTATGTCACCAGTGCAAGCGGGCAGGCAGGCAGCCAGGCAGCCAGGCAGGCGGGCGGGAGGGCGGGCAGGCCGGTCGCCTGCTTGGCTTGCTGGCTGCGCTCCGCTGGCTACGCGCTCCGCCCCGCCCCGCCCCGCCGCCGCCACCGCCTTGTAAGAGAGTCCTTGCCCTTGATTCCGCGCGGTGCGTAGTATCGTAGTGTAGTAGTAGTAGTACGTGCGGAATACCGCGGCCTCCTCACAAGGCGGTGCCCGGCGGCGACGTGCGGCCGGGCGGCCGGCCTGGCCAGTCTGGGCAGCCTGTGCTCTGCGCATTCTTTCTGCCCGACGAGACCCCCGTCTCCGATGAGCGGATAGCCGACGGCGACGACGGGGTCCCGCTCACTTTACGCCGCGACGCACGTTCTCTCTCCCTCAGTCTCTCTCTGTCTCTCTCTATCTCACACTATCCTTCTCTCTCCCTCACTCTCTTCCACATCCTCCCTTTCGTTCCGTCTCTCTCCCTCACCCTATCCTTCTCTCTCCCTCTAACCTTTCTCTCCATCTCTCTCTCTCGCTCTCTCTCTCTCTCTATCCGTCTCCCTCCCTTGCTCTCTCCTCTCTCTCTCTCTCTCTGTCACTCCCTCTCCTGCAGATAACGCACTATGGACCTAGATGCAGCACCTCCCGCGCATCAGCACTGCTGCGCATAAGCAGCAGCGCGCCGCCTGCGAATAGTCCTCGACAGTCCGGTCACGTGCCCACGTCCTCCGATATGACGCGGCGATCGCTCTCACGCGTCACACCTCCCAAATGTCATCATGCATCCTTATTTATTTCTGTTTACGGCCGCCACGTGCCAAACACTCCCCGTGCAGCTGACAGCAGCTGACAGCCTCCCGCGCCATTCTGTTGTCAGCGGCAGGCGATGCTTCAATTTAGTAAGCAGCATATCTTTTTTATTTGTTTCTTTTTCTTTTTGTCGGGCTCGAAACTTTGGTCGCGGCCACCACGTCGTACTACGATGTGCGGCTGACAATTTTCTCACCGTCCTGTATAGTGCTGTGTGAAGCTAGTGTGAAGTGTGTCAGCTGTGCGTGTTCTTCTTTTTTTTTCTCAGGACATCCCAAACCCTGGCCGCGCGAGCCGACACGGTGCCAGAGCCATACGCCGCCGCTGCGCACGGCGGACGTCCGATTGAAATTTCCGCGCCCGTTCCGGCCGGCGCATAATTCTGCAATATTTCCTCCTCCGCCGAACACACGGCCCCTGTGATTCACACCCCGGCGCGCCGGCCGTCATTATGGGCCGTGATTTATTCGCGGTATGAGTTATCACGGCAGCGCGTCACCTGCCGGCTCATTCCGAAACACTTGCTGCAAGCGCGCTTGTCTCTGTCGCACCCGTGAGGTGCTCCAAGCGAGGGAGAGAGGGGGAGAGAGGTCCGAGAGGACGGCGTTCGGAGTCGCTATCGGAGGTTGGGCTAGGCCGGACCCCCCGTCGTGGCGCGCGGGGTATACCCGCGGAGTGCGCCTCGCTGCACGAGCCGCCGCCGCTGCCTTTGCCGCCGCGGAGGGGGCGGGGCCGGCGCATTTCTGTTTCGCACAATCACGGCTTTATTTACCCCACATGAGACTCGCTGGAGACCACGGTGATCTGTGAGGAAGAGTATCTATCGGGCCTGGCGGGCCTGGCGGGCAGGCGGGCAGGCAGGCAGGCGGCACTCCCCTGCACGGTTGCAGCAGTGTGGGGTTGGCTGAGCAAGTAGGTAAATTTAGAACAATGGGCGAACTGTATTACGCCATCAAAGTTCGTTCTTACCAGCGGCGGAGTGCCCCCTCCCTTTCTCCCCCCCCCCTCCCCTCCACACCCACACCCACACACTCACACACACACACACACACATGCCACACTCATTCAATGCACTCCGATAAGCTAAATGCTGTGCTGTGAGTTTCGACCGCTACGAAAAACGAATAAGTGACGATTGTGGAAGGGAATACGAGAGCCAGGGGGCCGTTGGGCAGTGCCGTGATGAGTGGCACGTATCAGAGCCGTGTCCAAGCGGAAATCTGGCGGACGGCGGCGTCTCGGGTCATGGCTGGTGTCAGTGGGAGCAGAGTGGGCCGCCCACCCTGCCGCCCGCTGCTGTCAGTTGGGCTGCCTACCCTCCCGATGTGGCAGTGGCTGCAGCTGGTGTCAGTTGGGTTGCCCGCCCTCCCGGCGGCCGGTGTCAGTTGGGCTGCCTACCCTCCCGCGGGCTGGTGTGACACCTGGGCTGCGCACCCTCCCGGTGGCTGGTGTCAGTTGGGTTGCCTATCCTCCCGGCGGCGGGTGTCAGTTGGGTTGCCCACCCTCCCGGCGGCGGTTGTCAGTTGGGTTGCCCGCCCTCCCGGCGGCCGGTGTCAGTTGGGCTGCCTACCCTCCCGGCGGCTCGGCGGCGTCAGGAGCAGTCCACCCGCTCCCGGCACAGCTCGGCCAGGGTGACCGGCCGGCCCGCCCGGATGGCCGTCTCCCAGAAGAGGACGTCGCCGGCGTCCGCCACGTCGGCGAGGTCCTCCGCCAGGCGGCGGACGGCGTCCGGGTCGTCGCCGGGGTCCTCGATCAGACGCACGACCTGGGGTCTTGTCAGCGAGGTGCACTGCGCGATGCAGGAAGCCGCGCTCCGGGACGCCTGCCAGGCGATGAAGTCCGCGACGGAGACGGGCGCCGTCGTGGCCGCGCCGCCGTCCACCTGGTGGCAGTGCAGAGGGTTCCGGACACAGGGTATTCCGGAGGAGTCCAATACGGAAGTGGAGGAGATGGCAAGAGGAACATAGCCGGATCCAGATCGCGGTAACGAATTATGAGGGATACCGCAGCGGGGAGTATCTCCGCCGCGGGCGTTAGCCACGAGCCGACTGAAAATATTAGCACAACGTAGCTCTCGCACAGTGGACTGACCCTACCGAATGCTCCCTCTGTGGAGATACTCTCGGCTGCGGTGTACCTCATAGTAAATACACCGCGCTCTGGATACTGTTTCGTTCTTCTTCCGGAACGGGCGATAGGCGCGTCCCCTTGCCAAGTGAACATGGAGTCTGGTGACACGGGTAGACGTTTTGCTGTGAACGGTACGGCGGTGCGGAGGTCGTCTGAAGGGTCCTCTTTGCCTCCCGTCACCTTCTCCGCCGCCGGGCCGGCGCCATGTGGCACGCTTTTGGCGGCTTGCGTGGGAAGCGCACAGTTTTCGGGGTTTCTCCCTGAAATTCCCCAGTAATGGCAGCGGCGCCCTTTCATCTCGATCTGTGTGTCTCCAGCTAACTGGGCTGGTGCGGAGCAGATGTGCAAATCCGGACGAGGGCCATAAAGTCCTCAGGCAGGTGCGGTGCCACCGGACAATGGAAGAACTGCGTTGACCCCGTGCAGGGCGGCCTTACCCGCTCCCAGACCCCGGCTGCCATCCCTCCTCTCCCCTCCCCTCCCCTCCGCTCCCCTCCTCTCCTAGAGCGGGGGCCGGCCGGGCCGGGGGCAGGTAGCCGCGGTGCAGCAGCGGTAGCCGGGCAGCTAACTGCAACTGTCCCAGCAGGCCCCAGGTCAGGTCACGTACACACTGGCCCCATCAACCCGCGTATGTTCCTTCTTTTCAACCGATAATGAGATGAAAATACAAAAAATTTAATCCACCGTTCACCCGTGCCCGTGACAGTCACAGCAAAAAGTTCATTCGTTTCTCCATCCAATGTCACACTAGTCGCCCCCCCCCCCCCCCTCAACACGATGCTGGTCTTTGACCCGGCGAGCTCCCCAGCTAGGACCCTTCGCCCTCCGCCCCCCAGTGGGGCGAATGCACTCGGAATGGTCGAGGGCTGAATTGCAGCAATGCCAACCGCTTGTGGCGGTCGCCCCTTGTTTTTGGGTCTTTTATATATGTATAATATAGTTTATGTAACGATTTCCTCCGCGTGGCCTGGTAATGAGCCATAAAATAGCGCGCTGGGGCCGCGCGTCAACTCTTTGAGCCGACACTACGCCGCTTGGTGCTGCCGCTGCACGTTCACGGGTTCCCCGGTCCCCGAAGCCCCCGCCGTGCCCGTGCGGCCCCTGGTCCGGCACGTCGACACCAGCACTTCCAGCTATTCAAACAAGGCCCCAGAACCTACTTAGGCGCGGTTCCAAGGGGGAGGGGTGGGGTGTGGGCGATGCCCTCCCTCCCTCCGTAATGATCTAGCACACCCGGGTCACCTGATAAGCCCCCGTGCAACAGGATATCGGGCTTGCGCACCTCCACGACGTCGACATCGCCGCCGACGCTGCCGCCGTCCGCTGGCACCGTGGGGCGGCAGCACGCCCGGCACCGCTCCCTGGACAAGAAGCACGGCATCCAGCAGTGGGTGTCTCCCAGCACCACGGCGTGCACTGCGGGGCCGGGGCCGGGGTCCGAGGCGCCGTCGGGGGCGCCGTTGGGGGCGCTGTCGGGGACCCTGCTGGCGCCGCTGCGCCGCTGCCGCCGCTGCCGCCGCTGCCGCCGACGCCGCCGACGCCGGGGCTCGCCGTGGAGACGCGGCGGCGGCGGCCGTAGGGAACGGGGCCGCACGGCGACTGAAAGCACGACGATAAAACTCTAGCGGCAGCGACACGGCCAGCGCGGCGCAGGCGGCGGCCTGTGGCCGATACTCGAACCCGCCGGGATGACGTCACCAGAGACGGCGGCGTCGGCGACCCCCTGCAAACACCACACACACACACACACACACCGGCAGCAGCAGGGCGGCAGACACAGCGAGGCCGGCCAGGAAGACCATGGCGGACAGCATGACGGCCATGATGACACACGGAGGGGTGTCCTGTGGTCCTGTGGTCCTGTGGTCCTGTGGTCCTGTGGTCCTGTGGTCCTGTGGTCCTGTGGTCCTGTGGTCCTGTGGTCCTGTGGTCCTGTGGTCCTGTGGTCCTGTGGTCCTGTGGTCCTGTGGTCCTGTGGTCCTGTGGTCCTGTGGTCCTGTGGTCCTGTGGTCCTGTGTGGTCCTGTGGTCCTGTGGTCCTGTGGTCCTGTGGTCCTGTGGTCCTGTGGTCCTGTGGTCCTGTGGTCCTGTGGTCCTGTGGTCCTGTGGTCCTGTGGTCCTGTGGTCCTGTGGTCCTGTGGTCCTGTGGTCCTGTGGTCCTGTGGTCCTGTGGTCCTGTGGTCCTGTGGTCCTGTGGTCCTGTGGTCCTGTGGTCCTGTGGTCCTGTGGTCCTGTGGTCCTGTGGTCCTGTGGTCCTGTGGTCCTGTGGTCCTGTGGTCCTGTGGTCCTGTGGTCCTGTGGTCCTGTGGTGGTCCTGTGGTCCTGTGGTCCTGTGGTCCTGTGGTCCTGTCCTGTGGTCCCTGTGGTCCTGTGGTCCTGTGGTCCTGTGGTCCTGTGGTCCTGTGGTCCTGTGGTCCTGTGGTCCTGTGGTCCTGTGGTCCTGTGGTCCTGTGGTCCTGTGGTCCTGTGGTCCTGTGGTCCTGTGGTCCTGTGGTCCTGCGCTGCGCGTCTCTTCGTCCGCACCCGCCGCCACTGGCGTCCGCGGCGGCAGTGGGCCGTTGGGACCCGTCGGGACCGTCAAGGGGCTGCCGCGGGCCGCGACGGCGGTAGCGGTATGGCCCGGTGGTGCAATAACGGCGGGGAGGAACTGGCGTGAAATCGCGGCCGACCTCTCTCTCTCTCTCTCTCTCTCTCTCTCTCTCTCTCTCTCTCTCTCTCTCTCTCCCTTTCCCCATCCCTTCCCCCTCCCTCTTATCTCTCCTTTTCTCCCCCTCTCCTCCCCCCCCCCCTCTCTCTCTCTGCTAGCGTGCTAGCGGGGACAGCAACGCCTGGTAAGCGGCGACTCAAGTATGAGGATTTTTATTTCAAGTGGGCAACTTCACATCTTCCACTCTTCCCGCCCCCTCCTTTCCCACACCCCCGCTGGCCTGCCTCCCCACTTGTCATCCCTTCACAACAAAACGACCAACAATTTTATGAAAATGACACCAAAAAATTTTATATTTCTGGAATCTCAGAAGACTTTGGAGGTCTCGGTGGCCCTTGGATAAAGCCGAACAGGATCGAGCGGCCGTCCACCCGGCCCGGGTGCCCGGCACCCCTGTCGGAGGTGCGAGAGAGGTGCCACCGTGCGGTGTGAAGCCCCCACGGAAAAAAACGTTAGTTGTATTGCTAAATCATTAGCAGCATATGGATAGCTAATTTTATTAGTTGTCGTAGCTAAGTTTTAGCTGTCTAGGTAAGGTGTTAGGAATACCAGCTAATCGCTTTAGCCATGTAGCAAACAATTAGTTGCACTAGCTAAGGAAATTAGCTATCCATATGCTGCTAGTTTTTTTTCTGCGTGCCCCCCCCCCCCTTAGGGTGGTCAAACTCAAACCAGACCCTGCCCCCCCCCCCCCCCTCACCATCACACATGAGGCGAGGCAACGGCAACACAAGCTCGCACAGAACGATTAATTATTCTTACGGAGAAAGGGCGATTAACGATAAGGGCAAAGATGCAAAATAGGTAAGGGGTGACCTTCATACCGGCCGTGTGAAGGTGAGGGTGGTGGTGGCGGCCGGGGTGGGTTTGTGGTGGTTGACCCCTATGCCGGGAGGTGGTGGGGGATACTTCCGTGTGATAAGGCTTATGCCCCCTCCCACCTCTTCCCCCTCCCTCCTCCTCCTCTTCACGTCCCCTCCTCCCCCCCCCCCCCTCTCCCCCCTCCTATCTTCCCCCTTGTCCTTGTAGTATCGTAGGCCCCTTTGACCTTTGTCGAACATAACTATCGTGAAGGAACGGCAGCGCTGCTTCAGTTTTTTGTTATACGATTTTCGGTGAAGGCATGACGGACTGCCGTCTGGCCCGTCCGTCTGAAGAATGCTGTACGGGGCCAGCACTCGCTCTCTCTCTCTCTCTCTCTCACACACACACACACACACATGCTCTCTATGCTCTCTCTCTTTCTCTCTCTCTCACACACACCTTTGACAGGCGGCGTCCTTTGCATAGCCGACACGGACTGCGCAGAGTTTAGTTGACAAGACAGGAGGACGGATCTTCCTCTGTCCTTGGTCCTTGGTCTCTCGTCGACGATTGGAAATGAGTCCCCCGGCCTCGCGGCCAAGGGCCAACCCCCCGCGAATATTTCAGTTCCCTCGTGGACACTCGTGACCGACTGACGTACCCCCCCCCCCCCCCGCGATTTTTGAATAGGCATTTCCAGCGAGACTTCAGAACGGAAGTAAAGAACAAGAAGACTCCCAGATCGGAAAATTAGAAATGGCATGGCATGGCATGACCCGCGGCGCGATTTCTCATACTACGCGTTCCCGCTGTGCTTCAGCTCCCCCCCCCCCCCCCCCCCGAGACCCGTCAGGAGTTTCTATCCGGAATTCTCTATCGCCCGCTTGAAGAGATGGGATGAAGGGCAGACCAGCGGTACGTACGGGCTCTTATCTTTTAGAGTTTACATATCGCCCCTGTCTCATTTTCACTTTCCCGTTTCCTATACCCTAAGGGTTGGCCCGGCGCAGGTTGCTGGGATGCTATCTCCGTGCCTGCGGTGCCTGCTTTGCCTGCGCTTTGCCTGCACCTCCCCCTCCCCTCCCCTCCGCTCCGCTCCGCCCCACTGCCGCCCGCACTGCCCGCACCCGCCCACCCTCTCCAGGCGCGGGGCAGGGACTGGTGGGGGGCACGCCTGTGCCTGCCTGCCTGCCCGCCCGAGCCGCGCCGCGCCGCGCCGCGCCGCGGCCCGCCCTGCCGCCCAGGCTGTCCGTCGACAGTGTTGGTTGTGTGTTCGTCTGGTGCGGTCGCGTAGAGGAGGCGAGAGACGATATCAACTAGTGAAATGTGAACGCCGCAAGGCCCCCTGGATTACATTTGCGAACGTGAGTACCGTGTTTTTGCGTGTGTGTGTGTGTGTGTGTGTGTGTGTGTGTGTGTGTGTTCGGGGCGGAGCCTTTGCTGAAACGGCCCCCGCCCCCCGTCGCTCCCGGATTTGATTTTCGTTGCCGTATGAAAGGGACGGTCCGGTGCGATATGTGACAGGCGGCCATTACCTTCTCGTGAGTAAGAAGAGAGAGAAAGAAGAGAGATAAGGAAAGGGCGAGAGGGATGCAGCGGCAGTGGCGGCGGCGCCCGGCCGGGCCGCGTTGGTGCGACAGAGATCGCGCTTTGTTATTGTGTGCAACAGTTGTGCTGTGGCTGTGGCGCCCGCCGGTGCCGCGTTGGGGTTAGGGTTTCGTGGGCCGGACCACAGTTTTCTCGAAATCGAACGCATTATGGCACGAGACCATGACCAAGTGACGTGAACTCGTGCGTATGTGTGTGAGTTTTTGTGCGTGTACGTGAGTTTGTATGTGTGTGTACGTGAGTTTGTATGTGTGTGTACGTGTGTGTACGTGTGTGTGTCTAACGCGAGCGCCGTCTCCTTGCAGATTCGAAAAATAAAAAAGCACCATCAACATTTTTAGCGGCGGTCTGCAGCCGATGGAAACTGCAGCTCGGGTGTCATCTGCCGTGTCCGTGGCCGACTCCTGCCAGGTTAGTGTGTTTGTACGTTCGTCTGTCTGTTACCTACCGGGGGGGTCCCTGCGTGTTTGTTTTGTGTCTGTTACCTGTACCCACAGTACGTACCGGAGGGTCCACGGGTCTGTGTTGTCACCTAACCCGGGGGAGGGCTGCTCACATGTCTGTTCTGTGTAGTGGTGTTAGTGTGACCCTGATGGGGGTTGGTGTGAGTGGGGGGGGGGGGGGGGGGAGTCTTCGCAGGGCGCCATGGAGACGGAGATGAACACCGTGGCCGCTGTGCCGGGACGAGGACGTCGTCAGCTTCCGGGGTGATTGTTCGGCGGCCTTGCGGGCCGGGGGTGTATTGTTGGTGGCGCGCGCCGCCAGGGGCGTAGCCAGGCGAGCGGCGTAAGGAGACGGGGGGAAGGGGAGGGGAGGGGATAGGGAGGTGGCATGTAAGGGGTGCATGGGGGTTTCTAGAGTCCGCGCTCGCCTTGGGCGGGGTTCGAACACGTATTCCTAGAAATTTAACGTACCTAGTTTTAATCTTAGAAGGTAAGCTTTAGTTTATAAATGACCAGGTTCGAATCCCCTCAAAAGCGGCGTGGATTTTTTTTCTTTGTTCTGTTTTCGCGCGCGGTATTTCCCCGGTGTAGCGCAATGGAGGCGAAAGTTCGCGGCATCCGAATGTGCGTGCGGAGCATTCGGCGGACGCTGCTGGGCCACAACCCCCTGGAGCCGGAGCGGCGCCGCCCTAAAGAGCGGGCGGACGAGGTGAGTCGTGGAGGTGGTAGTGGTGGAGGTGGTGGGGGTAGTCGGGGTTGGGTAGCGCCCTGTCCTTGTCGCACCTTGTGAGACGCACGCCAGTGGGAGAGAGACGGTGTCATGTGACGACCCCCCCTTCCGCCACAGGTGAAGCCTGAGCAGGTCCTGATGAGCCCCGGCTTCCCGCCGCTGCCCAGTGACCCCCCGCCGGCGACGCCCCCGCCGCCCCCGCAGCCGCTGGACGCGCTGGACGAGAATGGCAACGAGCCCAAAGGTGAGTGGTGACTCGGCGCCGCCGACTGGACTGCAGCCGTGGTGATGCCGCTCTCTACAAAGGTTTCTGTCTCTCAGGGACAACGCCCCCTCATCCTGCCGTGGGCGGAGGCGGTCGACAATTAGAAGTGTGCGAAAGGAATAAAAATAAAACAATCATACTTCAAGTAGAGAAGATGTGTGTATATTCGAAAACATAAGAGGATCGATATTTGAAGTACCATATTTCAAAACGGAACCCTCTCCATACCATATGTTTACTGCAGCTCGATATATACATATAATTCTGTCAACGTGACAGAAAGGCGGCTGTCGTTCACAAATCTGCGAATATGTGCATTTTTGTGAGTCATCATGCGTACTCCATGTCGTCGCCCCCCCCCCCCTCCTTCCCCCCTCCTATTCCCTCGTAACCCCTCCTCCCCCTTGCCGACTCGTGTCACATTACGTGCTCACGGCTAGGCGCTGCAGGGGGCGGGCCGCCCGTTGGGGCTTGTCCTGTGGCAGTGTCCGGCTCCCTGTTGAGGTAGGCCTCCCGCCTGGCTCGGCTGCCGACGGGTTGCCTACCGCCGATATTGCAGGCGTTCCCATCCCGAGTTACCTTTTCTCTTGTGTTCTTTTTGCGTGTTCTTTTTCTTTGTAGTACAAATTTTTAATTATTTTAAAAAGTATATTGCTGTTGCTTGAAGACTATTTCTTCTCCGGGGGGCAGGTTGGGTGAGTTATAAAGTGGCCGCGCCCTCTGCCCGCAGACACCTGGAACGACGACCTGGGCCTGGAGTCGCTCGGCGACGCCCTGAAGAGGGAGAAGGAGCTCATCAGCCAGTGGAGCTGGGACGACATGGTGGTCCTCTCCGACATCAAGGACGCCGACGACGATGCCGGGGACCGGAGCCGCAGCCGGAGTCGGTACCGCAGCAGGAGCCGCAGCAGGAGCCGCAGCAGGAGCCGCAGCCGGCGCCGCAGCCCCGGCCGAGGCCGGCGACGCAGCCGCAGCCGGAGCCGCCGCCGGAGCCGCAGCCGGGACCGCAGAGGCCGGCGCCGGCGCCGCAGCAGTAGCAGTAGCAGCGACAGCCGGACCCGCGGCCGCAGCCGCCGGGGGCGTGGCCGCGGTCGTGGCCGAGGCTCATCGTCATCGCGGTCCAGCAGCAGCCGGGCCTCGTTCGCGTCGAGCGCGGAGCGCCGCGCCCAGAAGGTGAAGCGGCTGTACCGCAAGAACCGCAGCAGCCGGAGCCGCAGCCGCAGCCGCTCCCCGTGCATCGTGTCGCGCTGCGTGGTGGGGGTGGGGGAGCGCGCCCGGCGCAGCAGCGGCAGTGGCGGCGGCAGGCCGACGGCCGCCACCAAGCCCCCCGCCCGGGAGGAGGCGTCCTCGACGCCGGCCTCGGCGTCAGCGTCCGGACTCGCGGACTCGGACTCGACGTGGGACATGAGCGAGAGCACCCCGACGCCAAGCCAGACCCCGACCTCCCCCAGCCCCCCGCCCCCGCTGCCGCCCCCTCCGCCTGGGGCCCTGGCGCCTGGGCCGGACCCCCGCCCTGACGGCCGAGCCGCCGCCCGGTCCGAGGGCCGCAGTTCGCGGCGCCCTGAGGGCCGCGGGGGCCTCCGCTGTGACGCCGACGACACGGACCCGTCCTCCCGCCCGGGCAGGTGAGTACCGGAGTTGTCTTCCTCTGTGGTTTTACTGCAGCGAGCTCAGCAGACTTGACGTGTGTTCTGTCGGCGGCCCCCAGGTCGTCCTGGCGGTCGGGCGTGCCCTGCAACCTCTGCCGCAATCACGGCGTGTACGTGGTGTACGGCCCGGGCCACAAGTTCCGGTGCTCGTACGCGAGCTGCTGCTGCGACTCGTGCATCGCCACCATCCTGGAGCATCGGCGCGACCCCACGCAGGTGTTCCTGTTCCTGCAGGACAAGGTCACGATTGAGGAGGAGGTGCGCCGCGGCTGCCGGCCGCAGGTCTGGAACGGGCAGCCGGTCAAGTGCCAGTACTGCGTGAACCACGGCCACCCCGCCGACTTCAGCTCGGTGCACAGCCGCCGCTGCGTGCTGAAGCGCTCGTGCTGCTGCAACGCGTGCCTGCGCACCACCGTCTTCATGCGGGCCAAGACGGCCTCCCGCACCTCCAAGATGTGCGTCGACTGCGAGCACACGGGGCTCTACGTCCAGGACGACCCCCTGCACTCGCGGGAGTGCCGCTTCCGCGTCGGGCCGCGGGCCCAGTACGGCCTCCAGCAGGGCCTCCAGCAGGGCCTCCTTGTGAGCGACGGCGAGGACGTGCTGAGCGTCAAGGACTCGTCCAGGGACCCCCGGCTGTCGCGGAGGGATGACAGCGCCGCCCCGCCCGCGCCGCCCCCGCCGCTCCCTGTCAAGGACATCCCGACGCCTCCGGCCGTCGTCGGGGACTTGCGCCAGCCTGCGCCGCCTGGGGTGGACGACGACGAGGGTCAGGACGTGCCGCCGCCCGCCGCACACAGTCCGCCGGCGCCTGTGCCCGCCCCTCAGATCCTTCCGGCGCCCAAGCCCGCCCCTGAAGACCCCCCGGCGCCTCAGCCCGCCCCGCCGGAACCCAAGATAAAACTGAATATTGCCGAGTACCAGGCTGCCATCGCCGCCAAGCTCAAGAGGGAGCCGCCGTCTCCCGTCAAGAAGCTGGACTTCCTCCCACCGCTGCCGCCCTTCTCGCCCGTCAAGAAGCGCCCCAAGCTGGAGCTATCGGCCGTGAAGAAGCAGGACTCCACCTCGCCCGTGAAGAGAGTTCAGGTCGGGCTGGCGAATCCCGCCCACGTGAAGAAGCACGAGTCCCCAGTGAGGAAGCTGGACGTCAAATTTGGCCACCGTGCGATCAAGAAAGAGCGGCCGTCGCCAGTGAAGGTGCGGAAGATGTCCGTGTCCTCACCCGTCAAGCTGAAGGAGGAGGCGCTGTCCCCCGTGAAGCCGCCCAGGAAGGAAGTGGCCTCTCCAGACGCGCCCAGGATCACCCCGTCGGAGCAGGAGGAGGAGGAGCGGAGTACTGCGAAGCTGCCCCCTCCAGCCCCGGAAGTGCCCGAGGACGGCGTTGGCGCCCAGGGCCCCGGCGAGGCGGTGGCGCGCACTGACGTCCAGCGGCCACCCTCCCCTCCGAGTGGCGAGGCGCCGCCCCCTGCGGAGCGGGCCGCGGAGGAGAGCGTGGACGCCATCTCGGCCTTCCTGCAGCACTCGGAGGAGGCCTCTCTGCGCGCGGCGGCCGGCGACGACGTGAACCTGGACGACATCGACCTGGAGGCGCTCCTCGACGACATAGAGCCGGACGTGGAGGTGGCCGACGTAGGCGCGGAGCAGGCCGGCGCGCGCACTGTGGCGCCCCCCGCCACGCCCACCACCTCACCCCCGGCCACCCCCAAGAGGAAGTACACGAAGAGGTGCACCCTGAAGGAGCCGGCGCGTTCCTCCCCGCGGAAGGCGGCGGCGGCGGCCGCCGCCAACCACTCGCCCTCGTCGTCTTCGCCACGGCTTTGCCAGCTGTGCCGAAACCACGACGTCAAGTCCGCCTGGAAGGGCCACAAGCGGAGCTGCGCCTTCCAGCACTGCCACTGCGCGGCCTGCGCGCTGACCAGGGCCAAGCGCCGGGAGCAGAGCATGCAGCACCAGATGCATCGCGAACTCAGCAAGCCCGACGGGAGCTCGGACAGGTACGTGGAGGGAGGGGCGCGGGTTCGAATCCCGCCGGCACCTCCGAGTTGGACCGCGAGTTGGACCGTTTTTGTGATGCTTGTGCCCCTTCCTGTGTTCCAGAGATGACGGAGCAGCGTGCAGGCGGTGTGCAAACCACGGCATAACCAGCGTGGAGGTGCACAGAGGCATCCAGCACGTGTGCAAGTTCACGCGATGCGACTGCAGAAAATGCAGAAAGTTAGTCGTCGACTGTGGAAGCCGAATCGTGAATTTAGCAGCGATGGTCGTCTCATTGATATTTTCCCTTTCTCTGTCGTTTTCAGGGACACGGAGACATCCAAGGAAAAGTCAAAGATCAAACATATGAAATTTTCCGACAGCGGGTCATCCGAAAATGCTGGACCAAGCATCTCGAACCCAACGATTGCCCTGAAGAGATCGCCTGGGGAAAACAGTTTGGCGGTTTTGGGTGAGTTTGACGGTGTGCTGTCGCTTGGCCTCCTTCTGTGGCAAAACTTGTTGCAATTATTTCGAACCGGGGATCATCTTTGCCTTAGTTCCATTTTTTTAAAAATCACCCTAATTTTAAATCTTTTCGAAACCATTTTTAAAAAAATCGGAAAAAAATCTAAAGTTGAAAGGTCCGAAAAATAAGTGTTAAAATTGTGGGGGAAAGAAGATAACGAAAAGTATCAGAATGCCCAAAACAAATGTAATTCCAAAAACAATCTATACATTATCTCGGTTGCAGACTCGGCGAGCACCTCGGGTATCGGGGCGGCGCCTGTGTCGCCCGCAGAGCACGTAAAGGAGCTCGAGCTCTTGCCCTGCACGACGCTCCCTCAGCAGCCCGCCGAGGACGAGAAGCCGGAGCGGTCCGCGAGCACCCTGAGCAGCGCGTCGAGCCTCGGCGCCCGCCACACCGTCGTGTTCGTGTCGGACACCCCCGTCGATCAGGACGACGACGACGATGTGGACGACACCCTGTCGGACAGGCTGGTCATCGACATGGATGGCGCGTCGTCGGACCGCGTCTCCACTCCGGCCACGTCCGACTGCGGGGCCCCGCTCTTTGACGGCGAGGTGCCCGAGCACGCGATGAAGGTCGACGACGAGGCGGAGGGCGGCGAGGAGTCCCTCCTGGGCAGGGAGAGGCAGTGCGCCTACTGCCGGCACCACGGCAAGGCGCGGCTGCTGCGCGGCCACAAGTCCAGCTGCCCTTACCGCCTCAGCTGCAAGTGCCTCCTCTGCGAGAAGCGGGCGCGCGCCCAGGGCATCCGGCCCGCCCCCGCGGCCACCACCGCCCGCTCCATCCCGGTGTCCATCCCCATCGCCCCGCTGCCCTCCCTCATGCCGCTGACCCTGGCGCCGCTGGTCAAGAGGGGCCGCGGTCGGCCGCGCGGACGCGGGCGAGGCCGCGGCCCGGCACGGAGGACGGCGCCGAGCTCGTCGGAGCAGCTGGAGCTGGAGGACGACGTGGAGGTGCGGCTCTGCGTGGACGCCACGACGCCGGTCTGCCTCTCCTTCTCGTTGACTTCTCCACTGACTGATTCATCTCTCTGTCTGCTAGGAGACCTCCTCGGATAGGCTGACCGGAGCGGAGGAAAGTGTTTCACCGAAGGCCAGCCACTATGCTGGAGCTCATTCTGACACGGCTAAGGTGAGGTTTATTACTGTTCAACCCTAAGTTTTTATCCAATTTCGATTTGTGTTTCTCATGACTGTTTATTAATTTATCAATTAGGAGAGAGCTTCACCAAATGCCGCTTCAGATAAAGATGACAAAAACAAAACTCAGGCAGCCATTAATATAAGAAAAGTTTCTGTTAATCTGGCAGACATAATGATGGGTGTGCCTATGGTGCGTAAAACTGTTTGCTGTTGTGGACTTGTGTGTTGGAATGTCCCATTACCTCTTCCCTCTTTTTAGGCTCAAATACGAGTAGACAACGCTCCCCGAGAGTTGAATATAATTGACCAGAGACCAACAGACAGCACAGATAAAGTAGCTGATGTTGCCGTGGAGGCCATGAACCTGTGCCATGATGTACCGAAAACATTAACTGTGGTAAGACCGCTTCAGCGTAATTTTGCAACTTATTTTAATTGTAGTAAAATTATTTGAATTTTTACTTTCTGCGACCTGGTCTATACTTTGAATTTTCCCGACTCTTTGTTTTAGGAGGAACAGTTGAAGGAAAATATGAGAAAGTGCCTGCAACCACTTTTGGAATACGACTATAACAAAAATGTCTTAAACCTGGCGACGTTGGTTGCGACGAACGATAGTACCAAAACAGATGACGCTGCTGGAAGTCCCCTCCGTCCGGGGTCGCCGTCAGCTGGGTCGGCTGCGGTGCTGGAAGACATGGCCGTCGCTCCCTGTGCTGGCGAAGAAGTGGTTGACCTCGTGGTGCGGCGCCCACCCTCGGGCCCCGGGGCCTCGGGGCCGCCCGCACCCATCGATCTCACGGTCTCCCGCAAGGAGCAGACCGTCGTAGACTCGGTGAGCAGCTCGCCGGTGCCCGACGGCGTCCCGGTTACGCCGCCAGTCCTGGACCTGTCGACCGTGTCCGCGGAGGCGAGGCCGCCGCTGTGGCAGCAGCCAGTGTCCGCCTGCAGCGCGCTGTCGCTGTGCGTCTCGGCTGCCGGCGTTGTGAGGCTGCCGCCCTCCTGGAGCTCCAAGGAGGCCGTCGTGACCACGACCGCGAGGCCGCCGTCGACGACCGTCACCACAGCAGTGATGGCAGGTTCTGGTCCGCTGCCGGCCGCCACCGCCGACCCCAAGTCCACGGGTCCTCAACACCCGGTGCACGCTGGCGCAGCAAGCGCTTCGTATTCGAACGGCCCCGCGTCCGGCGCGCGGCTGCCGGCGTCCTCCGCTGGTACCGCCGCCGTCGGCATGGCTCCTGCCGCCGTGCGGGCGTCAACGGCTCCCCCGATCCCGTCGGCGCCGCGGTCGTCGCCGGCCCCGGTCCGCCCTGAGGTGGCGTCCGCGCCGCCCAACATGACTGCGTCGTGCTCCTTCCGGCCTGGCACCGGCGCCCCCTGCTTCCTGGCGTCCTGCTCCGTGGCGCCGTGCTCGGCGGCGGCGTGCTCCGTCGCCGGCCCCAAGCCGTCCTCCGTGAGCTGCCCCGTCATGACTTCCGCGGCCTCGCAGCCCCTGCGCTACGCCCAACCGTTCGCCCCGCCGCGCACGCTGGACCACCAGGACGCGGCCCTCACCTCCGAGCCGGCGCTCCCGGAGCTGGTGGACCTGGAGGACGAGCTCGGCGTGCCGGAGCGTGGGCCCGGCAGGAGCCTGTGCGAGGCCATCACGCCCCTGAAGAAGCCCCGGCTGATGGGGGCCGCCGCCGCCGCCGCCGCTGGTGGGGAGGCCTACGCCCACCCCGAGCCCCGCCGGCCCCGCCCCCTGGGAGCCGTACGTGGGCGTGCGCGAGGGCATCTGGGGCGACCCGGCACGGCATCGCTGCGAGGAGTGCTCGCTGGTGCTGGACTCGAACTGCGACCGCATCCGGCACCGGCTGCAGCAGCACTCGCTGCCCACCCAGCGACCCTGCGACCGCTGCGAGTGAGTCCGATCCCCTGCCCCAGCTGACCCCCTCACGCTCCACTGCTCGCCCTGACGGCCTTCTTCTCCTCCCCCAGCACCGTGTCGTGGTCGCGGGTCCAGGAGGAGGTCCACACCGCCGTGGCGCACCCGCCGGAGCTGCCGGAGGCGTTCCGGTGCCCCAAGTGCGCGGCGGCCTTCGGCTCCGAGGTGCTGCTGCTGACGCACCTCAAGACGTCCAAGGACCCGGCGCACGCCCCCGCGGCCGCCGCCGCCGCCGCCGACTCCTTCTCGTGCCCCCTGTGCTGGTGAGTCGTACAGCCCACCTCAAGACCCTCTGACCACTCTTTTCCATCTTTCCGGAAGTCTCATTTGTATTTAAAACAAGAAAAAACTCACATGGTATCAATTCTTCAGGGTGAAGGTGCAGTCCCCGCTGCGGCTGGCGCACCACATCCGTGCCGCGCACACGGACGCCGCGCCCTTCGCCTGCGAGGAGTCCAAGTGCGGGGCCGCCTTCGACGGGCCGGTGGCGCTGCAGTCGCACCGGAACGCGCACGTCCGCGTCAACGCCCACAACCGCTGCCTGGCCTGCTGCCTGCGCTTCGTGTCGAAGGAGCTGCTGGACGCGCACTGGCAGGACGTGCACCCGGGGCCCCTGCCCTTCGTGTGCCCGCTCTGCACCAAGGGCTGCAAGAGCCCCATCGGACTCACCGTGCACGTCCGCAGGTATTGCCAACATGATTGTCAGTTTAACTTTAAAAAAAAATTTCGTGTGGTTTTCGTTTTCAAAGGCATTTCATGAAGTTTTTCCACAATGAAAAATATTCGAAATATTGTTGTTTTATTTTTATTTTGAAAACAGTAATGTTTTTCTCAATAGTTCTTTCACAAAGTACTGCGTAGAAGGTTTTCCGTTGTGTTAATTACATCCGTGATTGTCACACTTTCGTGGCTCCGTCGTCAGGTGTCACCCGGGAGCCAGGCCCTTCACGTGCAGGGAGATCGGCTGCGGCCGCAGCTTCTCCTGCCCGGTGGTACTGCACGAGCACGCCTGCGAGAGCAGGCACATGGACCTGGCCCGGCCGCAGCCCCGGCTGTGGCAGCCGCACCTGCAGCCGCAGCAGCAGCGGGAAGCCGAGAGCGACGCCGACTGCAATATGTTTCGATGCTCGGCCTGCCCCGCCGTCTTCCCGGACCCCTGGTCCCTGAGAGACCACACGGACATGAGTCACATGGGGCTGGTGCCCATCGCCAGGGTGGCCCAACTGCTGTCCCTGTCCAAGGACGCGGTCGCGCTGAGGGCGGGGACCTCGGCCGCGCCGTCTCCTGCCCACATCGGCCACCCCTCTCCGGCTAGCTCCGCCCCCGCCTCTGTGCCTGGGCTCGTCTTCCCGTTTGGTGACGTACGCTTTTTCCCTTTTCCTCAACCTCGTACTCCGGCCTTCGCCTTCACCCAGCCTCGTCCCCCTCCCCCTGCTTACTCGCAGATTGTGCCAAAAAACCCTGGACCTCAGGCCGGGTCCGGGTGTTAATGCTGTGATTATGAATTGTGTTCCTGTTATTTCTAAGAATTATTATTTTTTAACAAATTGAAAATTTTGCATCATTTTTTTTTGTTACAGAGTATTCTGTATCCTTAGTATACCTAGTGTTGTTCAGTAAAGTTTCTAAAGAAATTTCCAGTCTTTTGTTTTTTAAACCACTCATTTCAGTTTCAGAGAAAAGTCAGTCTATTTTATTGCCACATGTACATTAAGTTCAGGTTTACATTCAAAAAAAAAGAAAAAGAATATAAATTCTGGAAAAAACAACACAACTGGGACTAGATAAGGCACAATAGAATTGAAAACTGGAACGCAATGGAAAGACATTTTTAAAAAATGAAAAATTGGGAACATAAAGAGTGCTTTTTATCCTTACAGGTGACTACAACTTACAACCATATAATACTCAATACTGTACATCACTCTTAGGTCTTACTTACAAAAATAGAACATCACAGAATGTTTTTGCTCATTATGCATACTAATTTTGACCAATGGTCAAAATTTTGAAGCCTCACTTGGCTGCTGCTGTTCCCTTTGTCTTCTTACGTTTCATTATTTTTTGCTCACATGATGGATCTCCCTCCTGAGACGGTTCCTTTGATTTGGATTCCTCCCGCTTCTGTTCTGGAGCAGATTTCTCAGGCTCTGAGGATGATTTAGATAGGAGTGATTTCAACCTCAGCTTCAAGCTTGCTAGCAGGCCTTTGCTCTCCTCACACGAATCTAACATCTGCAACCTGAGTAAAGCAAAGAGAATGTTTATTATTACTTCAATGAAATTCATCAAATAATTCAAATCATCTAGCTTTTCACATAGAAATTATTACCTCTTGGTTGTGTGGTTGTGCAAAGGACCAAAGGCCAGTGCAACCACTGTGCATGCCAAACAAATCACATTGTAAGGCATACTGAAGTCCGGGGTAGGAAGAGTAACAAGCAATATTTCTGTGTGAAGTGTGACTGGATACGTATCTCTAGATGCATTTATACTGGAAAAACACAGGCCACATAAGCTGATGGCTTTAAACCTTAAGCAAAAACTTTCTCATGTTTACTTTGCAGAGCATACCTGGATGAAAATGTTGAGCCGTCAATCGGAATGCCAGTATAGTTTTTAGTATGAGGAAGAAGAGAGGTAATTACTGCAGCCCCAACATAAAACCCATGGTTAGCATCTGGCGGGTATTCTTGCCATTTCAAAAAGCTGTAGTCAAATTCTATGTATACTTCGGTGATAGAACGAGGGGGAAGAGTGACCAAAAGCTCCAGAGCATAGGGCCTATTACGATCTCTTCCCGGAATGTAGTGCTTCGCATCTGCAAGGAGAAACATAAAAGTCGAGAGTTACAAAAGCACAGATGATGTCTAGCAGACTGGAATTTTTTAAATACATACATGGTTTCAAAATTTGTTTCCCTGCATTTACACTGATTTTTAGAGTGTGATAGTAGATGGGAAGAAACCAAGGAATATTTTCAAATAAAGAGATGTCTAAGTCTTTCCAGTGATTATTGTGGATTTTGGTCACAATACCACCATGTTCCTGACCATAGCCTGCAAAAGAAACCAACCCAATATTGAGCTACAATAAATAATACCAATTGGTTTTATATGTCAAAAACTAATAAATAAGTGATTCACTCACCAACAATGTATCTAGTAGCATGTAAAACTGGAGGACTGTTTAGCAAATAGACACGGGGTCCTTTGTGGGTGCTCGAAATACTAAACATATTAATAATGTTGGTCTTCTTAATGTCATACACTGCAAATACAGTGTTATAACCACCACGGTTGCTGTTAATAGTTTCTGTGGGATCTGGGGTCAATGTATAGACTGATGATGTCTTCAAATTTAAAACAAACAAAAAAAAAAAACAAAGTTACACAAGTGAACCACAGAGCTTGTATTAGAGCCTTGAGCATACATACCCCATTTGTACTGCAATCAACGTAAATTTTGCTTGTTGATGCCAATGGGCAGGACCCAGCAAGGCCAACACCAAAGAGCTTCCTAAACGACCAGTCTCTGCTTTCTTGCCCCAGTATAATGAGATCATAGACCAGAGAAACAGTTTGCCTTAGTTCAAGCACAGTCTCATGACAATTAACATCCTGAGGAATGATAAAGATAAATCAAACCAACGGCTAGAGCGACATATTTTTCATGTGTGAAGCTTGAGCTGGACTTACCTTGCATTGGGGCCTTACATGAATACCCAATGAGTGGTAGTTGGCATTATGAATGTATCCAGCACTTAAGAGTGAAGAAAGCCCTTTCTAGAAAATAAAAAGAGAACCAAGCAAAAGTCAGAGCACTGCTCAACACAAAAAGAAGTGGTAATTGCAAGTTTGAAAAATAGAAAAAATATAGTTACTTTTGAATCACATGGCAATAATTTTTTGAATGGCGTCAAATTTTCAGTGCAGACTATTTCTCGTGGTAATGTAGAGTAACGAAGCAGTGATCTGTTTCTTGAGGGAGTATCGTACGCGCCCAGAGGTGCAAAGCTGTACTTAGGATTCAGACTCTGTTGTGGGTTGATAAAGTTCAGAGATGCACAAAATAGTCCAGAAAGAGCATTACTCAGAAGAGTCCACTTTTTGTCCACACTGAAAACAAAGAGTAAAATTATGAGTAATTGAGAAATTAGGAGAGCACATAGGATTTTGGACAGAAATACTCACTCTTCCGTGCCTTCTTTGAACCACGCCCACAGCTCTGCTCCAGGTGGCGCACTAACTATAGGATATCCCCAGTTCTCGTGGCGCCACAGTCCTCCTGTCAGGCTCAAGTGCATTTCATCGACATTGTACAGGTGCAGCACTTCAGAAAGTGACTGGGGGAACAAGTGGCAGTGGTGATCTGTAATTGAAAGTAATTTGATCAGGCATTATAATTATTATAATACAATAAAAATAAAGCTGATTAGTACTGACAGCACAAATCAAAACAAACAGACCCTAACATTTTTTAAATCTAGGTAAAAACCTATGTGGTGACAAGGGTCGAATAAAGAGATTAAAAAACGACTCAGAGACAAAATCTCTGGCTTCAGGTACAGCCATACATTTAAACAGTCGTTCAAAACACTTCACAGTTAGGAGGTTAGCAAACTCACTTGGTTGGTCGCCACCGTTCTCCCAAAGAGTTGTAAATTGGAAGTGGGCGTATACATGGCCGCTTGGCAGTTGCTTCAGCAGTAACTCTTCGTGGAACTCGTCGCCGTACAGCTCAGACTGCCCCAGCCCAGAGACATGCGCCACAAATAGAGTAAATAGAGCCCAAACAATCATCCTGAAATCCGAAGCCGGTGGCGACGGGGGCGCGGCCTGCGGTCTGCTGTCGCACTATTCGCAGATACTCCACTGTCACTATTCGCCCTACTGTACACACTCGGCTCGGCTCCGAGTACAGAGTGGCGCGTGATTCAAACGGCAGCAATGTCAAGACCGTGAATGGCGGGGGGGGGGGGGGGGGGGGGGGGGGGGGGGGGGGGAGCAGAAGAAAAAGAAAGACGGAAGGGAAGGAAAAGAAAATAAAGAGCAGACGGCAGTGTGATATCAGATGACGGACGGGGCTTACATAGTTAAGACGGTTGGATAATGGTTTTCGAGACTCCTAGCTTGCCGCGTCGCCGCTCAGCCCATCAGATAGCGCCTGTCCTGTGGCGCATCCGATACAGTATCAGCAGCTCTAGTATAGGTGACCGCACCGGGACCGGGTCCCGCCTGGACAGTGACAGCGGCAGCGCGCCGCACGAGCAACATGGACAGCCAGATCCGCCTCCTCTGGGCGGCCGCGGCCGTCCTCGCCGTCTGGGGTAAGCGGTACAGTCTGCGCAGAAACTTGTGCCCCCGTCACCACACTGTACTCGCTGGTCACCGCTGGACTTGGTGTGTCCCCGAACAGGCACACCGGCCCGCGGTATCTCCGGCGGCCACAGCACGGCCATTGAGAAGTTCCCTTACCTGGTGCGCACGGCCGTCCAGTATAAATAAGGGGCTGTTCATAAATGACGTCACGCTTTTCAGACTGTCAGGGAGAGAACCTAACCTTCCAATGTCCAATGCATGATGGGTCACGCCCCCCCCCCCCCCCATAAGAGCACGACGTCATTTGTGGACAGTCCCTAACGCTCACCGCCCCAGCGCCCGTGAGCGCCAGCACGGCATGGAATCCCTTACTCCGCGGGAGTGTTTAGGTGGCCATCGAGATCGCCAACACCGGCGGCAGCTGTGTCGGCACCATCGTCACCGAGCAGTGGGTCCTCACCTCGGCGCACTGCGTCAGCCAGTGAGTCCCGGACGCACTCCGCCTCCGGTGGCACTCTCAAACCGGAGTGAGGATTAGTGGACACTCCCACTCCAGCACTCTAAACCAGCCGTCGGCGTGTGCTCGTCGGCAGGGCCAAGGATAAGCTGGAGGCGATCAGCGTGCGCTCCGAGGCCACGACGCGCCACGCGGGCGGCAAGCTGCACTCGGTCGCCGCCGTCGAGAAGCACCCCAAGCTCAACAACACCGGCCCGTTCCCCACGTACGACGCCGCCCTGCTCCGGCTCAAGGACAAGATCGACACCAGCGGCGCAGCCGCCGCCAGGGCGACCCTGGCCAAGGCCGGCGACGACGACCCCGACTGGCAGCACAAGCTGCTGGTCGCTGGCTGGGGCGCGGTCTCCGTAAGTCCGCCTGCCAGCGCCGGGGTAGGCCAGCCCGCACGACACGCGCGCGCGCACGAGTCGGCTGGCCTACCGCGGCAGGCGGGAGAGTGCCTGATGAGGGTGATCCGGGGTAACATGGGCTATCCGGGGTAACCCTGGCCATGTTATCATCCAAATCCAAAAGTACTTTTAAAATTTAAAAAATCCGCGGAAACTTTTGGCGCAGTCTAAGCGAGATCTAGATTACGTAATCCGAGCCCGGACGTAATACGGGGTAATCTGTCGGGGTAACCAGTGGGTAACACGGGGTAACTCGGAGGTAATCTGGGGTCGAGTCTCAGCGGGTGTGCTCGTGCAGGAGGACTACGACGGGAACGAGTACCCGGAGGTGCTGATGGCGGCGCGCCTGCCCGCCGTGCCCCGCCACCTCTGCGAGCTGGTCCAGACCAAGTCGCGCTTCCTCCCCAGCATGCTCTGCGCGGGCGTCTACGGCAAGGACTGGTGCGAGGTAAGTGCGGCCGCTGCGGCGGTGGCGGCGGCGGTGGCGGGGCTCGAACCCGCGGACACTACAGCCGGCCTCCGACATGACCTCCAGAACGACGGCGGGGCACCGCTAGTGCGGGAGGACACGCGCGCCGTTGTCGGCATCGCCTCCTGGCACGCGTTCGGGCAATGCAGCAGCCCCGGCTCCGCCGGCGTCGCCGGCTACCCCGCCGTCTACACCAAGGTCGGCGACAAGGAGATCAGGAAGTGGATCGCCGACAAGACCTGGGTCTAATCGCACTTGCTCGCGCCCAATAAATGACGAGTTCCACGACGGCACGATTTTCCTTTCAGTGTTTGTGAGCATCGTCTGCCAAACAGACGCCCCATACCCGTCCCCACACCGCCACCAAAAGACACTGTTCCATAAGTCACCTCCCAGCCGGCTGCTCTACAAGACCCACACCATCTCAGTCTCAGCGCACGGCCCAACGGCGGCACGCCCCCCCGGGAGGACGTGACGGAGTCCCGTGCCGGCTGTGGCGGGGCGGGGCGGGTGCCGTCGGGCGGAGGCCCCACCTCGGGTGACGCGGGCCGGCGCTGCTGACCCACTCCGCCAGCCGCGCCCCGCCGCGCCCCGCCGCGCCCCGCCGCTCAGCACGTGCCCCCCGTACACCTGATTATCAGCGACTAGACGGCTATCGCCGCGCATCGGTGCCGCACCGCGTCGAGCCGAGCCGAGCCGCCTTGCTGCGCTGTGCCGCCGCGCCGCGTCCCGCCTAGGCCCCGCCGCCTCTGCGAGCAGTCAGTCGGCCTTGACGACGTGCCGCGGCCACCCGGCTCGACTCGGGCTCGCGGCGGCCATGGACGACCTCCGCCACCAGGACGACGACGGCGACGTCAACGGCAGCGTCGCGACGGACAGCGACGACGACGCCACCACCGTGGCGGGCGATGACGACGACGTCGACTCGGACGCCACGACGCTCGTCGACCAGGACGGCGTCACGGAGGACGCCGACGAAGTCTGCGTCCGACCCGTCAGGCCGCCCAGGAGCAGGCTGTCCACCGCGTCGTCCGGGACCCCGAGCAGGAACTCCGGGACCACAGACATTGTGAGCACGCCGAGCGACGTCCTGCGTGCCTTGGCCGACGCAGTCGCCGGTCGTCTGACGCCCCCTGCTCCTCTTCCAGGTGAAGGTGGCCGTCACGGTGAACGGCAAGTCCCAGCTGCTGGAGCTGGACCAGGGCTTGCCGCTTGACGAGGTGTGCCGGGGGCTGTGCGGCGACCACGGCGTGCGCTGGCGCCCGGGGAGGTACGCCCTCGCCTACCCGGCCCGGCCCACGCGCGCCAACCCGCACGCCTCCGAGAAGTACCTGACCGAGGACAACCGGGCGGAGCTGCGGCACGGCGCCGAGCTCAGCCTGACCTGGGCCCCGGACGTGTTCGCCGAGCTGATTGCCAAGCGGCTCGTCCGGCGGACGTGAGTAAAAGGAGTTCCCTTCCCTCGGCGGTCGGCCCTTCTCTCCCCCCCCCCCCCCTCCTATCCTGCCTCCCCCTCCCTTTCCCCACAGTGTCGCTTTCCCACCGGAAGCCGCCCAACCCGGTCTAATCAGAGTCAGTGCAGTAACGATATACAAACGCCTACTATACAGGCCTGCATCGTAGGAGCAGATAAAAACCAAAGGCGTCGACGTGTGTGGTATTTGAACCGCGGAACTCGCTCTGCTGCTTCTGACAGGGACCACGCCGAATGGTCCTGGGCGCTGCAGAGGCTCGCCGAGCTCTCCGACGACGCCATGTTCGTCCTCGTGTTCGCGGAGCAGCGCGGGGCCGTGGACCTGGTGCTGGACGCCGTCTCCCCCGTGGACAAGAAGAGCCACAAGCTGCGGCCCACGGAAACTCTGTGGTTGTTACGGTGAGCGGCAAATTGGAAATTCTGTATTATGAATTGTTTAACAAAATGTAATGTTTTTATTTCGTTTCAGGGCGGTGCTGGGCTTGGTGCGGCACGGCGCTCTGACGGGCGCGGAAGCGGGTCTGTCGCGGCTGCTGCGGCACCTGGGCGCCCTGGTGCGCGCCGTGCAGGGCGTGGAGGCCGCCGTCGTGGAGGCCAGTCTCCGCGTCCTGGCCGCCGTCAGCGCCCAGCACTGGGAGGCCTCCGCCGCGCAGCACCTCGCCGTCACGGACCTCGTCCCGCTGCTGTGGGACACGGACCGGCCCGCCCTCCAGACCGCCGCCCTCGAGCTGATGAACGCCCTGGCGGTGCGGGAGGCGCGGCTGGGCAGGCACAGCCCCGAGGCCAAGATGCAGGTCATCAAGACCATCACCTCCCCGCAGGTGTGCGCCACCATCGTGCAGAGCGTGCTGGCGGGCCACGTCCGCTCCAACATGGCGAGGCAGCTGTTCCTGCTGCAGCGGCTGCTCCTGCAGCCCCTCAAGGAGGCCCTGGAGACGCCAGCGGCCCCGGCCCTCGTGGACAGCTGCCCGTCGGAGCCGCCGCCGCGACTGCCGAGACGGAAGTCCAGGGTGCGTGTACGTGCGAGGATGAGTCCACTCATGACGTAGCTGCCGCGCTGTCGTGCCGAGCGAATCTCACGAGCGGCCGCCCCGCCCCGCCCCGCCCCTCCTGCAGCAGCCCGCAGTCTCTAGGAAGCAGTCCGTCCCGGACAGATTGGTACAGTAGAGGTGTTGCAGGCCGGTTCGCTGCTGCACAGCCGCAGCTGGTGCGAGGGGGAGGGGGAGGAGGGCGGCGGCCAGCGCCGCGGCCACGGAGGCCGCGACCGGCGGTCCATGGAGGACGACTACAAGCACCTAGACACGCTCAGCCTGCCGCGGCCCGTCAACCGGGAGCCCCCCGAGGCCGCCGTCAGCAGCTTGTCGCCGACCGCCGCGGCCAGCACCGCGGACCTCCTGGACTTCCGCGGCTCCGTAACAAGCCTGGCGAGCATGACGAGCATGACGAGCTTGACGTCGGACACCAGCCACCGCAGCCTGTGGAGCGTGGTATGTGCGGGCCGTCCAGGGGCTGTCGACGCCGCTCCCGGTCCGCTAGATGGTCATCGAGCTCTTGGACTGCCGCAGGACACCCTGGACGACGACCCGCCGCCGCCGGCGCAAAGCCGGCTGGGCGCCGAGTGCCTGGAGTACCTGGCCACCTACCACCCCACCCTGAGCGTGCAGGCCGAGGAGGAGGAGGTGAGTCCTGGCGGCCGGTGCTGACGTGGGGTCTGGACGCCGGGAATGGCCACTTGAGGACCTGCTTGGTGTCGCAGGCGGCGCTGCAGGGGTCGCTGTCCGTGACGGCCGAGCGCCTGGTGCGCCTGCTCGCCGCCGAGCTGGGCCTGTGCGAGGACGACCGCGGCCGCGGGCCCGCCATGTCCGCGTCGGCCCCCGCAGCCTCCTCGAAGGCCGCGCCGCCGTACCAGCCCCTCGTGTTCACCCGGGACGTGCCCTTCTTCCACGAGCTGTTCTGCAGGGGCCTGAACCGGCTGGCCAGGACCCGGCGCGAGATGCGGGCCAAGACCCCCCGCGACCAGGACAAGGTGAGTGCGGGCAGGGCGGGCTCCCCTCGGAGGCCGAAGTACCCTTCCGAAGCGTGGAGACGGACGCTGACGGCGCGGTGCTGCAGGTGCTGCGCGTGGTGCGCCGCCAGTTCCGGGAGGCGCTGGGCGCGCAGGTGCGCAGCTGGGACCAGCTGGACACCTGGCTGAGCGAGCTGCCGTACGCGGCCGTGGCCGCCCTCTGGGAGAAGGAGCGCGTCTCGGCGGAGCAGGACACGGTGCTGGGCTCGGCCGCCGTGCGGCAGCTGCGCGCCGCCAGCCGCGCCGCCCTGCGGCAGCTGGTGCGGCAGCAGCGGGTCGCCGCGCTGCGCGAGGGCGCCGTGTTCCAGCGGCCGCGACGAGCCGCCGCCAAGGACAAGGCCGGCAGGGAGAAGGGCAGCAAGCGGGCATCGCAGCTCCTCTGGGTGTGGCTGCAGGGGGACGCCACCTTGCAGTACGCGGACTGCGTCGAGGAGGCCGACGGGCCCCGCCTGCTGGGCGCGCCGCTGTCCATCGCCATGGCCTCCGTCACCTCCGTCGCCACGGGCAGGAAGTGCGCCGGCCTCTGGGGCTCCAGGTAGGGGCGAGGAGAGAGCGAGAGAGAGAGATAGAGAGAGAGAGAGAGAGAGAGAGAGAGAGAGAGAGAGAGAGAGAGAGAGACTGGGGAGGGTGCGGAAGAGATAGAGAGCATGACGGAGCCCGTGTTCGCAGGAGCCGCAAGCAGGGCATCGAGCTGGCGCTCTCCCTACTCCTGGACCCGCACGACTGCGAGGCCGCCTCCCTCGACCTCGTCGCCCCCGACGTGGCTACGCTCGAGGTGTGGGCGGACGGCTTCAACATGCTGCTGGGTGGGTGACCCCGGTGACCCCGGCGACCCTCCCCGCCTGCCGCGGCCTCGGAGCCTCCCCTCCTAACGCCGGCGTGTCTCGGGGCGCTTCTTGCAGGCGCAGGCACTTGTCATTTACTCGGCAACGCATTCGTCCCGCAGGCAAGGAGCACACGAGCAAGGCGGTGGAGAGGGACCTGGAGGTGCTCATGGACATGGAGGTGCGCCTGCGCCTCATGGAGCTGGACGGCATCAGCCTGCCGGCCGAGCCGCCGCCGGTGCCGCCGCCCCCGCCAGACTTCGACTTCGTGACGGCGTGAGCTCAGCTGCGAGAGCAACGATGGGAGTAAAGGCCAGGTGCGGATCCAGAACGGATGAGGGGAGAGGGACCCCCCCCCCCCCTCAGGGGCAAAAAGGCCTTCAAGCTGCTCCTGGATCCGCCCTGGTAAGGGCCGGGGGGAGGGTGGGTGGCGGGTGGAGTAGCGGCGCGGCCCCACTCCCAAGGTCACGCGGGGCCTCCCTCAACCGACCGTCGCCTAGACCCAGTGCCAACCAAAATAAAAATAATGTATAAGGCAGTCTGTGATAAGCGTCTCTTCGCCGAGGCAGCGACAGCGCCAATCATTCCTACTATGAGTGTACTAGTCTACCGTGTGCGTGAGTGTGTGCGTGTGTTGGTGTGTACAATAAAATGCGCAAAGAATATCTGCTGCTCTTTACCTGGGGCTTCCCCGGGCTTCCCTCCTTCCTTTCAGCACACGGCACACCTGAGATTCTCTCCAACGCGGGTGCCCCCCCTACTCTTCTCTCCCCCCCCCTCTCTCTCTCTCTCTCTCTCTCTCTCTCTCTCTCATTCTCCCCCCTCTCCCTTCCCACCTTTCTCCACCCCTTACCGCTTCCACACAGGTGCGGTCGGACCGGTACCCTGCCGCGGCCGGCGCGGCGGAGCCCCCCCCCCCCCTCCCTTCCCGCTCTGTACAGCACAGGGTCCGCATAACCTTGACGGGCCGCGGCCCAAACAGTTGTCTGCGTGCCCGCTGCCGCCGCTGACGCATGCGCTGCGCTGGGTAGCGCCGCCTCCGCCGCGGGCGCGGACGGACATAACCTCTCCGCTGCGTATGACGGGCCGTGGCCCGTGGCTGCTGGGTCCGGCGCCTGTGCTGCTGCTGCCGCACCTCTGTACGTAGACACGCCCGCTGTCTCCCTCGACGCGGCCATTGCCGTCGTCTACAACCCTCGTGTTTCTCTTGCAGGAGGAGGACGCCAAAAATAGTGGGCCGGCTGCGGCAGGCGACGCCGGCCAGCGGGCCCAGCGACTTGACGTCTTTCACGGTCAGAAGCTGCGCGGTGGTCATGCCGGGGTGCCTGATGCTGCTGTGGCGCCGCTGAGCCGTGTGCTGGGCCCAGCCGCGCGGGCGCGGGGCGCGAGTTTGTACGAGGAATAAGGATCGGTCGTAGCCTCGCCTCGAGTATAAGTGGAGGTAAAAGCGTAGCTTAATCGCAGCTTAAGTGCAGCCTGAGCTCAGAACACTCAGCTTAAGTGTATGTAGCAGCTTAACTGCAGCTTAAGTGTTGCTTAACTGCTTAACTACAGCTTAAGTGTTGCTTAACTGCTTAACTCCAGCTTAAGTGTTGCTTAACTGCTTAACTGCAGCTTGTGTTGCTTAACTGCACCTGTGTTTCCCGTCGACGCCGACCGGTGTCTCTCATAACGGCCCGGGCCGTTTGTTGTCATTCCCTCTCTGTCTCTCGCGGTGCCGCCTCTCGCCCCGTCTCCCTCCCTCTCCCACGGTCGGGCCCTCCCCCTCCCGGGCCCCGAGTCGATGCCAGCCGGGGCCGGTCTGTCTGGCGCCAGAACACGCCGGGCGTTGAGGCGCGTCTGCCGCGGGGCCCGAGAGGCCCACAGCGGGCTGATTCCGAGCACTGCCCTCGTGGTCCCGTCTCTGTCGCACTCGGGGGGCGCTCCGTAAAGGGGCGTGAGAGAGGCCCGAGAAGGCAGCATCCGTAAGCGCTCTGCAGGACCCATACAGCCCACAGCTGCGGCGGCGCCGGCAGACCGGCGTAGCCTTGGGTCCGAATGAGTCGCGGAGCCCCGGCGCGAACCATAACCTCTCCTACGCCGCCTCGGTTACCCGCCACACCCGACCGGCCCGGCTCGGACCCGATATTAGAGAGGCCAGAGAGACCCCGGCCGCCTCTCTAACTCGCGACTCTTGTCACGCCAGGCGGGCAGCGGGCGAGGCTCCCCAGCGAGAAGGTAAGGTTCGGTCCTCGCTGAGGCTCCCCGACGGCGGACCGGCGCAGCCGCCCTCGCCGCGATGAGTGACTGCGAATGCGACTGCGGCGACTGCGACTGCAACTGCGGCGACTGCGACTGCAACTGCTGCGACTGCGGGGGCGACGGCAACTGCGGGGGCTGCGACTGCTTCGAGTGCTCGTGGTCGGTGTGCGGCGCGCTGGTACGTAGAGGCGGTGCTGCTCGCCACGGCCGCGCCGCACGCCCCCGCTCACCGCTGTCTTCTCCCCGTTCCAGTGCGACCCCGAGGACGGGTGCTGCGGTGACACAGGGCGCGACAGGAGCAGGAAGAGGGAGAAGGAGGAGGAGGAGGAGGAGGAGGAGCGGCGGCGGGCCGCGCGCCTGGAGGACGAGGTGATGCGGCGGCAGCCGGAGCGCACGGACCTGATGGCCTCGTGGCGCAGGGCCTCCGAGCCCGATAAGCACGCCGACGGCCCCTTCGTACCCGACAGCGTCCTCGTAGGGCTGGTCCCGGACCCGACCGCCCCGCCGAGGCAGGCAGCCGAGGACCCGCAGTGAGCGGGCCAGGATGGATATTTATTTTCATGTGTCCTGTGATGGATGTAGAGTCGTGCCAACTTAATTGATAATTATTCTGTAGCTTACTCTCTGTCTCTCTTTCTCTCTCTGTCTCTCTCTCTCTCTCTCTCTCTCTCTCGCTCTACTGTCTGAGGCCTTGTTCAACGTCGCTGCCCGTGACTGTAGTGCACCACCCAGCATGTCGCCGATCTCGTGTCGAGGTCAACGTCTGTTTGCAGTACTGTGGTATCTGCCAGGCGTTCCGTACACCACCCATTGTACAGTATTCGTGCTCTGTGATTCAATAAAAACAGTATTCGCCACTTGTACGCGCGTGTCCCTCTTATCGCCCCGCCACCAAATAGTAGAAAATCTAGAGACAGAAGGAAAACAAACCTAGTGAGCCGTGACATAAGATTCTAGTGACGTAAGACGCGGACGAAAGAAAGCGGTCGGTCCAACGGGGAAGAGACCTTTTCGGCGGGTAGAGTGAGTTCAGTGACCGGGCGGCGGGCAGTCCAAGGACACGGCCCACCCGAGTGCCTCCGGTGCCGCGCCGTGCCCGCCGAAACTACCGCCGTCTTCGTCCGCCGCCGCTAACCTTTCCAGGGGAGCGGGGGGGGGGGGGGGGGGGCTAGCTCAGGCCAGCATCAGCTGATCAGGGGGAAGGTGTACTTCCATCCCCCATGCTGTCTCCAGCGTCTCGCAGACCCCTCCCCCTCCCTCTCTCCCCCCCCCCCCTCTCTCTCGGCTCGGCGGCCCGCTCTGCAGCCTGCATCAGCTCAGGATCAGGGGGAAGGTGTACTTCCATCCCCCAGGCGGCGCTGTGAGCGCCTCTGTCGGTGTAATAAGGGCACGTCGGGCAAGGATATTGCCACATCGGGGAGGCCGGAGACCACGCGGTACGCCCCCTCCCGACGCCGGCGTGGCGGGTGCCGCCAGGACGGCGACGACGACACCGATAGAGCGCGGCGCGCTGCCCGTCGCAGCGCTTCACCTCGGCGCCAACAGCGGCACTGCCGTGCACTGCAGGTGCACCGCTGCCCCCGGCTTCCACCGCCACCGCGCGCAGCTCCGGTCCCGGTCCCGCTCCGCCCCCCCCCCCCCTCCCCCTTCTTCTTCTTCGAAAGTGTCGTGCTGCTGGTGTGAGGTTGCAGCGTGCCGGCCGTGCCGCTGCTAGACGCACCGAGACCGTGGTCAGCACCGTCCTCACTCCGACGCTGCGGTCGCCGAGCCAGTGCAGAGCTCGCAGCGGAGTGCGGAGCGTCAACGGAACTCGAGCGGCGGCACGCGCGCCGTACCCAGCCGTGCCAGGCGTGAGTAACTGCGGTATACCGCGTCAACGGCGTCAAGCAGAGAGACTGAGAGCGGCGAGCGACTCCGCGGTGTGGAGTGGAACGCCGGCCAGAGGCACCGGAGCCCGTCGTGTCGTGCCCGAGCTAGGTTATGTCGCTCTGTTTTGTTCTCCTGGAGATACTTAACCGGGCTTACTGAGAGGTGTTAGTGTATGTGTGTGTGTGTGTCTGCGTGCGTGTGTGATGTAGTGTGTATGTACAAAAGTCGGCGTGTAAATGCGTGTGTGTGGGGGGGGGGAGGCCTTTAGGGGCTGTTTACAAATTACGTCACACTCTTTTAGGGGGGGGGTCACGTGACGATCCTATCTTCAGTGCATTGGAAGGTTAGGTTATCCCTTTGACAATACAGGGGGGGGGGGGGGTGAAAGATGGGCCCTAAAAGCGTAAGGCCATTTATGAACAGCACCTTATCAGGGGTTCCCCTACTGTTTGGCCCCGAACCGCTGCCCCGATACTAACTGGCTAAATTTAGAATTACGAATTTGCGGAAGGCCGCTAGCTAGAGAAGGGCCTCGGCTTTATTTTATCTCGTCACGTCACGCGGGGGACGTAAAACAGATCTGTAGGGAATGGACCTCATGCAGAGTAGGGAAGGGAGCCCACGCCCGGCTAAGTGTGTTTTTTTTTAAGAAGAAAAGAATAACAACACTGCGACGACGACGGCCTGTTCCGACAATTCTTTTGATTCCTTTTTTTAAATCTTTATTGCCCAGGTTGTAGGAGATGGCGGCGTCCGCGGAGGAGGGTGGGGGAGCTGCCGAGGAGCCCGCCGGAGACGCAGCCGAGGACAGGCGGCCGCCGGCCCTGCTGCAGCTGCGGCGGGTGTCCGACCTCCACGATGACGACAGCCTCTCGCTGCCGGAGCTGCACCCGGAGACCGAGCTCTCGGACTCGGACGGCAGCCGCCCGTGGCGGAATTCGCCTCCGGTCCTGGAGCCGGAGGCCCCCGCCGAACGGCAGCAGCGAGGCGGCGACGACGAGGATGGTTTCTGGCCTCGCTGGTCCCGGTCGCGTGTCCGGCGCGGCGGCAACGCCAGCACGGGCTCGTGGGCGTCCACGGTGCGCCGGTCCGCGCGCAGCGCCTCCGTGTACCGGTACTACCGCGACGGCTCGTCGGAGGAGTCGTCCCCGGAGCGCCACGCGCCAGCGACCACCGGGTCCAGGACGAGGACCACGAGGAGCACGACGGGAGCTGCCAGGTCCAGGACGAGGACAGACCGCTCCAGGTCGAACAGCTCCGGCACGACGACGAGGCGTCAGAGCAGGGCCAGGGCCGCCAGGCCGTCTACGTCGTGCGGGTCTCGCCCAGGATCCCCGTCCTCCGCCAGGATCCCGGTGACCAGGTCCGGATCGACGGCGCGGGGACGGTCACCGCAGCCGGAGGGCGGCATCCACAAGCGTCGCAGCAGGTCGCTGGCCCCGCCCGCCAAGAGGGTGCGGGTGGACGCCAGCCCCGGGCGCCGCGCACCATCGGGGGCACTGAGAGCGTCCGCGGACGTCCTCGAGCCCAAGTCCCCCGAGGAACGCCACGGTGACGGCCCCTTGCGGACGAACGCCGTCCAACACCAGACCGCAGCTCCTGCGACGTCGCCAACCCCTGATCTCTCCAGAGCGTCGCCCTCGTCCCCCGCCGAAGACAGGACCATCGCGGACTCCGCGACGGACGTCGGGGGGCCGGAGGACGCAGCCGTCCCCGGTTGGCTGACGGGAGCCGCGAAGATCGTGGCCTCCATGTCCACGGGATGCGGCCTCTGCGTCGGCAGCGGACACGTCTCCGTCGACGGCACGGCGTACTTCGACCTCTGCGACTGCTTGGCCGCCCTGGACGGCGTGGACAGGGTGGGCGCCGTCGGGTGCGCGCTGTGGGCGCTGTCCGGCCAGACGCTCAAGTTGGACAGCGTCAGGTTTCGCGTCGGCGGCAGCGACCTGGACGTCATCGACGCCCTGCTCCGCATCGAGGCGCGCCGCCTCCGCCGCGTCGACGCCAGATTCGTCCCGGACGCCGACGCCGGACGGCGGGAGGAGACGCTGCGGAGGAGGCTCGGGGAGATGGCTGGCGTGGTGCGGCAGCGGCGGCGGCGTCCCGGAGCCCGCGGCCCCTGGTGCCCCCTCTGCCTGCGGCACGGCGTGGCCCGCACCTCCGCCGACCACAAGGCCCCGCCCTGCCAGTACCTGTTCTGCTGGTGCTGGAGCTGCCAGACCGGCTCCCCGTTCACCAGGGAGTTCCGGCAACAGCACGGCGTCACCGAGTTCCTCGTCGTGAAGACCGCGGATGTGAGGGACTTCGTTGATCCCCGAGATGCCTCGGGTGAGGGCGACCGCGACGTCGTCTGTCTGGACGACGATGACAGCGTTGTCGTTCTTGACGACGATGACAGCGTTGTCGTGCTGTACGACGAGCAGGACGGCGTCGTCGTGGACCTCGCCGACGATCACAACGACAGGATGGGCGATCGAGGGACAAAGGCACCAGAGGGGATCTCGCCCGGCGACTCCACGCCGGAGACGGCCGCGTCCGGAGCCGTGCCCAGAACACCCACCCCGGACGTGGTGGCACTTCAGACGACGGCCTTGCCAGAGGCCGTGTCCCCCCCGGCGGCCGCTGCTACCACGCTGGCGCTCCCGACGACGTCGCCCTCGTCAGTAAAGAAGCCGACGGTGATCGCGGGCCCTTCGTCTCCGGGACCGCGGCTGACATCGACACCTGAAGAAGCACCCGCCCAAGCACCCGACGAGGTCTCCGACGAAGCAGCCTTGCCGCCCCAGCCGCCGTCGCCGGTGGTTGCGGCCAGCGGCAGCAGGCGGCGGCACGCGCTCAGGCAGCGCAGGGTCAGGTCCGCGGACGCGACCGCCGTCTCCTCGGAGCACATCGAGCAGCTGCTGGACAGCCTCCCCCACTCGCTGGCCGCCTCCATGGAGAGGGGCACGCGGTACTGCGCGTGCTGCCGGAACCACGGCCTGGCCGCTCGCCTCGCGGGCCACAGCTGTCCGTTCGCCTACTGCCCCTGCGGTCTGTGCGTCTCGACCTCGGCCCCGGCGTCAGCGCCGGCCCCGTCCCCGGTGGGCCCTGTTTCCGAGGTCGGCGTGCGGCCCCGGTTCTGTGCGCGCTGCCGCGCCCACGGACAGACAACACCGTTAAGCGGCCACCGGGCCAAGTGCCCGCACACCAAGTGCGAGTGCTCGGAGTGCGTGCGGACTTGCAGAGACCGGAGGGCCAGGGCGGTGGCGTTCGCCCAGGGCACGGCCTCCGCCCCCGCGCCGCCGCACTCGAGGAAGACCGTCCTGCGGTTGACGGCCTCGGTGCTGCCCCCGCTCTCGGACGTCACGCCGCCGTCCTCGGAGCCCTCGCTGTCGCCGGTCCTGGACGACTTGCCCCCGCTGGGTCCGCCGCCGCTGATGGCCATGTCGCCGCCGTGGTCCCCGGCGAGCCCCGAATACAGCCTTCTGGACTCGGGTACGGCATTCTCTTGGAACCGTTCCGTCCAGTTGTTTTTCAATTTTTGTTAAAAGGCTTGCTCTTAACCCATTGTTTTCTGTTTTAGCGGACGAATCCCTGGTGTGCCGGTGGTGTGGACAACAGTTCGACGACCGGGCCGGGCTGGAAAAGCACTGCGAGTCTCATGTGACCCCCGAGAGCGACGCCGACACCGACGGTGCCCCTGCCCCTTGTGGGGTCTCCGAGGCCGCGGACATGCCAACCGTCGAGGACGTGGCGGTCGGGGAGGATGCTGTCGGAAAGGAGAACGGCGTGGAGGAGGCAGGCGAGCTAGAAGACGCAGTGGTGGAGGCCGGCGTGGAAGAGGCCGGCGTGGTGGAGGCCGGCGTGGTGGAGGCCGGCGTGGTGGAGGCCGGCGTGGAAGAGGCCGGCGTGGAAGAGGCCGGCGTGGAAGAGGCCGGCGTGGAAGAGGCCGGCGTGGAAGAGGCCGGCGTGGAAGAGGCCGGCGTGGAAGAGGCCGGCGAGCTGGAGGACGCAGTGGAGGAGGCCGGCGAGCTGGAGGACGCAATGGAGGAGGCCGGCGAGCTGGAGGACACAGTGGAGGAGGCCGGCAAGCTGGGGGACGCAGTGGAAGACGCTCCCAGCCGTGTCGAGGAGGAGCCCCCGTCGTGCGAGGAGTGCGGCCTGCAGGGGCCCAGCCGCCTGTCGCTGGCGCGGCACGCCCTGGCCGCGCACGCGCTCCCCTGGCGATACAAGTGCCTGGTCTGTGGCGCCTGCTTCTCCTCGCGCTGGCGCCTGCAGCTGCACGCGGGCCTCGAGCACCGCGGCCTGTCCGAGCGCTGCGACCGCTGCCCGGACCGCTTCCCCACGCCGCTGCTCGTCAACGTGCACCTGCTGGTGGACCACAAGACGGCCGTCCTGCTGAGCTGCCCGTCGTGCTCCGCCAAGTTCGCCACGATCCGGTCCCTGCGCGCGCACCTGGACGGCGAGCCCGACGCCGACGCCGGTTCTGAGTGCAGCCCCCCGCGCTGCGAGGTGTGCGCCGGCGGCCCGTTCCCGGACGTCGCCCAGCTCCTGGTGCACCACCACAGGCACCTCGCCGATGTGCGTGCGTCCCACTGCGCGGTCTGCGCGGCCTGGTTCCCGACGGTGGCGTTGCTGCAGGCGCACGAGGCCTACGCCCACGGCGACCCGCCCCAGTTCGCCTGCCCCGTGGCCAGGTGCGGCGTGTTCGCGCCCACCGCCGAGGCCCTGAGCCTGCACCAGTACAGCAGCCACCGGCACCGGCGGCCGTACCGCTGCCCGTGCGGCAAGGCCTTCTCCCGACTGAACAGGTTCTCCCAGCACGTCGTCAAGTCCCTGCACATGCTCCCCGTGGTGCGGGGCCCCGCCGGCGCCGGACTGACGCACACGTGTGCGCGGTGCGGGCTGACCGCCGACGACCTGGTGCACATCAGGGACCACGAGGCCGTGAGCCACATGGGGCTGCTGCCCATGGACCGCGTGGCCCAGCTCATGACCCTCTTCAATCACGCGCGCCTGGTGAGCGCTGCACAGTGATCAGTGGCGCCAGGGCGGTGACCGGATTCAGAAGCATTTTCTGTGATATATCTTGTAAGTGTCCACAAAGAAAAACATTCCGGATTTTTTATGGAGTACGCTTTTGGTAAGAGTTTTGACTAGGACATAGATATGAGCTCCAATTGTCCCATGTTATTGTGTTGTGACTGAATATTTACACATCCAGGAAACGTCTGAAAATGTTTCCTCTCTTTACATGGTTTGTCAACAAAATTTAGTGTAGTGTCTTGTGGATTCTGCAAATTATGTGCTAACCAAATGGAGAAGGTTTTTTGCTCTCTGTGTATTACTTTGTAGTATGTGTTGTGTACCTGTTCCTTTAGTTTTACCAAGTGATTAGTCATGTGGTATGCTCATTAGCGTTGGAATGTCTGCTCAATTGGTTCCCTTGTTTTTCTTAAGTGTTCCTATACTTAATAATTCTAATGCCAAAGAAATGCTTGAATTTTCTTTAAAAAACCACCGCTGCTGTTCTTTTTTTTAAATTATAACTGTGCATCAATTTGTGCTGTGTTCTCATCAATCAATTCACTATGATTTTTTCGAAGTTTTCTTGTTATTTTGTTCCTCTTTTTCTTGTTAATAGTATTTCTGTGCTACAATCAGGAAGATTGTAAATTTTGTTATGCCCGAATGTCCATAGAAGTGCACCAAGGCTAGGTTTGCTTTTCGAGTGTGCAACATCTTAAAGAGATATTACAACATCCTGAAGAGATATTACATCTTAAAGAGATATTTTGTGAAACTATTATTAAAATTTCTCTCCCTGCTTAGTTTGAGGCACATTTCTGCCCAGTTGTGTTGTTTGAAAAGCGTCTCAAAATCATGTTTTGTGCCATGTTGTTAATATTTTTTCCCCACATGTTAATTTTTGTTATGAAAGTAATTAAATGGACTGACTGCAGTATAATTCGGATGCACGTTATTTCCCTTTGTACACATAATGAGAAAGTTCCGGGGGGCACGCTCGGGTGGCGCTGGGATGTCATTCCCCGCCTCTGCGGGAGCGCGCGCGCGCGCAGACACGAACGCACGCACGCTTGCTCACGCGCAGGCACACGCAGTTGACGACCGCCAGCTCGGCCAGGAAGATGGCTACGCAGAGCCCGTAGCAGAGGGCGAGCACCTGGAAGGCCCCGGTCACGTTGTGGATCCCGAGTACGTGCGGCCCCTCGCTCCTGTAAAGGGGGGTGCAGCAGAGCGAAGCGCTGGATTTTTCACGAATGGAGCACATTTTAAAACTAGTTCACGCTCAGTGAAGGAGTCGTTATTCCGAGGTTACAGTTCTAGAAAAGTGTGGCCAACCGCGGTACCGGTTGGGGGGTTTGGCCGGGGCAGCCGGGGGTTACGCCGACCTGTCCGTTTGCAGCAGCTGCTGCCGCGATGGGTCGGGCTTGGCGAGGTGCAGGGCGATGCCAGACTGCTGCAGCCGCTTCCAGAGCGAGTCGAGGCGCGCCAGCAGCGGCGAGCCCCGCGCCACGGCGAAGTAGTTGGACTGGTAGGTGACGAAGCAGGTCGGGTGCTTGGGCCAGCGAATCATCGGGGGGTTCGCCTCGCCGTCTGCGGGAAGTAGCGGGGTCTGGTCACAAGCGGTCTTAACCCCCGGCGGCTGGGCGGCACACGGGAACCCACCCATGCGCGTGAAGGCGCCGAGGTAGGTGGCCATCCGCTCGTCCAGCAGCATGGTGTACTCGGAGGAGCGGACGGCGACGGCGAGCTGCTCCGGCGACATATCCGTCGAGGTCCCGGACCGCTCCACCAGCACCCGGAGCGGCCCGTTCTTGTAGCGCGACGTCTCCAGGAGATCGCCGGCGATGAACCGGGGCACGACGACGGCCAGGTTGGCGGCGGCCACGTCCTCCAGGGTGACGGCGTCGGCGCGGTGCGAGCGCGACATGATGCTGAGGAGCTTGGCGTTGTAGGCGGCACAGACGACGAGGCCCGTCAGCATCCAGGAGCCGTAGAGCAGGCGGCCGCGGCCGGGCAGCCCCCGCGGCAGCCCCCGCCGGAGGCAGCCCAGGCTGGGCTGGCCCACCAGGACGGCGAGCACGGCCGAGGCCACGCCCCCGGCACCTGCAGCAGCACCTGCCGGCCGCCGCTGCCGCCCCACGAGCCGTCCCCCCACCTAGCACACACATGCACACGCCGCTACAACGCATCGGCAACCCTCGACGCTGGGATCGAAATGGGTTTTCAGTTTCAGAACTTGTCTGACCGCGAGCACGGCGGCGACGGTGCCGGCCACCACCACTCCTAGCAGCGTCCACAGCCTCCACGTGAAGCTGGCCACCACGTCCCACATGCTGGCGTGCGCCATGGAGGCCAGCTCGGAGGGCACCAGCTGGCGAGGCAGAAAGCTGTGACCGTCACCTCCCCGCGGGTAGGTCTAACGCTAACGCATGCAGCTGCGCGGGGCCATACCCACACGTAGCACTCGGTGATGGGCGAGTTGCTCCACTCCAGGACGATGAACCTTCTCTGGACGCTCGTCACGGGGCCCACGGTGACGTCCGCCTTGCCCTGCGTTGGGGAGCCGACAGGGGCGTCGTGAGCACGCCGTCAACAACGACGGGGAGGGGTCTCTGCAGGGCCCCGTGCCTCACCATGACTGTCTCCAGAAGCTGGAACGGCAGCAGGACGCCCTTGTAGTAGCCGACGCGGTTGGTGGGCCGGCCCGCGTGCAGCTTGAAGGTGGTATTGGCCACCGCGGCCATGGCCTCCAGGATCCTGCCCGTGAAGCCCTCCAGACGGGCGCTCTCGTTGCCGCGGCTGCGCCGGTAGACGACCATCGGCGGCGCCATGAAGAAGGCCGTGCGCAGGGTGCAGCCGTGGAGGTTGTACCTGTGGGCAGGGCGAGGGCAGCCGGCAGGTAGGCAAGCCCGGTGTGAACAGGAGCCCGATGGGTTGCCTACCCCGAAAGCACCGCCCACCAAGTGTGCACCTTACAAACGGCGCGGCCAAGCGCCTGCAAATGCTACACGGCAAAAAAAAAACATGGGTGTTTGTTCACCCTTAGGGTTTGAGATTTTCGGACCCAGGGTCACATTTTCTGAATGTGGGGACCCGGAGCTGTAATATTTCAGACCCGGGTCATGAATCATAAGTGTTCTTTCGGATGTGATATTAATGGTGCCCGTGCCGGCGCGGTCCGACAGTGTAGCGAGTACAGCGCGTGTATGGGCTACGAAAATATACGCACAGGTGACATGTAAAAGTGCTGCCAGACCCTGGGTCACAAAATTTTAAGGTATCTTTTTTACCGTGCAGGGCAGGATCCGAGTTTAAATTGAGTTGACGGTACGAGCAGACGAACGGATGCTCGATCTGGGTATGGCAAATTCACTGCTCGGCTGGCCGTTTTCTTACCTCTTCTCCATCGGCTGCGGCTCGTAGGACCAGCCTGTTAGCAGAGCGGTGAATTTGCCATACTGAGATCGGACATCCGTTCGTCGGCTCGTAACGGCAAACAGTTTAAACTCGGGTGTGCGCGATCCGGCTCGATTGTGTACCGTCGCTGTAACCTTCTTATATTTTCGGAATCCTTTGACTTATTTCAAAACGAAGGTCAGAACTATGTTCCGCAGTGACTGTTTCATGGAGTAAGTGCTATATTTATCTTAAATAATGCAAGAGATCTTGGATAATGAAGATGGTGCAACTGGACGCCATCTTCCCTCAAGTGCATTCAAGGCAGAATTATCTCTGGAGGTAAGTTTTTTGAACTTTGCTACCTGTACAATTCGGCGTAGAATTTAGTGGAAAAAAAAAGCGGTTTCCACATGTAGGATGGCTGATCGCTCCATAACCCCAAAATACAAAAAATGCGGCGGAGCGGGTCCGAGTAACCGCGAGTTTGAGACCTCCAGGCCTATCCAGACCGCTGTCCGACAACATCGCGGACGTCTAATCCTTCACGGATGATCCCCTAACCTCCTCGGCTCCTCGAAAAGCGGCTCGGCCCGAGGTTGAAAGCCGGCGTCGGCCGTCCAGGCCGCGAGGCGGACGGCGGTGGTGTTGCCGCAGCCGAGCGCGTACGGCCGGAAGCTGAGCACCAGGCCGCCGACGGCGTCCTCCAGGGCGAGCACCACCGTCTCGAAGCGGCCCGTCGCGCGCGCCACCCCGAACACGGGCGGCAGCGCCTGCTCCAGCACCGCCAGCTGCAGCAGGGGTCAGGCTCACCGAGGGGCGCGGCTCAGGGACGGGTCAGGGGCAGGGTGTACGTGGACTGACAGGAGGCTGGTCGACGAAGCACACCACCAGGGTGGCGTTGTGCTGCGCCCGCGGCGACAGCTGGCTGACGGCCACGTAGAGCAGCCCGAGCGAGACCTTGTCAAGCAGGAGCAGCGCGTGCGCCGCGTGCCAGCCGAACAAGCTCGTCCGCGCGGTGAACACGTCCTCCAGCTCTCGGCTGCCCGTCATCCCCACCATACGGTCAACGTCGGCGGCGCTGGGCGAGGGCGGCGGCCACAGGACGACGGACCGGCACGCCGTCGGGGAGGCGGCCAGGCGGCGGAGGAAGGCCCCCAGCCAGGGCGCGGTGCCGATCACCGTCAGCGTGGGGCCGCCCTGCGCGCGCGGACACGGGCGTGCTCGTCAAGTACCACATACGAATGCGCAGAGCGACGGCGCCAGCGCCGGCGCCGGCCTCCGCCCCACCTGCAAGTACGTGGCCACGAAGTCGACGGCCAGGTCGACGGCGAGCGCGTCCTGGCCGGGTGGCGTCAGGGCCGGCGCCGACAGGCGGGCCGCGGCCGCCGACACCAAGCCGGCCACCAGAGCGGCCGCGAGCGCGAGGCCGGCGCGGGGCCATGGCATGGGGGCCTCGAGGCGGCGCTCTCGTGCGGCCGGGAGACCGGCGCCTCCACTTCCCCGCCGTCGGAGTGCGGTCGCCGCGCCATCGACCCGCGGCCGGGACTGGCCTGCCACTCCACCTGTCACCCACCTAACTGACGAACAAAGTTCCCCGTGCGGTGGGAGGGGTGCGAAAGGAAACGGTTATTGTTTGGCGGCAACTTTTTAATTCGGGGTCATTCCGAGTGGCCGTGGTGCCTCTTGATGATGTCGGACAGCCTCTCGGCCATCATGATGACGGGGGCGTTGAGGTTGCCGGTGGGCGAGTCCGGGAAGACGGAGGCGTCCACGACGCGCAGGTTGTCGAGGCCGCGCACCACCAGGTTCGGGTCCAGGACGGCGCTGGCGTCGTCGGCCGCGCCCATCTTGCACGTCCCCGTCTGGTGGTACGTGCCGAACGAGTTGATCCTGGCCAGGCACTGGAAGTACCGGCGGCCGAACCAGGGCGTCGTGAGCGCGCACTGCGGCATCACGACCGGGTGCCACCTGCGGGCCGGGAGGAGAGGAGCTGGTGGCAGTGCTACACAAACTAGCGGGGGGTCACACTACAGAGCCGTGCTCACTTCCACTTTCATCACTGTCGCCATTATGGGCACACGAAATCTTCTGCCTCTGTCCGCTCACAAGAACCACGTGGGTGCGAGGGAGACAGATGAGCGCTCGGTCGTGGCCTCGGCCGACGCAGTACACAGGCCACGGCTCGGCGTCCGCGCGCCGGCAGGGCAGGCCGACCGCCGCGCAGCCGCGCCGTGCGCCTGCCTACCCCGCCGATCACAGGCGCTCACCCCATGTCCTTGAAGACGCGGGTCCTGGCCAGGCCGTGCGTGAAGAAGTGGAAGCCCTCCGCCACGACGGCGATGTCGTCGGGGTGGTCGAAGGCGTTCACGTCGACGAGGGGCTGGGCGAACGGGTCCGCGTTCCTGAGGGCGGGGAGGGGCGTGTGAGCGCGGGCGGGAAGCCAAAGCAAGCAAGCAGCGTGGAGGGGCGGCACGCGCGCGGCACGCACCGGAGCTTGAGGTGGCCCACGCTCCTGGGCTTCACCAAGTTGGGCAGCATCATGAAGGCGTTGTAGTGGTTGTTGTCCAGCAGGGGCAGCGGGCAGCCCCGGGGCACCCCGCCGACGCCGGCCGTGTCCAGGGTCAGCGCCGTCAGCTGGAACTGGACGTCCGGCCGGGGGTCGTCGGCGGGCTGGAAGCTCGTGCGGTAGAAGGCGCCGCCCTGCCGGTGTTCACAAATCACGTGACGCAAGGGAGGGGGGGCGCAGCGGTCTGAGCACCGCCTTCGCAGCGCTCGCTCAGTCGCACTCGTGGGGCGCTCCACCAGAGAGCGAGAGAGACAGAGATAATGTGTGTGTGAGAGAGAAAGAGAGACAGAGGGAGAGAGACAGAGAGGGAGAGAGAGAGTGTGTGTGTGTGTGTGTGAGAGAGAGAGAGAGAGAGAGAGAGAGAGAGAGAAAGAGAGAGAGTGTGAGAGAGAGAGAGTCAGAGAGAAGGTACGAGTGGACGCGCTGGAAGGCAAGGGTTGTGTGACAGGCCGGACGTACGGGGTTGAAGCCGGAGGAGGCGACGACGCCTGTGCCCGTCCGGTTCCAGCGGTCCAGCGCCGCCAGCCGCTGCTCCAGGGGCAGGTGCAGCGTCTGGCCCTTCTTCATGGTGTACATGTGGCCCCACGCGGACACGTGGTCCTTGAGGTTCTTCCCGACGGGGAGGTCCTGGAATATGTGGAGGAGGGCCGGATCAGTCAGTGGTAAAGTGCCTGGTCCTGAAATTTTTTTCGAAGTAATTTTAAGAAAATTATTATAAATTTTCTGGGAGTTTTGGGATGTTTTCAGGGAATTTCTTTGAAATTTTCGGGACTAGAAACTCCCAGTGGGCCACTGATGCCCCCCCCCCCTCTCCCCATCCCCCATCTCTGCGCCTCCCTTCACGCCGCCTACCTTGATGACGGTGATGTTGAGGCTGCGCAGGTGCTCCGCCGGCCCGATCCCGGAGAGCATGAGGAGCTGGGGGGTCTTGAAGGTGCCCGCGCTCAGCACCACCTCCCTGCGCGCCCGCACCACCCTCGTGGCGCCGTGGACGTCCCGGTAGACCACCCCGACGGCACGGGAGCCCTCCACCAGGACGCGGGTCACCGTGGCGTGTGTCAGGACGCGCAGGTTGGCCCTGGTAGCTCGCACCGGCTCCAGGTACGCCCTGCACAAGAGTCCGCGGGTTTAAGTACTGCCGTCTGCGCCGTTTCCTTCTCTATTTTGTTCGCCGGTTGAAGTACTTTTTTCATATTTCTGGCCTGCACGACAGCCCCCACCCCCCTCCCCTGCCTCTTCCGCTTGCCTGTTGGTGCTGCACCGCTGCCCGTTCCGCGACGTAGTCTGGTACAGGAAGGCCGAGGACTGGTTGTTGGGGCCGAGCTGCGACTCGCCGTTCATGTCGACCACCTCGGGGAGCCCCATCTCCACGAGGGCCTCCTTGACCTTGCGCACGTTGTCGTCGAGGTGCGCGTACCACTGTACGCTGAGTGGCCCGCCTGCGGGGGACCATACCGTGGGTGCTCAACAGCGGCGACCTCCGGAGAGGTGCAGACCACGCGGGCGACTAGTTTTTAGGGCGATTAAAAATTAGTTGTGGCCAGTGCTATATTTTCGGAGGTGCCCGGAGGTGCCCGGAGGTGGTCAGGAGCAGCGCCCCAGGCCCAGGTCAGGCCCAGCAGCGCCCCAGGCCTCGGGCCCCAGGGCCCCAGGCACGGACGGGGCCGGGCGCCACGTGCCTACACCAACAACCTTGATCTTGATCCGCCTACCGCGCTCCCGGCGGCCCGACACCGGTCCCTGGAAACGTCCCCTGTACCGGGCGCCATGAAACTTTCCACCCACAAAGCAGAGGGGAGCGCAAAGTTACAGGAGCGACGCCGAGCGGCGCGAAGTACCTGTGCCGTGGTGAGCCGAGTCCCGGGCCACCTCGGGGTCGCCGTTGTCCTCGGCCTTCTTGAAGTAGGGCAGCACGTCGTCGTAGCCCCAGCCCAGGTGCCGCAGCCGGTCCCAGTCCGTGCGGCTGCCGCGCGTGTAGATGAGGCCGTTGATGGCGGAGGAGCCGCCCAGGACCTGGCCCAGGACGTAGAACATGCCGAGCGGCGCGGCGCCGTTGCGCTGCGGCGGCGTGGCCAGGTGCTCGGCGACGCCGCTGGACTTCAGCAGCCCGTAGAACCACAGCCCCGGCGAGGACAGCGCGGCCGGCTCCTCGGGGCCGCGCTCCAGCAGCAGCACGCGCCACCCGGGCACCTCGGAGAGCCGCCCGGCCACCACGCACCTGCCCGTCAACAACAGACTCCACTGACGTTCGTTTGCGATGCTGTGGTTGTCGCCCGGTCCGAATCGGAATTGCAAAACACACTTCCACTGGCGGAGCTCCGGGCGCGCCCGGCGGGCAGGCAGTACCGTCAGACGCGGCCGCCGTGCGGCTCTGCCTAGGCTGCCGGCGCCCGCCCTCACTCACCCGGCCGAGCCGCCGCCCACCACGATGAAGTCGTACTCGTCGTCGTCGGGCACACCGGGCTCGCTCTTGGCCCGGGCCAGGTCGCCGGCGATGGACTGGGCATAGAGGCCCATCACCAGGGCGGTGAAGACAGACTGCGCGGAGCAGCTGTGCGCCCCGCCGGGGGCGAGCGGCGGCAGCGGAGGCAGCGTCACCATGGCGATGTCCGGGATCTCTGAGGGGCCCGCGTAAAACTATCTGAATCTTTATTACACTATTAATTTTTTTTCGTTTAAATTTACACAAATAATAACTTATTCGAACACGAGCAAACCCTTAATCAAACACGGTTTAATTTAACCCTTTCCAAGTCGCCCCCTGCCTTCCTTCCTCACAGAGGTCCGCGACGGATCCGAGTGCCCACGACGCGCGCCGCGCTGCCACGCACTCGCTCGCAGAGTCCCGGGGACACTGACGCCGGCTCGCCGCCGCCGCTGGACCCGAAACGCCGAAGCGAAGAAGCGCGGAAGACGGCGTTTTCCTAACGCTCGGACGGCAAACACTGGAGGGGACAGTCCCGGAGGTTGTGGTGGGGCCGGGCGCGGCGCGGCGCGGACGTCCAGCGCAGTCCGAACTGTTGTCCGTCTGGTCGTCTCCTCGTGCCGTGCCGTGCCGCCGTGTGGGAGCTGCTGGCAGTGGCGTAGTAAATCTAAAATGACGGAGAGGGGTTAAGCTTAAGTTTAAGAACTGTATTACGCTACAAGGTGCTGTATTTAACATTCTGTGAACAGAGTTTTCCCCACTTACACCAAATGGGGACCCTGTGCTGGGCCATGTACCTCAAATGCATCCTTCATGTAGCTCAAATGCATCCTTAAGACCTCCCTCCTTGTTCTTTTCTTTCGCTTCTTCTCTTCCTTTCTTCCCTTTCCTCCTCCCTCTCTCCCCCCCCCCCCCCCCCCCCCCCTGGCTGCCGGTGACCTTGGTAACCGCGGCCAGCTGCAGGCTGCTGGTGCCGAGCGTCTCACTCGCACCCCTACGGTATGGCCCCGTGCGCGCGACAGAGACAGAGCTACGAGATAATCGGCCAGCTGGGATGTGGAATATCGATGAGTGTCGCCTGCAGTATCATTATGAGCCGTCGGGTCTCGCGTGTGTTGCTCTATCGCTAAACCATCACCGAGTCATCGCTTATTCGCACAGCAAAAGCCGCGGGTCTGGCCGCCTCTGTGACGTACAGGGAACATATGTACTTACTCGTTGTCGGGCTGGAGTGCCTGGAGAGGGTCATCAAGGAGACGGTGCGGCTGTCCCCGTCGGCGGCGGCGGGCGGCGGGCGGGGTGGCCGAGCCGACGGTGCAGTGCGGGCCGGCACCACGCTCCTCAACGTCTTCGGCGTGCACCGCGACGCCCGCCACGACCCGGAGCCGCTGCGCTTCGACCCGGCCCGCTTCCTGCCAGGGGCGGATTTAAGGGGGGGGGGGGGCAACAGGCCTTTTGCCCCCCCCCCCCCTTGGCCATAGCCGCACTTTTAAAATAAAGCAGTAAAGGGGAGAGAAGAGGAAGAGAGAGAGAGAGAGAGAGAGAGAGAGAGAGAGAGAGAGAGAAGGGAGAGAGGAAGGAAATAAGAAAATACATTTATGGCAAGGTCGAAGGTATAGAAAACAACGATATTATGACGGTTAGTGACTTAACCGGGCCTCCTGGCTGGCTTGCTACCTAGCGCTGCATGAGCGCACCGTGTTCCAAATTTTACTTTTTTTACTTTTTTTAGCACCAAAATTTACTTGGTTCCTTGAACAAATTCTCAAAGTCCTCCCCTGAAGGTAGGCAACCCGCACACTTTGCCCCCCCCCTTGGGCTCAGCCTAGATCCGCCCCTGCTTCCTGGGCGAGCAGCGGTGCGCGCGCAGGCGGCACCCGCTCGCCGACATGCCCTTCGGCGCGGGGCCCGCAGCTGCATCTGACAGCGGCACGCCGTGACGCAGACGAAGGCCGCCGTGTCCGCGGCGCTCCGCCGCTACCGGGTGCTGCCCGGCCCCGACGGCTGCACCAGCCCGGACCAGTTCCCGCTCAGCTTCGAGATCGTGGTGATGCTGAGGGGCGGCTTCCACGTCTCCTTCAAGGACCGGTGGCCGCACGTCTGAACGTCGCGCTCGCGCCGACAAAACCGCAAACGCAGCGATTCCATCCGCCGCGGTGTTTAATTTAATTTTCATTGGGGTTCGGATTCAGATTTGGAAACCTCCGCGATGCAAATACGGCGGGGTCGACGAGAGGCCGCATGTCATTGACTAGCAAACGCATTGGCGGCCAGGTCGATCAACCGAGGGAATCCCTGCAGTTGGGCATGTATTGTTTCAATCGAGATACGAAATACATAAATAACAATTAACGTAATTAAACTAGCATTCTGATCCCGGCCTGCTCTCAATCGATGCCTTTTGAGACTTTGGCCACGAAGAGCAGAACCTATATCGCCCCGCCAAGACCGTTGCCTGCTGCTTCGATGGGAACCGGGAACCGGCGCTGACGGCCGCCAGTTGGCCCCGGGGCACAGCACGAGAGCCCGCGGACGGAACCCCCGGCCGACCCCTAGCCGAGGCCCCCTCCGCCCAACCACGGCTTCCGGAGAACTCCATCATACTGTAGTCTGCTCAACCCCGCAGAACCTCCATGGGGACTGACATGGAGGATCTGCCCCTGCGAGGATGTAGGGGAGTAGGGGATATAGGTTCCCTGTGTACACGATCGAAGCCGCTTTAGTCTACAAGATAGACCTGGCGGCCGGTAGAGTACAGGCGTGTCCGCACGTGCCAGATATTCCGGGTAGGGGGGGGGGGGGGGGACAGAACTCCAAACCCTACGAGTTCTGTAGCTCCCTCTGTAGCCACCCTCCCCCCGAGTCTCCCCTACGTGGTCGTAGCCTGCGAACACACGTGTCCGTCTGTCCGTCCATCCGTCTGTCTGTCTAGCTGTCCATCCGTCTGCCCGTCCGTCTGTCTGTCCGTCCGCTGTCCGTCTGTCTATCCGTCCGTCTCACTTATCACCCCGATTGCCCGGCGCGGGCGGCGCGGCAGACGCCCCGTGCAATAACTCTATTGCGATAGCGCCGCTCACAGAGCCGATCCGACCCCCTTTTGATTTTGCCGCGACTTAATTTGAACCGCCATTCCTTCCTCCTCGCGCGAGAGCCTTTTATGTAAGGGATTTCCGACGGCGGCGGGCGCCCGCTCTCGTCTGGCGGGCTTAGCTAGGCACTTGTGGAGGGCGGGGAGGACAATCGAACAAGATCAACCAGGATTTTTTTTTGTTTTTGTTTCTATTTGTGTTTGTTTTTTACACATGAGCATAAAATACATGGGATGAAATGAAGGTCGCTGATACTTTAAATCGCATGGGAAGACATCGATCAGATTGAGCCGCGGCTCCGGTCCCGGGGCGTGAGCTTGACGCTGACGCCCCCCACCATGTGCAGGGCCAGGTGGAAGGTGACGGGGAACTCGGCGGGCTCCAGGTGGCCGTCGTCGACGGGGTCCACGCGGAAGGCGCGCAGCACGGCGGCCAGCACGGTCTTGACGGCGTGCATGCCGTACCGCTTGCCGATGCAGCTCCGGGGCCCCGCGCTGAAGGGGATGAAGCTGTAGGGGTGGCGCTCGCCCGCGGCGGCCTCCGCCAGGAAGCGGCCCGGCTCGAACCGGAGCGGGTCCGGGAAGCTGCCGGGGTCCCGGTGCAGCCCGAAGACGTTGATGAGCAGCATGGCGTCGGCGGGGAGCGTGCGCCCGCCCAGCTGCGTCTCCTCCCGCACCGTCCGGGCCATGAGCGGGAACGAGGGCAGCAGGCGCAGCGTCTCCAAGACGACGGCCTCGAGGTACGGGAGGCTGCGGGCACAAGATGCAGTCAATCAATATCCACCCTCAGAAAAGAGTGAAAAAGTTTTTTTCTAAATTTTTTAATAAAAGCTGGAAATTATAGAAGGGTTGTGGGAAAAGTGCTACAGTTTGACTTGAGCCTGGATTTAGGCCCCGAGTCAGGTATGACGTGGTACTTGTAGGGGAGTTTCCCAGCACGAGTATATGGCGGAGGCGTGGGAGTCGCAACCGGTATGTAGTAAACAGATACTCGCCGGGCACCCGCCCGCCGCCGGCTTGTCTCTGGGGAGACACCTAATTGATTCCGCAAAGGACTCGGGAGTTGCAAGCGCGCGCCGAGCGTGGCCAGTCCGAACACTCATGGCGCCTGCCGGGTAGGCAACGAGGCGGCCCCCGCGCGCGCGTGTCGTGCGGGCTGGCCTACCCTGGCGCCCTCAGCACCTACCTGTTGACCTGGTCCGCTGTCAGACTCATGTCGTCCCCCAGTACGCTCCGGAGCTCTCTGTGGACGCGGTCCTGGATGTCCGGCTTCACGGACAGCACCTTCAGGACGAACTTGATGGTGGTGACGTTGGTCTCGACGGAGGCCCCGAACAGCGTCTTACCCTCCGTCAGGATCTCGGCGTCGGTGAACTCCGACTCGGCCAGGATCTCGGCGAAGGTCCTGCGCTTGGAGGACACGCCGTCCAGCGACACCGTCTGCACCTCCCCGCTGTGCAGGCGGCCCCGGATGCGGCCGAGGATGCGGCCGCCGAGGTCGGCGCAGACCTTGTTGAAGCTGCCCAGCCGCTTGCCCATGCTGGACACGGCGAAGGCGGCATCCGGCCACAGCCAGGGCCGGAACATGCGCTCGTTGACGTCGCGGAGGCGGCCGCCCATCTCCCGGATGATGACCTCGAGGTCGGGCTCGTCGTCCTCGTGCACGTCGGCGGCCATGACGGTGCGCAGGGAGGCCCTCGTCAGGGCGCGGGTCAGCGCGGACTGGAGGAGGCCGGCGTGCAGGACGCCGTCGGGGGCAGGGCCGCCGTCAGCCGTGGCCGTTCTCAGGGCGACTGTCAGGGCCTCGGCCTCCTCGGCGAACACGGGCACGTACTCGTCGATGACGCTGGGGTGGAAGGCGGGCCGGATGACGGCCCGGTGGCGCTTCCAGTGGCCGCCGTTGGTGGTCAGCAGGCCCGGCCCGCACACCTTCTCCAGGTAGTTGTAGAACACGTCCGACTTGTCCGCGAATCGCGGGTCCCGGAGCACAACGGCGACGTGGTCCGGGTCGCTGACGACGACCATCATCCGGGTTCCCACCGAGGCCCGCGACAGCTCGGTGCGGCCCCCGGCGATGGACAGCAGCGCGGTGAGGCGGTCGTCCTCGCCGACCTTGGCCAAGTCCAGGAGGTTGCCGAGTACGGGCAGCGACTTGGGGCCCGGGATGGCCTGCTCCAGGCGGCGGAAGTGCAGGTACCGCGCCGCCCACCGGACGAGCAGCGCGCCCGCCCAGAGCAGCGCCGTCGCGGCCACCACCGTCAGCAGGGCAGCCATGGCGGGGACTGGAGCACGGCGGAAGACGGCGGGCCACTAGGACGCAGCGACGGCGGCCCGCACATTTAAATACGAATATCTAATCTCGACGTGAGAATCTTCTGACGGCGAGGTGAAAGACTGTAGGAATATCGGGGGCCTGCAGGATCCGCGGGAGTGAGAGAGAACGCGGCCGGCGGCGCGGCGCGGCACCGCTGACTCACCCGCCGCGGCTCTCTGTATCGAACAGACCGGCAGCAGACTGATTTCGAACGCCGCTTTCGCAGCTCTGCCTCACTCGCACCCCTATCGCGCGCCTCATGCGTTCGACAGAGACAGAGCTACAAAAACAGTGTTTTCGCAATCAGCCCACAGCAGTTTTTTGAGGGCACGAAGAAACCGAGCACAGTAGGATTCGGGGTTTTATTTTTATTTTTGACACGGCTCCTTATGGACTTCTCCGACTTAAATTGTACGATATCTATGAAAGCTTACTAGAAGAAGAAAGCTGAATCAGAGTCCGATTCCATGAAAAACAGATCTGAATCATAGGTATATTGAGTTTAATACAATGTGTTAGACTTATGTACATCAGTATAGATATGTAAAATTACATACTATGTGTACAGGCCTTTATATGACCATATACGACCGTTTTTATGTAACCAAATAAACAATAAACAAACATATTTGTTTTTATAAACAAATATAAAACTGCCTGTATGTGTATACGGTTTTATGGGCGCCTTTATATGTATGCATATTAACATTAATAGAAGTTTCATAAGCTTTCTAAGGATCCGTTTTACCTGGGATGTCCAAATTAGAGTGTTCTTTTTGATGATGGAGTGTTGCACCCTTTCAGCGGTGCGGCGCGGCGGGTTGAGAAACGGACGGCAGATAAAAAACTCGAGTCATGTCACGAAGAGAAATTTAATTGCACTGCGCTCTTGTTCTATGTACACTGTCAAACGAAACCACGCGGCGATTCGAAACGTCAATACTGGATCGGCATAGAAGGGAGATCAGACGACGTGGAGGCGGAAAAGCGAGCCAGCATTTTCTTGTTGGAAGACGAAGAAACACGGCTTCGGCTCGGCACCGGGTGCGGGTTGCGCGGCGGCCGGGTGTGGCCACACTCGCGCGGGCGTCCTGCGATCCTCTGCCACTTCTGTCACTCGACGTAGCAGTAAGGCTCTGCGGAGCGAGACAAGAACAGAGTGAATTTTTTTATGATCCGTTTCACACGTTTGACTGCCCGGCCCGGGGAGCCGTGCCGGGCGAAACGCCCCGAGCATCGCGCGGCGACAGCGAATCGCGATTCGAATCTGAATCATTTAACTTTGTTTGGTGCCGGTGCCGTGTACTCACCCCGGGTGACCTGCTGTATCCACCGCAGGTAGTGCGTCACCCTGGTGCTGATGACGGGCTTGTCCCCGGGGCAGCCCTCGCCGTAGCTGATGACGCCGACGAGCTGCAGGGCGCCGCTGTTGGGCGACACCCACACCAGCGGCCCGCCGTTGTCGCCCTGGAGGCCAACAAGGGGGTGTTTCAGTAGGGGCGTCTCACTTTTAAAACTATAGAGGCGTGAACGGCCTTCGCGAACAAGTCAGAAAAATTAGGAACTTTGCAGCGAAACGGAGGTTGGGCTCCACTTGTTCGTATACCGAGCACGGTGAGGCGCTCCTCCGGAAGGCACAGACGTGGCCGTCGCTCACGTCCCTGCCGTACGCCTTGGAGCACACGGCGTTCTTGACGACCTGCAGGGTGGCCGCCTGCAGCCGCAGCGTGCTCGGCCCGTCCAGCCGCTGCCCGCCCCAGCCCAGCACGGTCACCGGCTGCCCCGCCAGGTTGGCCTTCTTGAGCAGGAAGGGGAGGCAGCCGGGCTGCACGGCGGCCTCCGGCACGGCCTTCTGCACCAGCCGCACCACCGCGATGTCCGCGCCCGCCCAGGTGCCCGTGTAGTCCGGGTGCACCACGAAGTCGCCGACGCGCAGCACCTGGCGACGGCTGCGCCAGTCCGCTGTGCACAGTGATAGAGAGCATTAGCAGTGGCGGTCTGGGTGAGTGCGAGAGAGACGGGATGCCTCATTTGACTGCGGTAGTGCGAGAGAGATGCCCGACCGGGCATCCCTCGCAGTCAAATGAGACATCCTGTCTCTCTCGCACTTACCAACACCGACACTGAGCGTTGGACTTCCAGCGTGGTCACCTCACTCTCTCTCTCTCTCTCTCTCTCTCTCTCTCTCTCTCTCTCTGACCCTGCCGCCTGCCGGGTAGGCAGCCGCGGCTCCCGCTGCGCGCGTGCGGTGCGTGCTGCCTACCCCGGCAGTCACAGGCGCCAAGACACACACGAACCCTCATCACGATCCTTACGTTGCGAACGGTCGTGGTCGCCGACGACCAGGTTGACGGTGGGCTTGTCGACGGCCAGCTCCGCGCAGTGGGCCGCCGTCAGGGCGTACCTCGTCGACAAGAGGGCGGCCCCGCACAGCAGGCGGCCCACCTCGCCGTCCTCCAGGTAGCCGATCATGGGGTACTCGTTGGGGGCGGTCTCCACCCCGCCCACCACCCGGGTGGCCTCGGGCTGCCGCACGGCGCACGTGCAGTTGCTCTGCGGCCTGCTCGGCGGCATCTGCGGCGGCGGCCGCGTCGCCGTCGGGGGCCTCGGGGCGGGCGTGGCCGTCCCCTCCACCGTGTCCTGCACCGCAAACACTCATGAGTATTCGACAGAGTCGCTCCTCTGGGCACTCCGCTGCAGCACGGGGCGGAAGGAGAGCAGTTTCGTCTCACTTCCGCCCAGCGCTTGTCGCGGTGCTCGGAGAGCATAAGTACGCACGGTGTCGTCCGGGTCGGTGGCGGCCACGCTGCACCGGAAGATGCCCCCGCTGGCGGCCGTCCCCAGGGAGACGAGCTTCATGTTGAGGCGCGGCCCGACGGACACGACGGTGAAGCGGCCCGAGCCGCAGTGCGCCTCGCCGTCCCGGTTCACGGGCTGCCCCGTCAGCGACACCCACAGCGCGTCCCCGCAGTCGCCGTTCTGTGAACAACGAAGGTCCCGGGTTCAACTCCCGGTTACTGCCGTCCCTTTACGGCTTTTGGATAGTTTTTAGCAGGTGACCATTTATCATTTCCACAAACAATTCCCAACATGCGTACAGCCTACTGCCATGGCAAACTTTTGCTGGCATTCCTTTCAAAATCGCAGTGCGTGTGTTTTCGGCGAGTTTTGAAGGGGGTCGACTTTTGAGGCTGAGTGTACCTTTGGGGGCGGCAGGTCGAAGGTGTCGCAGTCCAGCACGACGCGCGCCCTCTGGTCCACGACGGAGGCGATCCAGAGGCAGCTCTCGCCGGGCTGGTAGTTGGCCGGGTAGCCGGGGCTGGCGATGGTGTAGGCGCGCCGGGGCTCGAGGCGCTGGTGGTACAGGCACTGGTACTGCGGGGCGGCGGCGGGGAGCAGCGCCAGCAGCGCCAGCAGCAGCGCGGCCCGCATCTGCACACGCCACAACGTTACGTACACGCTAAATGTTATTGTACTTTTTTTTTGGTACATTGTAATGTACAGATCTGAGCATAATACATTATAAAGTACAATATTGTGCATTTCAATGCACAATAATTATGCCAATTTGCAAAATCTTCCACATTACAATGTACAAATTTGTACAGTAGAACGTGCAATATTGTACATTAAATTGCATGCTCAGATCTGTACATTGACATTTAGTGTGACTTCTCGGACGCGCCCGCCGCCGTGCGTGCCGCTCTCATTCTACAAGTAACTAAGATGCGATAACCGCGGCCGCGACACGTCCGCCCAGGCATTATTTCGCACGCTTGTTATCATTATCAAGAACGCTGGCCGACCGGGGTGGGGTCTGCGGGTGCCTCCGCGGCAATAGCATGCGTCCTCTGTCGCACCCGCCCGCGTAAACGGGGGAGTGCGACAGAGAGAGAGAAAGAGACAGAGAGAGAGAGAGAGGGGGGGGGGGGGAGCGAGGTGGCGCCGGGCTGCGTGCGAATGACTGCCACTCGGCACACGGTCATTATGCGCCGAGACAAGGTAACGGTGGGTGTTCCGCGACACCCGGCTGCGGACTGGTCAGCTCCCCTCACCCGCGCCGCCGATAGCAGAACACAACAGCCGTGTGTGTGTGTGTGTGTGTGTGTGTGTGTGTGTGAGCACCGCCATTTTCGCGTGTTACTCTGTTGCCCGTAAAACTCAAAATCACGGACGAGGGGAACAAGAGTATGAAAGAAACACGGCAAATCAACCCCCTCCACCCACGCACCTACCCTTTAAAAAAAAAAGAAAAGAAAAGACAGGTTGGAACATGTAGAGCAACAACATTACTACTGTAACTGTATAAGTATCCTTCTAAAAAACGGGATAAGGATGGAAGAAGCTATCTTTTTGAGACATTCACACTTCAATTTCAAATAAAAATTAAAACTGCTGTAGTTCGTGATTTAGTCAAAAATTAAAGACTGACGTATGGCATCACGGTTCATGCACGCGAGGTAGAGGTTTGCACCATTCAGCGTTTTCTTTTTTTCTTATTTTTCGTTATTGTCTTTCTATTTTTCTTTCTTCTTTTCCAGTTTACTACCTTGATGTCCTCCTGCTGAGGACCCACTGCCGGCTTCTGGATCCGCCCGTCCGGTCCCGCCCGGTCCGCTCTGCGCTTCGCCTCAGCTCGCCTTCCGCTCCAGGGGAGCTCCGGGTGTCAACTGCCTCCCGGACGGGCCCACGGCCGGCCACCTATATCGGTCGCACTCACACGCACACAGGCACCGAGCCATCAGGTCAGGTGCGCGCGAGCGCCCGGCGGCCCGGCACGCAACTTTCTCACTCTCTCGCGCCCCGCCCCGCCGACCGCCCTCACCCTCGCATTTCGACACCCCCCCCCCCCTCTCCCTACTCACTTTCCAGACCTCTCTCTCCCTCTATTCTCTCTCTCTCTCTCTCCCTCTCTTTCCCTCTCTTTCCCTCTCCCACGCACCACAGCAGTACCCGCATGAAAGACAACCCGCCTCACCGCCGTCGTCCCCCGCCCCGGAAGGAGGAGCTCAATTTATGGCGCGAATTTCGGAAACGGGGAACGTGTGCGCAGCCCCCCCACCTCCCGCCTCGCCAAACCTTTGCGGTGCCCCGGGAAATCTGCCGGCGATAAGGAGGCGTCAGGACAAAGCCGCCACTACGTACCTTTACCACCGCCACCGCCGCAGGCTGATTGCGAAGGATCGGTTCGTCTCTCTCTCTCTCTCTCTCTCTCTCTCTCTCTCACGCTTCTAAGGGACGTCCCGCGAGTGCGACAGAGACCGAGCAACGGAACGTTCTTTTCGGAATCAACCTGTCGCCGCCGCACTCGGCTCCGAGGACCCGCACGCACGCACGCCTGCCGGCTGATTCCGAACACAGCCTTCGTAGCTGTCTCTGTCGTACTCGTTGGGTGCTCCGTAAGGGAACGAGAGAGAGAGAGAGAGAGAGAGAGAGAGAGAGAGTCCCCGGAATCGCTCATGCTGTGTCTGCGGTCCCGCACCAGTATTCGCTAAATTCTGCGGACGCTATCTCGTCCGCCCGCCAACTACTGCAGTGCGGGCGGGAGAGAAAGCCGAGAGGCAGCAGCCAATCACAGCCCTGGTCGCGGCCACGAGTGACGTCACATGACGTCACGGGCAGCCAGTGACGGCCGTGCCCACGCGAGCAGCGCAGCAGCGCACGTCACTCGGGTCCGGCAGGCAGGCGTCCGCATCTGCAGAGGTGGCGGATGGGATGCCTACCTCCACGGCGCTCCTACTGCCGGCCCCCAGGCCGGGCCGGACGTCAGCACCTCTCTCTCTCTCTCTCTCTCTCTCTCTCTCTCTCTCTCTCTCTCTATATATATATATATATATATATATATATATATATATATATATATATATATATATATATATATCCTCTCTCTCTCTCTCCCTCTTCCTCCCCCCCTCTCCCACGTGTACACGCTTACACAGAATTAAGTATGGAGTCGCCGAAACCGAGGCCGCTGATGACATTCGCCATTGACGAGCCACCCCCTCCCCTGCGCCAGGGGCGGAGGCTGGCGGAGACCCCCGAGGCCGCGCGGCTGCAGGGGAGGTCGTCGTCGGCCAGCTCCGGGGGGAACTGGTGGCTGACGCAGGTCGCCGTCGACGACGCGGCCGCCCTTGTCACGGAATCTACGGCCCCTGTGACCGGCCCGCTATCTGTGGACCCTCTCCTCCTCTCACTCACTCCGCAGCAGCCCCCGGCGCGCCCCGTGCCGACGACAGCAGCAGCCCAGAGCAGCCCAGCGTCGCCGACATGCCGCACCAGGACGGCGACGGCGCCCACGGCGGCGGTCGCCTGGAGTACACAGGTAACGACTCCTGGCCGTCCTTCCTCTCCTGGCCGACACATAAGTAGCGTGCTGGCTCGGACACGGTTCGAATACTCCAGGCCGCAGCAGCAGAGCCGAAAATAGCGAAATAGCCCTATGGCGCCGCACCGCACCGCGGTATGGTCTCTTCTCTGCCTAGCGTGTCCGAACGAACGCTGTTCACATTGCAATTGCAGTTGGCGTCGTCTGGCGCGGAGGAGGCCATTTCTGTCCGCCGGCTGCAGGAGTGCAGGGTAAGTGTCGCGTTACAGCACGGCCACAGGGGCCAAATTTGGCTGATGGTGTTTCAACGCGTGACGGACACTCGAGAGGGAGAGTGAGAGAGAAAGAGCGAGACGGGAATTCCCCTCCAGAATTCCCTATTCCTTTTCCCCATCTTGACCAATCTCATCAAGTATGTTTTGTTTTCTTGTTTTTTTTTGACGAGCAGGGAAATTGGCATGTTTTTAAACTGTTTTTTTTTTATTTCCCTAGAATACGGTACCGTGCCCAGGACGGGGCCGTCTCGTCTCACAGGCGCGCTGAGAGGTAAGTCTACAGGAATCGTCTAGGCAGGAGAGTATCATGACTGCGCGGGCCTCGAGTCCTCTAAGAGAGGACACTAGACCCGCGACTCAGTCTCCCAGGAAGACACTCCGGCCCGCCGAAACCAGCCTATAGAATCGCCCGTGTGTTTCTTTGTCTAGAGAAATGACTCTAAAAAAAAGGAGATAAGTTGGCTTAATGCGTTGTCCACCGTCATTTTATCCTCGTTTCAAATACGATTCCCGCGCGTCTCGCTGACGCGTAATTGGCCGGTGGTCGGGTATTCGAACCCGCGTCCAGTGTCCTCCTCGACTGTCCGGTCCGCTCAGAGAGTCGTGTCTGGGTTCGAGTCCCCGCCACGCCACGCCACGCTCCACTCCCGGTGACTGCGCGTGTCGTGGCGTGCGAACTGAACGGAGGAGCCGTGTGTGCTTGCGGCGCTGCTGTCGCTGCCCCTCTCTGTCGCTCCCCCTAATTCCTTCGCGCTCACATGCCATTGTCTCTGTCCGGTCTGTGTGTACTGGACTACTGGACTGTGGCGCCGACGGGCGCCGGCTCTGGTACAAATCTGTCCTCATCGATTGTTTTTTTTTTTTGAGGAAGGCGCCAACATTTTCTACGTCGCGTGCCAAATTCTTTTACAATTCTTTATTTATTTAATTGTAAGAACAAGAAGGCTGTGGGCGGTGTGGCAAAAGTCAGTGTGATGTCGAGAGGGGGCGGTGCCGCCCGAGGTGCCGCCGCGGCGCGGGGGATGAAGGGGTTGGTCTATACATTCCTGGTGAGTGCGGGGTGGGGGGGGGGGGGGGTCTGTCTTTGGTTCCTACTGTTCCGACTCCCTCACCTCACCTCCCTCACCTGGTCAGCCGAGATACCTGTCGGGCCCGGCCGGAGCCGAGTTGAGGCACGCGGCCCCCGCGGACCCGAAGGCCCCCGAAGGCGAAGGCACGCCGCCGCCGCCGGCAACAACTGTCTGATCTCTGTAAAGCGCTATGGGGGCTGGGATCGGCGGCAGCGGCGGCAGCTGTCGCTGCAGCAGTAGCAGCGGCTGCAGTACAGACCTGTGGGGTCACACCTCCCCCCTCCCCTCCCTCCCTCCCTCACCTGGACCACGCACTACGCTCTGCGTAGACCCGGAGCTGGTGTGGGTCTTGCGGGGCCCGGAGCAGCCCGGAGCCGGCGCGGCCCGGGCGGCGGCACAGCGGCCCGCGGCACAGCGTCAGCGGCGGCCGGCGCCGGCCCAGTCCGAGCCCAGCGGCCGCACCGATCTGACCACATACACGCCCACCTACCCGAACCCGGTAGACTCGGCGGCCCGGTCGGCGCGTGGCGTGCGTGCCTGCGTGTGTGTGACGTGACGTGACGCTGCGTGACGGTCACGTGACGCGGTTAGTTTCGTGACGCGTCGGCTCCGGCCCGCGCCTCCGTGCCTACCGGCGCCATGTTTCGGATTACCATCGACTGGAGGAAAGTGTTCCAAGGTATGTGTGACGGGTGACCGTGACCGCGTCCGCGACCACTGTCATGGCGGTGACTATGGCCGTGATGGCCGTGACCGGCCGTGACCGTTGCCGTGATCGTGGCGGGTGGCCTGTGACCGGGCTGTGACCGGGCTGTGACCGGGCTGTGACCGGGCTGTGACCGGGCTGTGACCGGGCTGTGACCGGGCTGTGACCGGGCCGTGACCATGTCCGTGGCCATGGAAGGGTTAGCTCGCCCGCACTACGGGCCGCTCCACCCCTTGGGTTCAGAAGACAACCCACCAGACCTGGACCCTAGGCGTGACCGAACAAAAATAAGTCATTGGCCTAACGAACGTGGAGAAGTGAATATAGAGGGAAAAATAAGGAGAAGGGAAAACGAAATAAATTCCCAGCGAGCGCTGGTATGCAGCCCCGCGGCTCCGCGGCACAGACTCCTCCACTGTCCTCTCTACCTGAGTCGGGATGCCTGCGCCTTTGTGAGACGGGGAAGAAGGAGAAGAAGGACTCCAGCATCCCAAAAGGGGGTGGGGCTTGTTGTTATTGCTTTACCTGGCCGGCCACTACGGAAGAGGACCAGGGGGGGGGGGGGTGCACTACGGTGCAGCGTGATGCACACAGACACTAACAACCCGCTGGAGAAAGTGCGGCGGTGCCGGTAGTGCGTCATACCCGGGTCGTACTGTGGTCATACCCGGGTCATACTGTGGTCATACCCGGGTCATACTGCGATCACACCCGGGTCGGGTCGTACTATGGTCATTACATTTGTAACGCAATGGTCACACCCGGATCATAATGACCGTACCCAGTTCTTCCTGTGGTCAAACCCGGGTCATACTGCGGTCATACCCAGGCCGTACAGAACGAGGTAATGACCCAACCTTGCTCACCCGCGGTGTCGACCGACGAACTCCAAACAACCGACCGAGTCTTTGACCGCGCCGTCCTGCACTGCCAAGCTTTATTCTCATTCCCCACAAATACTCCGGCGGCTCTGCATGCTTCGTTCTGTTCTCCGGGCGGCGGAGGGAGTTCGGCCGTGCGCTGCCCGCTGCGTCAGCGGCGAGCGGGGCAACTCAGAACGGGGCGCCGCACCGAGCAACGAAATGTGCCAAACTGGCGGTCTTCCCTCCCTCTTTTTCTCTTTTGCGCGGGACGGGAGAAAAATTGACATTTTTTTTTTGCATGTGTGGTTGAGTGTAGCCCATCCCATGCGGCCAGGGTATCGAAAATAAAAAGATAAAACAAATCTGAAAGTAACTACACAACCATAATATGTACGTCGCCGGTCGTGGGCCTAGGAGGATTGACGCACGCTGCCGACAGATCTACCCGGCTCCTGCGTTTTCCCGCGCAGAGTTTAAAACGCTGTCGGCCGTCGCATCGAGCTCGCCTGGAGTGACGCGTCAATTTGGGACGGCGATTTGCGGCTCGGTTTGGGTCCGAACTGCCATTTGCAGTGACCTTGACAGGGATGGCCGTCCGTGACGTCGTCGGGGCCGTCACTGCACATGCAGTCCTGCCGACCCGCGCGGGGCTGGCCGCACTGCAGAGTCTACAGAATCTACAAAGTTTGGCGAGCGGACTACACGAGTCGGCGCCTCGCATGCAGGGCTGGGGGCGACGCGGGCAGCGGGGGCGGAAGGGACTGGTTGGTCACGAGGGCGTCACGGGTGAACAGGCGTGGTCAGCGGCGCGCCACTGTACCGGGATCGGCGAGTCAGTGCGCCAGCGTTCAGAGCGATCATCTGAGACGTCATGGAGGAAGATTATATTGAAGATGACGATGATGACGACGGCGATGATGACGGTGGTGATGACGACGATGATGATAATGACAATAATGATGATGATGATGATGATGATGATGATGATGATGATGATGATGATGATGATGATGATGATGGACGATGATGATGATGAGGATGGCGTTGATGGTGACGACAACGATGATGACAAGGGTGACGATGGCGATCGATGACGCTGCGGCGGCTGCCGTTGACCCGCGACATAAGTTCACGTGACCTCCGGTGACCTCGCGGCTCCGGCTGCGGCGAACCGACCAATCAGCGACGAGGGTCACCGGAGGGGCGTGCCCGGCAGCAGCGCGGCGGCGGCTGCGGCGGCGGCGAGCATGCGATGCCACTGCACTGCTGCGGGTGTGCAGGTGCAGTGCAGCTGCAGGTGCAGCGCGGGGTGCCGGTGTCCGCGCCGGCGCCGTCCGTGACGTGGACGTGGTCATGACGGCCCAGGTCACGGGCGGGGGACGCGGTCCGCGGGCCTGGCGTGTGGCCGCGCGGCGGCGCCGGTTGAAGCAGCCAGCCAATCAGCCCGCGAGAGGCGTGGGAGCGGAAGACGAGGCGGGCCGCCGCCAGGCGCGCGGCCAGGTGCAGGAAGCTAAGCGCGCGCGTTGTTCGAATTCGACCGTGTGCACCTTCCGCGACACGTGTAGTGACATAGAAGAGGGGGGGGGGGGGGGGGTCGGCGACACCTCGCCGCCGCCGCCGGGGAGGTCCCGGACGACCCGGTATTTGAACCCGCGCCCCTCTGTCTTGTCCGCAGGATGCATCCCGCAACGGTACGTGCTCGCCATCATGGGCTTCCTCTGCCTGGTCAACATGTTCACGATCCGGGTGTCGCTCAACGTGGCCATCACGGAGATGGTGCTGGAGGCGGGCAACCACACTAGCGGCAGCAACGCCAGCAGCGCGCCGGCCTTCGTGGACCCGGACGCGTGCCCCGCCCCCGCGGCCAACGGCAGCGTCAAGCACGTGTCCCTCGTGCCCGTGAGTACTGTGCGCCGCACCCGGGGTCCGAGTCCCGGCCGGGCCACACTCACTTGGTTTTGGTTGCAGGAGTCGGACCGGTTCGCGTGGGGCGAGGAGACGCAGGGGCTGCTGCTATCCGCCTTCTACTGGGGCTACGTGGTGACGCAGGTGCCCGGCGGGCTGGTGGCGGACCGCTTCGGCGGCAAGCACACCCTCACCGTCGGCATGCTCGTGTCCGTGGCCTCGACGGCCGCCGCCCCGCTCGCCGTCCGCTGGGGCGGCTGGGTGGGCATGCTGGTCGCCAGGGTGGTGTGCGGCCTGGGGCAGGTACGTGCCGGGGTCGCCGTCGTCTGACGACGGGCTCCTCGCGCGGGTACTCAACCCGACACTCTCCCTCTTCCAGGGCGTCATCTTCCCCGCGCTCAACGTGCTGCTGGCGGCGTGGGTGCCGGCGGAGGAGCGCGGCAAGCTGGGCGCCCTGGTGCTGTCGGGCTCCAACCTGGGCACCGTGGTGGGCACGGCCATCTCCGGCGCGCTCATCCACTTCCTGGCCTCCTGGGACTCGGTCTTCTACGCCTTCTCGGCGGCGGCCTCGGTGTGGACCGTGTTCTGGTGCCTGCTGTGCCACGACTCGCCGGCCACGCACCCGTACATCACCTCCGCGGAGGCCAAGTTCCTCCAGGACAAGCTGAGCCACCGGAGCGCCAAGGGCGGCGCCCCGATCCCTTGGAGGGCCATCCTCACCTCGCTTCCCTTCTGGGGGCTCGTGGCCAAGACGGTGGGCCACGACTGGGGCTTCTTTACCATGATCGCGGACCTGCCCAAGTACATGAAGAGCGTCATGAAGTTCCGCATCCACGAGAACGGCGTGCTGTCCGCGCTGCCGTACCTCGCCATGTGGCTGTGCTCGCTCATGTTCGGCTGCATCGCGGACTGGCTCATCAAGTCGGACCGCCTGTCCATCACCAACACCCGCAAGCTGCTGACCACCGTCTGTAAGTCTCGCGTGCTCTCGAGCTCCCTGTCCCCTGTCCTCCCTCTAGCCCTGCATGTTCTCTGTGGCAGCGTCGCTGGGCCCGGCGGCCGGCATCATCGGGGCATCGTACGCGGGCTGCGACCGCTACCTGGTGGTGGGGCTCTTCACGCTGGGCATGGCCTCCATGGGCGCGTACTACTCCGGCACCCGCGTCAACGCCCTGGACCTGTCGCCCAACTACGCCGGCACCATCATGGCCCTGGTGAACGCCATCGGCGCGCTGTCGGGCATCGTGACCCCGTACCTCATCGGCGTCCTCATCCCCAACGTGAGCCTCCCCCTCGGCCCCCGGCCTAACCTAACCCAGCCTTGCCTGGCCGCGCTTAACTTGCCTGTGCTTTGGTCCGCAGAGCTCGATGCAGGAGTGGCGCCTCGTCTTCTGGATCACCGTGGCCGTCCTGGTCGCCACCAACATGGTGTTCGTCTTCCTGGGCTCCGGGGAAGTCCAGCACTGGAACGAGCCCGCCCGGCCCGTCAGCCACCCGGCGATGGAGAACGGGGAGAAGGACAAGAACAAGGCGGAACCGGAAGTGTCCGCGGACAAGGAGGAGGGCACGCGGCTGGAGAGCTTCCGGTATATTCCGGAACAGTGAACGGACTCCCTTCCCTCTCGTTAAAATATCTCTTTTTAAGACTGACTGATCTAGTAAGGTACTTAAGCTGATCCGAGTAGGATCCTAGACGACTTCATAGTTTTAGACCTAGTTTTAATACTGTTTTAGACTTTTAACTAGCATTGTTTTTTTAGACATGCCATCTAATTTTACCCCGTAGAGAGGCCCACTTCACTTCATGATTTTTGGCCTTGCCCACCTATTGGCATTAGGCACCCCAAAGCTGTGTCCTGTATTATTCTGTTAGTGGTTTCAGGTGTGAAGTACAAGTGAGATACCAAGACAACAATAAAATATGATATGATCTCGGAGTCTATTCTTATTTCATTTTTCATGTTTGGCTGATGGGCACTGATGGGATGTGAGGGAGATACCCCCCGTAATTTTTATAAACATCATAAATATTTTTTTTTATGATAAATATTCTGAAAATGTTCCTGGGCATCGTTACGTATGGATGCGCTGTCGGGGTTTGCGGTGGCGGGGTGTTGCCGAATGGTGAACACATCACGTTCTTATCAAAACATCAATTCAAGGCAAAGGTCGAACACTTTCAAAACAAAATATCGAGTCACGGCAAAAGAGCCCACCAAATTGTGCAGGCCGGCCCTGACAGGCCCCTTTAGCCGCTTCGGATTAGACTGAACGTAACACGCCCGCTTCGGCACGTATCCGACCCCAGACAGGCCAAGCATTCCAGAGATACCTTGTCCTTGTCCTTGTATTACCATAGGCCCATAGGACCCTTTGGCTCCCGAACACATACCCCAGGGAGCACTTGAGTGCTCCCTGACATACCCCCTGTAATTTATATTATTAATAATTTTAATATATTAGGCACAATGTGCCTTTCTTCCTGCCGTTATGCTACTATTGCTAGTGCCTATATTATTGTACTTTTTATAAAATGATAATAAAATGATAAATATTTTGAAATTATTCCTGAGCGTTGCTGCTCGCTGCGTGCATACCGAGTCGCGGTACGCTTCGGGGGTTTGCCGAATGGTGTACACATCACATTCATATCAACATATCAATTCAGCGCAAAAGTGCCGACACATCCAAATCAATATATCAATTCGAGCTGTAGAGCAGGTCAAATTGTGCAGGCCGGACCCGTCAGGCCCCGTTGGCCGCTTCGGTATTCCCCGAACACCCGAAGCTGGGCTCGGCTACGTGCCGAACGTAACCCGGCTGCTTCGGCACGGAGCCGAGCCCAGCTTCGGGTGTTCGGGGAACACCGAAGCGGCCGGGTAACGTTCGGGCTAATGCCGAAGCGGCCAACCGGGCCTGACGGGTCCGGCCTGCACAATTTGACCTGCCCTAGAGCTCGAATTGATATATTGATTTGAATGTGTCGGCACTTTTGCGCTGAATTGAAATATTGATATGGATGAGATGTGTACACCATTCGGCAACCCCCCTCCACCCCCAGCGCATCCATCCGAACTCGGTATGAATAATTTCGTAGCACGCGACGATGCCCAGGAATATTTTCAGAATATCTATCATTCAAAAAAATATATTTATGATATAATATGAGTAATATTTATTAGAGGGGGTATCTCCGGTCGGGGGTACTTCCGGGATGAGAGCGGAGAGCAATACAAACAACAAAATCTCATTTCATTCCAATTTTATTTGACAACCAGTGTTTCATTGCAAAACCCTGACCAACAATCAATGCTTATTAAAAGAGTCTGACCAAATCTTAAAGAATGATCTTTGATGGTACAAAATATAAATTTTCAGATATAACCGTTTTGACTGATCTAATATAATCACATACACAAAATCTTGACCAAGAATCAGCCAAAAATAAAATTTTATACTTTAAATGGACTTGAAATAAACAAAAATCATAGAAACTAGAACATTCATTTATTTTAAAAAAATGTTTTTAAAATGCAATAACATGTCTTTTCTCTTTTCACTAGAAATATGTTCCAGAAACTTCAAGGAACACAGTAAAAATACATCACAGTCATTCTCTGATGAGAATAACTTATTTTTTCCACAGCACACAGTGCTGAGAAACTATGCACCATAATCTTCAGATCACTATCCGCATTCAATCTGCATGTACACAACAGCTAATTTGTTTCTTTCTTAAGACTGTCTCCGCTATGCTGTGGCTTAGATTCGCACATCTTCGGCTATGGATAAGAAATGTCCAAAAAACGTGATGAAATGCAGGAGGGCTAATGAAAAGTCTAGTGCAAGATCCAGAAGCCATGGGGTTGAATGTTGAAGTTGACTGCCTTTCAAATATGGCTTTATTAATCAAGAACTAAGTCCTAAAATCTGAAACGCGGATTTGTCTCCCTACAACTGCATTGACACAAATAAATAGAGAGCTTTCTGGACAATTCATGGATATCCATGTGGTTCAACAAGAAATATATTCACAATAGGAAGACTACAAAATTTATTGTATATACGAATAAAAAAAGCAACAACATATTAAGCTGCAACACTTGCATCAGTCAGAAAGAAAGCTGTAACAATAATCTCCGTCACAACTTGAGTTTACAAAAATATTGTAAAATAAAGCAAATTATAAATTTGTCACAACAGTGTCTGTTGGGCCAAGGCTCTGCACACAGATTTCAAATCTCATCCGCATAAAAATAATAATAAAAATATAAAGTAAAAAGGCCGCCTCAACGGAAGAGCCGTGCAAATTCTTTTAGACTTTGATTCACTTGTTTGGTTCCCGTCGCCCTGAAAGCACACAAATTTTTTTTTAATCAAACATTTAGTATTGTTCAAGGATAATTCACCTCTATTTCATAAGACAAATAATCCTCACTTCATAACGGATGAATGAAATTCAACCATCTGTTTGTTGGTGGCAGAGAGAGAGTGACCTGCAGCGTGTGCACTCAGATCTGACAAAGCATTTTCAAGCCATTTATGCATAGCCTGGAAAAGAAGTGAGACCATCAAGAATGAAACCACATTCTTTTTCTTAAAATGAACACATTTGTTAGAACACACTCCAACTTACATCTCGATCAGTTAGTGTCAGTTCCACAATAACATCGGATACATCTGAGAGCATGTATGAATGCAAGAAGAATACTGAAGAATGTAGCAACCTTGTTGTCAACGTACGCCCATTTTCACGGACAATTGCTAGGACCAAACTTTGTCTCAGGGGGAAATCTTGCTGTGACTGTTAAGAAATAATATCACATTGTTGAGTAATTGAAGATAATCTTCAAACCCTCTGCTAACACAAAGGCAGATTCTAATAGTGAATCTAATAGCAAATATCAATAAAAACTCACCTCATCTTTCCGACCACAGTGAATTAAGTCATAAAAGAATTTCATCACAGAAGCATTTGCGTACCGATGGTCCAAAGTTACTGCCTGGAGGGCACAGTTTATTATTCCTTGAAGTGATGTACACTGCAGGAACGGTATTGGCGCACGCTGCAGGAATCTGCAAAGCATCGAAGGGGGATAAGGATTGTTTTGTACAACAAAACATAAGCAGTTTTGATGAAATCAATTGCTTACCTTGCACATAAACGAAAGAGGTCATCCACCGTATCAGGATGAGACTTAAGGCCATTTTCAGAACCATCCTCTTGCAGTATTGTGAAGGTGGGCCCAATAAAAGCTTCCAGCATCTCCAGAAGACCTCCTACACATCCTGGTTCACTTGCATATTCATCTACTAAAATGGAACCTAAATATAAGCAGCAACTGTGTTGATGTTGGACATATAATGACACCAATTGCTCCACTAAAGGTTCAAGTAGGTGAGCAGCCTGCTTCCCCACACATCTGACAGCATATCTTAAGCACCGACATACACGTTCCATTACTCTTGAATCTTGTTGGTACTTCACACATGTTTTTGAGAGCACAGGCCACACCTGAATACAAGAAAAAAGGGGAAGTAAAATATAGGATTTACACATTTTTTTCCCCACTTACAACCAGGAGGGAGATCAACCTACATCTGTTAGTACATCTCGACAAGGGTGGACAGCTCCATTTTGAACTTCAGGGCTTGTGTTTCTAAAAATGACAGCCAGCCTATCCAACCAATAAACTGGATCTGATCTGGATCCTTTAGATACCTTTACATCACTCTGCAAAACAGCAAGAATATGTCAGTATCGGGAGGAAAAAAGACTGGGGAACAAGTTAAATAGTGGCCATGTGGGCAGTACCTCAAGGAGTGCAACCAATGGTTCCACTTGCAGGAAACAAATCTCCTTCATTAAAGGGGTAATTTGATCTGCGGGCATTCGAGCCAGTATCACGGAAACACCTTGAAAAGAAATTAAGGAACTCTGTTAAAATTCTGTAATTAGTTAACTATACAGTACAGTTTTAAGTTAAGAGAAAAATGGTACCTTTTAAAAGGCCAATAGCTGCTTGATTTGACATGTTAAATGAATCTAGACTTTGGACTATTTGAATGAGACCTTGAAAGTGAACACCCATGTGCTTATTGCACGCGGTGCAAATGGACTGCAGTGCCACTGCTGCCGCACTTGCTAAAGGAGCTCTCTGGAGACAGTACAGCAGGAAATTCAGCACAGGTTCTGAAAAAAGAGAACAAAAAAGCAGAGACAAGACAATGAAGTTAGTAAAGACATAGGCAGTAGATAGGAAGCACAAGAGACAACAGCAAAACCTACCCAGTGACTGGGGGTGAATATCAATCCATTCACACAGCTCTCCCAAAAGTAAGATTGAAGTATGCCTTACAGCCAAATGAGTATTTTCAGGGAGATTCAAAATTGCTTCTACAACTTTTGGCACAACTTCATTTTCTTCCCTAAAGACAACAAGTGCAGGTTTCAAAAGGAAATTAGTTAGAAACAGCAAATGGAAACAAAATGTAACAATAAAAGTACATACGGTAAGATATTTTTGGCTACTGCCTGCATAACAAACAGAGCAGCTTCACTGGCATCCCATGTTACACCAGGGACTTGCAGGTTCAAAAACATTTGACGGAAGCAATTAGAAGACCCCACAATGAAAACAACATCCTTAATAAGTTCTGATACTTTTATTCTAAAGTCAAGGAAATCATCACCCTCCTCCAGCAAGCCATCCTAAAAATGAATCAATAAAAAAATGAGGATTAGAAATTAGTTATCATCTAACATGTACACATATTCAAACAATACACATTTTCAATTCAAATACATACATGATCTTGTTCCATTTGACAGTGATGACATAAAGCTGCAATTAGCCTTTCCACATAGGGTTTAAAAACATTAGTAAGCGGATCTGAGTTGATCTTATAGAGCTCTTCTGAAAGTCTATACCAAAGGTTGAAAGTAATTTCTGCAACTTCATAATCATGATGCCCTACACATGTCAGGACCAAGTCTAAAATTTTGAGAGCAAAATGGGTCCTGGAAATGCTTAAGCACCCAGCGACCATCTTCTGCTTGAATGATTCAGCTAATTCTGTGAATATTCGACAGTAATTCATAGATCTGTAAATAAAATTTATCAGATTAAGTTCGATATATAGTAAAGTAAAATAAAGGCGAGCAATAAATTTAGTAACCAAGTACATACTTCTCTTGATCTTCAGTTGCCACAGACTGATGGTATGCTTCTTCAAGCGAGACAACACCATTGAAGAGTTGCTGTTCTAACTGGGGTTGCTCGTTATTTTCCTCAAGACATTGCAGAAGGGCACAGACACAGTCTGAGGCTGCTTCATGAAGGGCAGAGGGAGACTGGAAGAAAGGACACACAGTATTGGGTTAGGAATCGTCCAATACATGTGGAAATAAAAAAAGTTTTGCCAAGGAAACCCTCCAAGTACTTACAGTAGGATTGCTGAGAATTCGAAATGCATGTGCAACCAAGATGTTTTCCAGAACTTCGGACAATGTGATAGCTTGAATCGAAACCCACGAAGAAAAACAGCGCAGGATGCGTATATGAATTTGAGGATTTTCCCCTCCACTTGACAGACAGGCTTTCTGCAAGGTAATGTAAAACAATCAAAGTAAGAGGAAAGTTGATGAAAAGTAAGGGATACAGAGAAGCAAAGCACAAACCAGAAACTGAATGACAGCTGGTGATGAGTTCTGGAAGTCCTGTAGAATATCTTGCCTTCGGTTCGAACCAAGGCGAAGCGTTCGAGAATTTACTTCTTCAGGGAGAACAGTGAGTGTTTCTAACAATGGCCAAAGATTGGTAGGTCCAAAGTGGTTGATGAGGTACGTCACAGGTGATGTCCAGGTTGACATTTGGAGTGCCAAATCTGCTAGTGCTAAGCAGAGCTAAAGTGAAAAGTTAATTAAAGGTTAGTAAAAATTGTAATTGTTTAATATACAAAACCATCAAAGGATGACCAAGGAAATGATTTGGAATGGAATGTGAGCGCTGTCTCTCTCTTACCTGAGTAACAATGACAGTGTTTGTAGTATCTGTGACTTGGCCAATATGGGACAGAAGAGAGTCTCTCAAACTTTCATGAACATCAACTGGCAGCTCATGAAATGATAATTGAATTTTGGTACGCATCGTCTGAGCAGCAAAGTAGCATGACTCCAGGTCGTGCTGCTGCTGGAGAAGTTCGTTGGAAATTTTCCACGCTGATACCTAGAACAACAAACGACGAGGCGTGATTACATCATATATTACGACAGAAGTGAGCTCAACAGAGCAGGATGAAAACAACAATCACAGCCAGCTTCCCCGTGAGACGGATGACAGTCTGGTCAAGATAACAAAGGGGGAGGGACGGTCAGGTGCAAGCAAGGACCGCACAAGGAAGGGTAAGATTGTAACGCACCCGAGAGCGCTAAGCGCATCCTGAAATCAGAATTAACATCTCGGCGGTTCCCAACTCAATCCTAACCTCACTCCGAAAACCCTCTCAGCGCTGAGGGCCCATCTGACCACCAGTCTACAAATCTTGTGACAGTTCAAGAAAAGGGCTAACACGTCACGATACTCACACCGCAAGGTCTGTCATGGTGTCACGAAAAAGGGCGTTTACGTGAAAAATTAAGTTAGGCCTAAAATGGACATAAGCCTACAAAAATAACCAAACTCGAAATGCTTACCGATTTTTGCAGTTCCCCGAGCCATTGCGAAGCTTTCTCCTTCTCCGCAGGGTCTGGATTGTGGTAGAGTGTGTAGACAGCTTGGTATACTGTCTCTAAAGTTGGGGACGAATCCATGTTCTCGTCAATTTGCTATTTAAAACATGAAAACCCCGGAATCTTTCGGCCCGACAACAAAAATCCAAAACGTTGATTACCTCTTTCCCGGCCAGTGCTGCCAACGGGCCGCTGCCAAATGACGTTGGCGGAATGCGGGCGGCGGTGGGCGGGGCCGGCGGGACGCGGCTCCCTGCTGGCTGCGGTCCGGCCGCCGGCACACGCCCAATCAGCCGCATTAGTGACCGGCGATCGTTGATTAATACCTTTTCGTGTGGTGACATTTCTCTTTGTCCAGCGAACAGAGATTGGCCACCCCTCCATCTCCTTTCCGCGCCGCGTTTGTCGGCGCCCGCCGAACGGGTCGGCGTCGCGGCTCGGCACCCTGGGCTCGCGCCGCGCGGCCCCTCCACCACAGCGGAGGAAAGGGTTTGGGTGCCTTCGGCGGCAGCAAAGCCACCACCTTAAAATATTTATTGCCGAAACACGAAAACAGTCTCGAATGCCCCCTCCCCCCCGGTCCCCCGGGACAGCGGTCGCTCGGGTGCAGTCAGGGCCTGTTCACAAATGACGTCACGCTCTTCGGCCGCGTCACGGTCCTGTCCTGGTCCAAGTGCATGGGCAGGCTGGGTTATCCGCGGGACAATAGGGGAAGGGGCTGAAAGTAAAACCATGACGTCATTTGTGAACGGTCCCTCGGGTGCGTTTTAAATCTGTCACGGGCGACACGCTGGAGGGACCGGGGGGCGGGCGGTCCTTGATCGTGGCCAGTGCGTCACTGCTGCGTCACCGCTGCGTCACTGCCGCGTCACCTCGTCACGTGGCCCGGCTGACGTGTTCCGCGCCGCCCCGCAGTCTGAACGCTAGATAGCCGCTAGATAACACTAGGGCAGGAGCGTCAGCAACCGGCGGTGCGGCCGGCAGTACGCGTAGGCAGTGCCAGGTGGAGAGCCTCTGAGCCTCTCTAGTGCCAGGGAGTGGATCGATACACGAGTCTATTTGACAGGCATCAGGACGGGGCTCCTCTAGGGAAGTTCCACGGCGGCGCCCTGTTTAAATCCGATTCTCTCTAGAATACCCTCCCCCCGTTCCCCCAGCCGGATCTAGGCCGGAAGGACAGTATTTGAGCCTGCCCGAAAGTGCTGCGTGTCATTTAGCGACGCCCCCCCCCCCCTGCACTGCGTTTTTTGCACCACCACCCCACAAAGAGCGAGGGGGGGTTGCTCACGCCGTCCGGACCGGGCCGAGTGCGAGTACGTGTCTCCGTCTCCGTCCCTCCTGCAGGATCCCGCATAAGGGCAGACAGAGACAGCACGCGGACGCGGCCCTTGGCGGCTCCTGGAGACGGAGGGGGGGGGGGGGGGGGGGGGGGGGGGGGGGAGCGGCTGGGATAAACCAAGTCCAGCATCGCACAAAATAGTCCGCTCTTCGGTTCCGATTGCGTGAACGGAAGTGGCTGCTGGCTTGATGCAAAATTTCCAAACTCATCCACCGACCAAAATATTTGCAGTTGTGAATGGCTGTGATTCAGAAATGTGAGCAGTGCGAAATGAGCAGGCAGACGCGTATGAATACTACTGGCGCCATGGAGAAATAGTTCCTGTGTGTTCCGCGACTTACTGTCGCCAGTAAACAGAAGCCGAAATATTCTGTTCGAATAATTCATAAACAATTATTATAACCCGCGTTGTTTTGGTCGAACAATGCTGAAAATTTTTCCCTCTCTCATCTAATTCCACAAGGTAAGCGAAATTTTAGGTTAAAAATTTCTGAAAGTGAACATCAGTAGTGCAATTTTTTTTCCTGGGAAAATAATTCATTCTTCGCTCTGTTGTGGCCTAGAGTTTCCTAACATCTCTTGTAAGTGTCTTGGGCAATGTGTGTATGATTTTTCCCTGACCGTCAGGAAATCCACCAGTCACACAGGTGAAGGTGTGGGTTTGTGTTTACAGTGTGCGTTGAAATCTATCTGCTCCCCTTTAGGGGTTAGGAGCACTATCTCTTGCGGCGCCAATGTGGCAGCGCATCTTCTCGCCCCAAACCCACATACTTCGCTGATGTATCATCGTATTCCTCCCCCTTTAATTTTTGGAAACTGTTATGAACGTTTTACCATGGTCTTAGCCTTAGTGTGTTTTGGGTTACATCAGGTGTCACCAGTCTCAAGATACAATCCCCCTTGTGTGTTGCATTTTGGTTCCCAATTTTCAAAACATATGTGACCCCCTCGGTCAAAACAGTGCCTAACAGCTCGGGCATCATATTTTATCATCCATGTGACAGGCATGGGACCCACTTTCCCCTACTTTGACGTCATTTGAAAACTGATACTTGGCATTGAGGACATGCATAATACTAGGTTCAATTTATTTTGATGGAATTCTATTTATTTTCAGGACTTCTTGCAGATTGTCGACGTCTGGATTTAAGTTTGGGGAGCTCCCTGCATTCTGACAAAATGTCTGACCCAGCCATCATGGAGACGGATGACGGCGACTCTGGATCTGGAGGACCCATGTCATCACTGAATTCTCTCTTTTCCTTCACAAGTCCAGCTGTTAAAAAACTTCTGGGATGGAAGCAAGGTGATGAGGAAGAGAAATGGGCTGAGAAGGCTGTTGACTCACTAGTAAAAAAACTGAAGAAACGAAAAGGTGCAATTGAAGACCTTGAGAAAGCCCTCAGTTCTCCAGGCCCAGACAGTAAATGTGTGACAATTCCCCGAAGTTTGGATGGAAGGCTACAGGTTTGTTAGCACCACCTGTGCACCTGAAATTCTGCATAAGCAGTTTGAATTCACATTTTCTGTAATTGCAGGTCTCTCATCGTAAAGGACTTCCACATGTCATTTATTGCCGTGTGTGGCGCTGGCCTGACCTACAGTCTCACCATGAGTTGAAACCTTTAGAACATTGTCAATACCCATTCTCTGCTAAACAAAAGGAAGTATGCATCAACCCATACCATTACAAGAGGGTGGAAAGTCCAGGTTAGATATGTTGCTGCCTGATAGTTTTATCACCTTATTTGATTAATAATTTTTGTGGATGTTGTATTTTACATGAACATTATTTCTCTTACAGTTTTGCCTCCTGTCCTTGTTCCTCGACACAGTGAGTTTGCTCCAGGGCACTCACTTTTGCCTTTCCAACAAATCCCGGAGCCTGCAATGCCACACAACGTGTCATACTCAGCTGTGGGCTTCAATGTCTCGAGCACTCATGGCAACCAGAATCCTGGCTCACCATTAAGCAGTGTGCCTAGTCCAGCAAGTTCTGGAGGTGCACCGCACAGTCCGTACGGCAGCAATGGCCTCCCAGAGACTCCACCACCAGCATACAGCCCCTCTGACGACAGCCAACCAGGCACCAATAACGCAGACCAGGCCATGGATGTGACTAAAATGAGTGCGGAGGTTGCCCCAGTCTCTTATCAGGTTTGTGATTGTTTTGGCCTTGGACTGTTTCCTCTTCCACACTAGTGTTGTCATGTGATTATTTCCTACTTCCAGGAGCCAAGATATTGGGCCAGCATAGCTTATTATGAGCTGAATTGCAGAGTTGGTGAAGTGTTTCACTGCCAGTCACATTCTGTGACTGTTGATGGATTTACCAACCCAAGTAACAATTTTGACAGGTTTTGTCTTGGGCAGCTATCTAATGTAAATAGAAATTCGACTATTGAAAACACAAGGAGACACATAGGCAAAGGTTAGTTCTACCTCAAAGTCATATTTGATGTATTTATCTTCTCAGAACTTCCAAGTGATAGTTAATGTGTGTTATTTCAGGTGTGCACCTATATTATGTCGGAGGTGAAGTGTATGCAGAATGCATGTCAGACAGTGCCATATTTGTCCAGTCACGGAATTGCAACCATCATCACGGCTTTCACCCAAGCACGGTTTGCAAGATCCCACCATCATGCTCCTTGAAAATCTTCAACAACCAGGAGTTCGCACAATTGTTATCCCAGAGTGTCAATCATGGGTTTGAAGCTGTTTATGAACTCACCAAAATGTGCACAATCAGGTATGATACCTTAAGCTTTCGGTACTGGTAGATGTTTTTAGCATTTAGGTTTAATTTTATAAAATTTTGTGTATTTCAGGATGTCTTTTGTCAAGGGTTGGGGTGCTGAGTACCATCGGCAGGATGTGACTAGCACTCCCTGCTGGATTGAAGTTCACCTTCACGGTCCTCTACAGTGGTTGGACAAGGTGTTGACACAGATGGGGGCACCCCACAATGCCATTTCATCTGTTTCCTAAAGTGGATGATCATGTGTTAACTTGAGATGCTGCGTAATTTTTCTGTTTTCATGCAAATCCTGTGTTGCCATGTGACAGTTTCTTTCTTCCCTCTGAAAAAAACAAACAAATGCTTTGTGTGTGTTGTGATAGTCTTATGTGAATGGAAAGGATGCTGTAACAGCATTTTGATACTCTTGTAGTATCCCCTGAAAGCTACCCCTTAAATTGTTTTGCTTGCACACTTTGGTTCTGAGACATGTATGGCTTGGTTGTACAAGTCCATACTTACTGTAGCCTTGGACACTTATGATTTGCAAGCTTTGCAGCTTGCCAACACTTTGCAGTAATTTATACAGTCTGTGATTGTGACAGTGTACTTCAGACTTTTTCTGTAATATTTGTGGGGAAAGCCCAAAATAGGAGCACCAACAAAATTGTTTCCATCACCACCTAAAGACTTTGATTTGCAAGTCTTTTCCTACTTAACATTGTCAAGTTCCCGATTATCCTGAACAATGAAGTTTGCCGGATATGTTTGCACCTTTCTCAAAACAAGTGTGAGTATGGTCTTGTGCCAAATGAGACTTTGTATAATAAAACTTGTTGTCTTTGCTCAGAATGAAATTGATGACTAGTCTAGTACATTTACTCTGCTTATGGATGCAGAAGTAAAGTAAACTGTATAAACCTGTTGTGCTCTGAAAGTACATGTAGCTTTTTACAGTAATTACAAAAAGAAACGGATGGTGTCTTGTTTGCCCACCAGACTTCCCTCCAAATGCTTTTCTTTTCTCTTCCCAGCTTACTATAAAGTTTTTGTCTCTTTTGGAAATATTATGGTACCCTGTTACCACATGTATTTTTGTATATGTCTGTTTTTTGACAGGCATCATTGCTGCTGTTTAAGGGTTATACATCACCTGAATTTTCCTTGACGTCCATCGTTTATTCCTACTGTTTGTTATAATGTTCAATATTTTGCTAATATGTGCAACTAGCATTATGTATTTGCAAACTGCCCGATTGGCTGTGTTTGCTTGAAATTTGCTTCTCTGTATACATTTTGTAGCTGATTTTTAGACCCCCCCCCCCCTCCCCCTCAATATGAATGACCACTTTTTAAACAAAATGATTTAAAAAAATAAATAGTTGAGTGTTGATGTTTGGCTTATTTTGATATTTTATGGAAGTGCTTTTAGGAATGCTGACGACAACCCTCTGTGTGTTTGCAAAACTGATAAAGAATTTAAAGTGCCATGGCCTAGTCTTGGGTTTGTTGCCATTTGGTGTGTTTAGAATTGGGATATGATGTGTGCCTAATTGTTCTTGCTGTAAGTCTGATACTTGCTTTGCCTTTATTGAGGAAAGTTTACTTGTTCTGTTTAGCTTGCAACTCTGTAAAAGTTTAGCGCCCCAAAATTTTTTCTTTCTTCTTATAAAATTTTATTGAAGTTTCGCTTTGTTATTGCAAAACAGTACTTTCTGTTTAGAGCCAGTGCCCATTGAAATTTCACTATGAATGGTTTTGGGAGAACCTGCTTTTGCTTCGATGACCACTGCCATGAACTAATGTTATTGTCTTGTTTGATTTTGTAAAGGTTCTTTATTACATTTAGTGTGGAAAGATTGATAAAATTATTCTTAAAAAAAACTTTTGAATTTTTTAGACAATTATATATGTCATTAAAAGAGTTTTAATGTTTAAAATTAGAATTGACTTGTCATTCCAATATTTATGTATGTGGTGTATTGTGTGTATTTATTACATTGGTACCGCGTTCCCTCGTACCACAGTGAATATTTAGTTGCAATTTTAAAAGTATACCGAGGGTTGGATTATAGACTATGAGTGAGGCCGAGTAACGTACCCAAGTTTCTGAGTACTTAATTGTTGTGTGTCCACATGACAGGTATTTTCATAAGAGATGGTACTCAGGGCAGCCAGAAACTAATAATAGCACAGATGCTTGGTACCTGAGTTTTAACGTATGGTTAGTTCATAAATCATGCTATGCTCAAAATTTTACTTAATGTTTGACTGTTGGATTAGTGTAAGGATTGTGTGGCATAAGGGGTCTGTATTGTCACATAGTGCTATGCTCTGAGGACTTCTTTTTCGGGGGGGATTTACTATTCAAATTTAATTGGTATTCTGAGAGTACTTCTTTCACTGCAAGACCTAGCTTTGTTTTATGCGGAAGTACCAAATGTGTGGATAAATTTCAATTGTAAAATGTAAGAAATGATCTCTTATGGTTAATGAAGGACTGATGTGTAATTGTAACGTCACGATATTAGTGTGGTGTATCTGTGTCTTTCATTGATGTCGATGAGTGTGTTTGTAACTCTTAAGTAGTTTACCTTTTAGTGCTTTTTGCCTCTTCATATGTAATGAAAAGTATACTGTTGTTTTTTGTTTGTCTTTGCCTTTTTGCGTCCATGTTATATGCCGATTTTACTTACAACTAATTTTGTATTACTATTTGTTGCTTTTCCTGCCTTTGATAGAAAATGTACCTTGATTTTTAAAATTTGAAGTATCAACTCCCAAATGTATGTTGTCCCCAAGTTTTTTTTTTTTTAATTTTTAAAAAAATGCGATTTTATCTTTCTTTATGTTTACCTTGTTCAGTTTCTTAGGGTTATAATTTTAGGTGTAGGATTAACAGTTCAGTCCACATTTTAAAATTGTGTTAACCTTTGTTTGAAATAGCTCTCTTCCTATGCCTGTTTCTTTTGTTCGTTTTTGCTAGTAAAGAGACTTCTTTACAACAACACAAGCAATCCAAGATTCTCGTCTGGGGTTGTGATATAATCTATCTTTGCTCTCCAGTTACTTAAGTATATAATGTAAAATTGTGTTGCCTTAAGTGATGCAGTGATATTCTCAGTAAGTTAAGTTTGTATGCTGTGTCCATTTGCCATAAATATATTCTCTATTGGCCATTTAAGAAATATTTCTATCTTTGTTTTCAGTCCTCATATGTATTATTACTCATGTTATCTTGTAGCAACCCTCTCCAAGTGACATGTGATGTTGCAATCTTTCAATTCTATGTGGTTTTACTTTCATCTAAGAGAGATATATTTATTGTTTCAATATACTGAATGTGAGTATCTTACATGAAACTTACAGTGCATCCCTACCTATATTTTGGCCAACCTTCCTTGTTAATGATTGAAGTAGAATTAAATATAGTTTTCTATCGTTTCATCTCTAAATTAATATAGGTGTTGTGTAGTGATTTGGATTTTCTCCAATGCATGATCGTTTTTGGTTCGCTTATTTTTAAAGAGGATTCAGTGTTTTTTTTTTTTTAAAGTGTTGAATACTGTCTGTGTGAGGGTGAAGCATGCCAATTGTCGTCAGTAACTGTGAATTCATATGGGATCAATCTGTAGAATAAAACCTTGCTGATTTACCTATTAAATGCTTTGCTAAAGTGCTTCTTAGGTTTCGATGTTTGGTAAGTTCATACATACGGTTATGTAATGTATGGGTAATGTATGGGTCTCTTAATTTGCAAGGATTTTGTTGTGGTTCTTCCCTATGTAACAATTCTCACTTGTTACATATTGCCATGCCTTTTCTCTCTGTGAAAGTGAAAATATAATTTAGAAAAAAATGCAAACAGGTTCGAAATCCTTCTATGTGCCAGACCTAATGTAGTGAGATATTTCTGCTTATTGCGTGAGTAAATGTGTATGTCAGGAGCTGAGTGTAAATGTGTGGGCCAGCTAACTGTAGGAAAGGTACAGTGATGTTAGGTCGCCATGCCATTTCTGAATGTTCTGACTACCTTGTACAAACTAAAATAAACGAGTGTGAAAGTATAGATTTATTTTCTAATACTTAACCCCCCCCCCTCCTCCTCCCGTATAGAAGATAAATTCCGAAAGTCAGCTGTAACTTCATTGCCTGCTGCTGTGGAATCAGAATCGTCTAACGGCCTCCGTTAGCACAAACAGATGATTTGGAGAATCGTTATATTCATCTAACACGCGTTCGTTCGTTTACACGATTTATATGGCACTACCTATTCTACTGAAAGTTTTGCCATTTTTTATCTGAAGTACAATACTTTTCAAAGTTACCGCGTGTGGGGCGCCGACGTCGCGCAGTCGACCGTCTACTTCCGGTCCTGAACGGGGAAAATACTTTTGTGTTTGCATATTGAATAAGTCTTCTTCTCATATTCTCATCATCGTAAATAAAAATTTTGTAACCATAAATGAGTGTAAGACTTTCTGTGACGAGAGCTACAATGCTTGGAGTTAGTTTTCATTTTCCCCAGTTGTGAAAGTTGTACGCCTGGAATCGTACTCGAGCGACGTATTTCTCATACAGCTGCTCCTTCGCGGCTGTGCAGACGTCCGTCCATCCTTTTCCGGTCTATCACACGTATCGTACGGAAGGTGTGCTCTTGTACTTTATTTATCCGATATTTTCGCTACGATCCCTGATATTTCTGAAGCGAACCGTTAATATTATCGCAGCCCATTTTTCCGTTATTGCACCGTTTCCTTTCTTTTGATTTCAGGCCTTCTCTCCAAAGCCAGAATGTCGGATGCCGGAAAGTAAGTGTTCTTAACCTCTCTGTCGTAAACACTGAGCGGTTCTCGCCCGCCAGATAAAGTTACTCATGTTTCCGATCGCTTTTGTTACTTGAATTCGAAGGTTCTGATTCCCCCGTGGTCGCGCCATATTTGTTCCCCGCTGTAGTGTGTACCGGAGTGTGTAAACACCCTGCGCGCCCCACCAACTCATCACTGTCCTTGTCCATGGTGTAGCAGTTTCCTAACAAGCTTATTTAATTCCCTTCTGCAGCGATGATGTGCCCTCTGTGGCCCCCGTCGCTGGAGGACCCATGGATGTGAACACAGCTCTTCAGGAGGTCCTCAAGAACGCCCTGATCCACGACGGTCTTTCCCATGGTCTTCATGAGGCAGCCAAAGCACTTGACAAGTACGTATTGTGTTCCACATTGTTCACGGTCGCCAGTCGAAAACCGGATTTTCCCCGTCTGTGATTTCTTACTTATACTGTGCTTATTTGTTTACCTTTGCCAACTAGCAGTCATGGCTCCTAATGTGTTCCCCTGGCACATTATTCAGTCAATCTTGCTGTTACCATTTTGTTTATGTATGTAGCTTCACGCATTTTTAAGCTCAGACATTGCTATTCGCGCTGCTCTGTTCGAATCAGTTTTACCTGGAACCCTTATTAATTATTGGTGTTCCACTTTCCCAAGCCCATGTAAAATATGACATTTCCCTCGCATCTTAATGCATGGGACTAGTTATGTGGCCTCTCGTAGTGTGGTTGTAATAACTGTGTGGGCTAGTCTTAAATTTTTGCAAGCTTCCAATGATGATTGTGCCTTTGGGCTCCCTCTACAGAGTCGAACCCAATATTACAAGTCATGTTGACTACACATAAAGCTGAGGAAGTATTCTTAATTTCTATTCCCTATTTAACGCCCATTTTGTGTTGGCCAACCAGAGCTACCATTGATGATACACTAGCTTCGGGCTCCCTCTTCAGAGTCGAACCCAATATATAAAAACCATGTTGACCACTATTTGAGCTGAGGTAGGAAACTGCTGGCGGCTGAACCAATTAATATTACTCCCAATGATGATTTTGCCTTTGGGCTCCCTCTTCAGAGTCGAACCCATTATATATAAATCATGTTGATTTGTCTTTAAACTGAGGAGGTAATCGCGTGAATTCATCTCTCATTGGTCCTTATTTTGCCTTTACCATTATTAATACCAGCCGCTTTCATACTTGCACCTAATTTGCATAAGCACTACAAATATGTTCCGTCAACTCATTCTGTGACTACTTTTTTGGCAAGTCTTCGGAAACTACCCTTGATGAAACACCAGCTTTGGGCTCCCTCTACAGAGTCGAACCCAATATATTAAAATCATGTTGACTCCCTTTCAGCTGAGGTGGTGATAAGAATTGTCCTGTGTACCTTCCAATGATGATTTTGCCTTTAGGCTCCCTCTACAGAGTCGAACCCAATTTAAACAAATTATGTTGACTCTCCTTTTAACTGAGGAAGCAGCTTGCTGTGTGCGTGCATCAGTTTGCCTTTGCAATGGATTATCATTTCGAATGTTTTGTTCTAGGCGACAGGCTCTCCTTTGCCTCCTGGCTGACAACTGCGACCAGCCTGCCTACAAGAAGCTTGTTGAGGCTCTCTGCAACGAGCACCAGATCCCCATCATTAAGGTAGAAGATAACAAGAAGTTGGGAGAGTGGGCCGGTCTCTGCAAAATTGACAACACTGGCAAGCCCCGAAAAATTGTTGGGTGCTCATGTGTTGTAGTTAAGGTAACAAGAGTTCCTTCGTCATTTCTCCCCTGTTATTGGTTGTGTTTTACTCAACCGATCTTCCCTTGCAGGATTATGGTGAAGAATCGCCCGCCCTTGATGTTGTGAAGGAATACGTCGGTGCCCTTACATCAGCGTAGTTTAATACCTTTATCATAAAAAAAAATTAAAATTGAAAAAAAAAATCGCAAGAATTTTTTTATTTACCTGCTTGTACCTACAGCCTGATACCAATCATAATACACACAGGGCTGATCCTGATTACCGCATCACGAGCATGGAACCCGATATTGCCTGGGAGGTCTACATTTTCGAACATGGGTCTGAAACCAGCATGATGCCACTCCGGGCTGGAAGCTGAGGGGGTCCGGATGGTGTGGTGGTCGTAGGGTCTGGTGGAGTGCGTCCGGGGTAGGACGGCACGGGGAATGCCACCGGGCGGCTTGATCTCGGGCGGTCCGATTCTAGGGCACCGGCTCGTCCCAGCTCCCGTCGGGCAGCGTCGTCGCCGGTGTACGATGTCTCAACGCGGCTCCTCCCCCTCCTCTTCGATGGTCGGATAGGCAACTTCTTGTATCCCGGCGTCGGATGGGTTGCCTATGCCGTCGGGCGCTTCTCGGTGTATGAGAAATTGGTCCCGTGCTTCTTATCAAAACAAAGGAGAAGATGTAAAGAGGAAGGATATTGTGTACGCCAGCATACGCGCTGTCAAGGCTGCTGACACGCCGGGGTGTTATTAGTGTTTACGTGGAATGTCAGAAGGTTGACGCTAGGTCTTCCACTTGCTCTACTGAAGCAATCGACGATGCTCAAGGCAATAATTCTGATAGGAGGGCCCTTGAAGGGTACGTCTTGATGTTATTCGTCCGTAGGTTAGGGTTCCTTGAGGGCTCCAATGTAAACATTGCCAAACAATATGTGTTCCATTGTAGCCCTTCTGTTGAACCTGTTGTCTTTCGTCACCATCAGTTCCATTCGGCATCAAAATGTTACCTCTTACTTGAGTGCCCTCTGGAAATGGCTTGGCGATTAAATTGTAGTGGTGTGCAACATCTTATCTGTCTTGTTTTATTGATTGAAATTTTTAAATACATTTCATCAGGCACTCGTTTCCGCCCCTTGTCCCTTGACATCCCCAAGCCGCTCTTCCCAGTCGCTGGACTCCCAATGATACAGCACCATGTTGAGGCGTGTGCTTGCGTTCCCAACTTGAAAGAAATCCTTATACTAGGGTACTATCCAGCCTCTGAACTGCAGCAGTTCATTGCTGATATGATGCAGGAATACAAAGTCAACATAAGGTAAGAAATTCTTTCTCCCAGCCAGATCGATCCATTTCCTTTAGAGTCCAACACTAACAAAATGGTGACCTTTAATCTTGTTTTCAGGTACCTTCAAGAGTTTACAGCTCTTGGCACTGCAGGTGGAATGTATCATTTTCGGGATCAGATCTGCAGTGGAAATCCTGATGCCTTTTTTGTACTCAATGGTGATGTGTGTGCCGAGCTTCCCCTCCAGGAGCTGCTCTCTTTCCACCAATCGAAAAGTGCCTTGGTATGATGTGTGCTCTGTCAGTGACAACTAAGAGCTATATATGTATTACATTTTTTATGGACACTTTCATTTTTTTGCACTTCAGGTTTCAGTAATGGCGACTGAGGCTACAAGGCAACAATCTCTTCTTTATGGTTGCATGGTCAGAGATGAGGACACATCGGAAGTTATGCACTATGTCGAGAAACCCTCGACATTTGTCTCCACTCTTATAAGCTGTGGGGTTTATGTCTTCAGTACAGAAGTATTCCAAATAATGTCCACTGTTTTTAATAATAAACAGTCTGATTACTACAGGTATCACAAGTATTCATTTAAAATATTAGTTAGACAATTGTACATTCAAAATATTAATATGTAAATGTTGTTTATCTTTCAGTGATAACACACACAATACTAAAGAAACGAGCTGGATGCAGCTTGAACAAGAGGTGCTTATGCCTTTAGCTGGCACAGGGAAGTTCTTCGCCATGCCTACTGCTACCTGGTGGTCACAGCTCAAGTCAGCTGGATCAGCCATTTACGCCAACCGCCATTACTTACATCTGTATAGAATGAAGTGCCCCAATCGGTATTTAACTCTCCCATATTGAAGCTGTTAAAAGATTTTCCCATTTAAAACTCTAAAGCACTAGTGCTATTTTTTTTTTTTTTTTTTTACTTTCTCATGTAGTCTTGCCAAGGGTCTCACAAAGGATTCACTTGACTCATCAAACAACCAGAGCTGCAAGATCATTGGAGATGTTTACTTACATCCATCCGCATCTGTGCATCCCACTGCTACTGTGAGTTTTTTTTTTTTTTTAAAAAAGCTTTGAAGATGAAGTGCAAAATATATATGTTTTTTAAAATGACAATATTGTAGCAATGTAAAATGTAGTAATTTATTCCCCTTTCTTATCTTAGTTGGGTCCCAATGTTAGCATTGGTGCTGGTACTGTGATTGGTCCTGGGGTTCGCATCAAGGAATCAATCATCCTCTCTGATGCCAGCATCGCCGATCACAGTTTGGTTCTGCATAGCATCGTTGGTACGTAATTCTGTGTACAATTAACGGGTATACTATGGTAAGGTGCAACCTAAACTCACTAGTCTATGGTTGTGTCCCTTAGGAAGAGCAACTCAGGTGGGAAAATGGAGTCGAGTGGAAGGAACGCCCTGCGATCCCAACCCCAACAAGCCCTTTGCCAAAATGGACAATCCCCCACTTTTCAATTTGGATGGACGTCTGAACCCATCCATCACAATTCTTGGTATGTCAGCAGGTCTAAGATGCAGTAAAGCCCTGGCCTCTGCGTCCTTACCCACAATGACCATTTCCTTTTCTCAGGTTGCAGTGTGACAGTGCCTTCAGAAGTAATTCTATTGAATTCAATTGTTTTACCTTACAAAGAACTGACTCGGAGTTTTAAGAATGAGATCATTCTCTAAGGGTGAACTTTGTTGACCAGCTGATTGTGTAATGACTTGTGTGCTGCTCTTTAATCTCTTTTTCATTATTAGGTTTTGAGGTGGTTATTCCTATTTGACTATAAATTCCTAACAATTTTCTACTGTGCTTTGGAGTGGTCCGGCATATTGTCATTTACGATTTTTTTTTGTTGAGTTGATATTTTAATTGAATGCATTAAACAGATCCTACGATCATCAAATGATTTATTATTTCGGCAATATTTGCCATTATTCCAAAACAAAAGAATGTACAAAGTTTTAAAATTATGAGAAGAGCTCTACAGTTCATATAGTGCACTGAAGTTTCTTGATAGCAATGACTGACAAAACAACAGTGGCTGGAGCATGATACTTTGACACAGATGTCAAAGCTGTCCTAAATGCCTTTTAATTATGATGAAGTCAAACTGCGGGGCTTTGTGTCTTCATAACATGGATGTAAGAAAATGCAGTTTTTCTTTTGGGGATTGTGGAACTCGTGACCCTGGAACAAGAATGTGAAAAAGGTGGCAATGAGGCCTTGATAACTTGAACCAATTATCTGGGTGCTGCCATTCAACGCTACTTACTTTGTGCCAGTCATAACTGAGAGCATAGGCAAAGATCTGGCCATTATGGTTGAAGCAACATCTTGTGATTGGTTGATCAAACTGCTCAGATGATTTAAGTTTGGTGCGAGCATCCTTATCCCAAAAATTGAATGTACCATCACTACCACAAGTTGCTACTGTGTTATGCACAGGGTGGAATGCTATATCATTGACCTGAAAGAAGTTAAAAATGTATTGTCTGAAACACCTACAAGAAAAACTGGAAAATTCCCCTTTGCCATGGAGAGGAATATGCTACTTACAGCATAAATTTCTTGATATGAATTGTTGGCACCATTAATTCTTTGACACTTAAATGTGAAGTTATCTTTAGGGTTCTGGGCATTGATATATTGAATGGCCACTCTGCCTTCAACACTGCCAACTGCGTAGCCTGCAATATGGAAGCAAACATGTTAGCTACTCACAATTCAACATGCAGTGAATAAGTGTCACCACGTTGCAATACCTGTGGGGGATGCTTTTTTGTCCCTCATGATTGCAACACAGCGGTGCTGGTGTTTCAGGTTTGTTTCATTACGCCTGAACTCTTGTGGCTTTCCTTCCAATTGATAGATAATTAACTGCTTCCCGGCAGTTATGACAACAGCCATGGGATAATCCTGAGACCACAAAAATAAATATAACGTATGGACCTGCTGAAACGAACAAAATCTAGATTTCAATACCCACCACAGCAGCACCATAGCATCTCTCAGGGAGTTGAATAGTCATAACAGGATTAGCACTGCGTAAGTCCCAAAATTTTAGAGTCTTGTCCCATGAACCCGTCATGAGACACGAGTAGTTCGGGCTTTTAATCCAATGGCATGTCTTGACAGGAGCATCATGTTGGGCAACTTGCATTGTCTGATTGCTAGCTAAATCCCAGCATTTAACTTGTTTGTCACATGATGCCATCATCACTTTGGTTCCGTCCTGCAATACACCCAAACAATCGTGAACATTGTTGGGCCCATTAATGCAAAATGGCAACAGCTATAAAAATACCCACATCTGTCCAGCAGACGTCCAGTACAGGTCCATCACAGTTCTGCATGGATTTCGGGACCGTAGTGCCAGTCTGTTCCACCTCCCAGCAACGAACCTAGGATTGGTAAACAGAAGGCAGACATTATACTTCCTGGAGCACGATGGTGAGTCAAGAAAATAAAAGCAAAACTTACATTATTATCCCAGCTTCCAGCTACAAGGAAGTTCTGCTGCAAAGCTGCAGGACTAAATGCAAGAGAGGAGACTGAATCTTCTGGAGGCGATACCACTTCAAAATCCTTTGGCACGTTAGTGGCAGTTTGAGTGCGAGTCCCTCCAAAGGATGCATTCGAACCCAAAGCCGTCGGTTGGAACATATTGGGGCCGTCTGTTGAAAAGGAAAAGAAATCTCTTTTGATGAGAAGCGCATCATGAATGAGACGCAGGCGCAACGATGGCAACACATAATGCGATGCGACAGGACAGTCTGTATGTGGAGTGTTGTGTCAGCGAGACCTGACTGATATTCACTGATTATCTTTCTCAGGCATCATGGCAGGACTCATAGGACTTACTAGACCAGCGACGACGCGAATTCTCAAAAGACCATTTATTCAAAACTGAACACAAACAAAGACAAGTGTGGACCGGTGAACTGAGCAGGTTATTGGGGGGAAACAAAAGAGTGACTATGTCGACAAACTGAGTCGCTCGAGGCGCCCTCTACTGGCGGTCGGGGGTACCGATACGGCTTGCCTTGAAACTTGAAACGGGAAGCGGGAAGTGACAGATTTAATCGCTGCTGCGGAAGCCCGTATTCTTCTGCAGCGCAAGGAAAACAATAATAAGCACCTTCGCTCTTACGCAACTTTTATTAGTCCTATGTACAAAAATGCAAAATTTACACAGACTGTGATTTAGATTGCTAGAGAATTTATAAAAAATACAGGATCAGGGCACATTCTCTAAAGTTGAAGATAAATGTTAATTTGCCAGCGGACAGGGACTCTCATTAAGAGCTTGATTTACTGCGAGGCTTCATTTCTTCATAGCAAGGATGCAAAAATATGCTGTTCCTTTTCTGTGGGTTGTAGTACTCGTGACCCTGCAAGACAGTAATGTAGACTATGAACAAACTTAATCAACAAACAAAGGATATGTCAAAAATACAATAATGCCCACCTTTGACCAGTCATAACTCACTGCATATGCAAAGATTTGTCCACTATGATTAAAACAACACCTAGTGATGGACTGTTCTTGTTGTTCTGATGATCCCAGTTTGATGCGAGAATCTTTGTCCCAAAAACTATAGGTTCCATCACTTCCTACAGTGGCCACTGTGTTATGTACAGGATGGAAGGCAATATCATTTACCTGCAAAAAAATAAAAATGGGCCAACATTTTTTTTACAATTTGAAAGAAAATTCAGATGACACTCAAGGTTTACTGAAGGTCTCAAATTCAAAATGTAACTCACAGCATAAATTTCTTGGTATGAATTATTGGCACAATTGACTCTGTGGCACTTGAATGTGAAATTATCAGATGGCTGTGCTGGATTCACATACTGAACTGCAACTCTTCCTTCAACACTGCCCACAGCATATCCTGCAATGAACACATCAATCAAATGTCAGTAAAATTCAGTGAAAAGGCAAAGAAAAAAGAGTAAGACACAGAACACACCAATGGGTGAATTTTTTTTGTCCCTCATAATTGCTACACAACGATGCTGGTATTTTAGGTTTGTTTCACCACGGTTGAACTCTTGGGGTTTCCCTTCCAGCTGATACACAATCAGATTCCTTGCAGCAGTGATAACCACAGCCATGGGATAGTCCTGCCAGCACAAGACAGTTAACAGAAAAGGTCCTGGCATATTAGGTACATGAAACGCGCCACACACGTACCACTGCAGCTCCATAGCACCTCTCAGGGAGGTTTATAGTCATGATTGGATTGGCACTGCGAATGTCCCAGAACTTCAAAGTCTTGTCCCATGAGCCTGTCATGAGACACGAGTACGAAGGGCTCTTGATCCAGTGGCAAGTCTTAATTGGAGCATCATGCTGGGCAACCTGCACAGTCTGATTGCTGGCCAAGTCCCAACATTTGACTTTATTGTCACAAGAAGCCATCATTACTTTGGTCCCATCCTGTGGAGTGAAAAATTTGTTTGATTACCATTGTATGTTGTTAAGTGTGGGATATGCCCGAACGATATGTGAGAAAATGAAAAATAAATGCTGAGGCAGAGATATCATTGGAACCTACATCTGTCCAGCACACATCAAGAACAGGACCTTCCATATTTTGCATTGACTTTGGGATTGTCTTCCCAGTTTGCTCTACCTCCCAGCATCGGACCTAGAAAATTATTACAGGTCATTACAGAATAAGCTGGTGACACAATACACTGTTAGGATTGTGACCTTACATTGTTATCCCAGCTTCCAGCGACCAGAAAATTCTGCTGCAGAGCTGCAGGGCTGAATGCCAAAGATGAAATGGAGTCTTCCGGTGGAGATACCACTTCAAAACCTTTAGGGTTTGAGGCGGTGGTCCGCGGCCCTCCAAAGGCTGTGCTGGTGCCCAGGGCACTTTGCTGAAACATCCCTCACTGTGGGTGCGCCCACGGGTCTCTGAAACACAATCAAGCTCATTTACGAAGGCTTTACATATGAAGAAGTCACACCCTGGGTTGTGTGTGGTCCTACAATGTAGCTGCAATGTTTTAGTTAAAAGCAACAGCCTGCCAACATCTGGTGATGAAGCATTGCTTTCCAAAAATTATTTTACTTTCCCATCAAAACCTGACTTCAACAACAACAAAGTTTGTGCGAGTTTGACAAGAATAACAATTGGGGGAATCGATGGGCCGCAGGCAGCTATCCCATTTTATTGAGTTAGGACGGGCGATGAATAGAAAAAAGGAGTCGACATGATTCTCTAAGACACAGGTAGCTCGTTATGCATAAGTGATCAGAGCATTACTCACCTACAAACACAAATAATTTAGATAACTAAAAGAGCATAACCTTCACTTTGAAATAAACAACACAAACGGCACTAGCAGACGACAGCATGGCAAACCACAACGCAAAATTCTGTGCTCCGTTTTATAGAACAGCTTCGATATACTAGGCACCAATAATAGGAAAAATTATGAAAAAAAATAATTTAAATTATGCGTACGAAATTTATTAGTTTGGAATCAGAAACAATAAGACGATATTTTATTTGACATTGGTATGAGGCACACAAATTTTGCTTCAAATCTGGCGGGAAAACACAGAGTTAAGGATATGGCAACCATTAGAGGTAATCTACATCTTTGTACAATCTTTTCATTAAGTTTGGGAAATGATTTACCTTGCTGGATGAGCAACGATTGTCTTCACTGAGCAATTTCGTTGCTGTGGGTCGAAAATATTATTATTTTGCGTGACTGTGTAGAAATATTACTCGACTCATATTCCTATCGAATGCTTTAGAACAGAACACCTTTTTACTTCTTAACACGAAAATAATATAACAAGAGTAAATAAGGTTTGTTGCGAACAATTTTTCTTTCGAACGAGGATCGTGAAAGACCAGCCCGCTGAATTTGCGTGATCAGTGGCCCTTAGAAATGAGTCACCTTAGCGATCTTATAGCCAACAGCAATAGGAAGAAGTTCCGCGACGCCCCATTTTAAACCGGCCAATGAGAAAGCCGTTTACGTGCGGGCCGTGACAAGACGCGACGGAAGCTCGCTTCTGATTGGCCGGTTAGTGGCACAGTGCCGCACTCTATCGATCGGCCACGTCAGTTTCGTCCGTTACAAAAAGTTCGTTGGGCCGAGGTTGCGGACTGGTCCATTCTCCGACACCGGCGCGGCAGAGCTTCAGTCGGCACTTGCGAGGCAACATCCGTCTTGGAGGCAGTCGGGTTTTTGTCGTTTGTCTGACTTTGAAAGTTTAATACACCACAATGAGGGAGATCGTCCACATCCAGGCCGGCCAGTGCGGTAACCAGATCGGAGCCAAGGTAAGGAGGTCTGCCGGAATGCGGGGTGCTTTTCGAGGCGCGGCCCCGCCCGTCGGCTCAAGCCTCGGCGGCCGCGGTTCGGCTCGGCTCGGGTGTCACTTTGACGGGGTTTTGCACTGCGCTCGCGCTTGGGGCGTGGTTTCGCGGGCTGGGCGGTCGTAACCGTGGCGTTTCTCTGTCCTATTTCAGTTCTGGGAAATCATTTCTGACGAGCACGGGATCGACCCCACCGGAGCCTATCATGGCGACTCCGACCTGCAGCTCGACCGCATCAACGTCTACTACAACGAGGCTTCAGGTGAGTGGAGTGTCTTCCGGCTTTGGCGCTGCGCTTTCTCCCGCGGGTGGCCCGTTTGGGGCGGTACTTGGAGCCGGTCTCCGGCCTCTGCGTCGGGGCCGCGATGTGCCACGCCTTGGCGGTGTTCCAGAAACCGGCCGGCTGGTTCGGCCGGGCTGGGCACCCTAGGCTGCGGGCCGGGGACAATGGCCGGGCCTCGAGGCTCGCCTCGGCGCGTCGCGACGCCCGGCCTGCCTCTTGCGGCCCGGCTTTGGCCGCGGCGCCGGCTCGCCTCACTCCCCACGGGTTTTTCTGCATTTTCAGGTTGTCTCTAATGACCTTCATGTGGGGAAATTTCTTCGTTTTTTCGGGATTTTTGGGGGTGTGCGGTTTGGGTTGAGTCTTGCCCTCCGTCTGTTTTCCAAGCTCATTGGGAAGCCCGGAATTTGTTTTGGGTCGGGATTTTAGGGTGTGACTCCTGGATGAGTCATCAGTGGGTGTGGTCCCAAGCTGTCATCTGTCACTGGGACAGCATGACCATATAATTTTTTTTCTTGTACGCTGCAAGGATGTCTTGGACTTGGTTTGTAACTGGGTTAATTGTTTTGATTGTAGGTGGCAAATATGTGCCCCGTGCCATCCTTGTGGACTTGGAGCCTGGTACCATGGACTCCGTGAGGTCTGGACCCTTCGGTCAGATCTTCAGGCCAGACAACTTCGTTTTCGGGCAGAGCGGTGCTGGCAACAACTGGGCCAAGGGCCACTACACTGAGGGTGCTGAGCTGGTTGATGCCGTTTTGGATGTTGTCCGCAAGGAGGCTGAAGGATGCGACTGTCTCCAGGTAAACTTTATTGAACTTGACTGTGTTTATCAATGCAGTGTTTGCCTGTATTTGTATTTTAGTTTATGTTGTGCTAATCCTGGGTTTCTTATGTTTTAGGGCTTCCAACTTACCCACTCTCTTGGTGGTGGTACTGGATCTGGTATGGGTACTCTCCTTATCTCCAAGATCCGTGAAGAATACCCAGACAGGATTATGAACACATACTCAGTAGTCCCCTCACCCAAGGTCTCCGACACTGTTGTGGAGCCCTACAACGCAACCCTCTCAGTCCACCAGCTTGTTGAGAACACCGACGAAACTTACTGCATTGACAACGAGGCTCTCTACGACATCTGCTTTAGGACCCTTAAGCTTAGCACCCCCACCTACGGAGATCTTAACCATCTCGTCTCTCTCACCATGTCTGGTGTTACCACATGCCTTAGGTTCCCTGGTCAGCTCAATGCTGATCTTCGTAAGTTAGCTGTCAACATGGTCCCCTTCCCCCGTCTTCACTTCTTCATGCCCGGATTCGCCCCTCTCACCGCCCGCGGCAGCCAGCAGTACCGTGCACTGACCGTGCCTGAGCTTACCCAGCAGATGTTCGACGCCAAGAACATGATGGCTGCTTGCGATCCCCGACACGGAAGGTACCTCACAGTTGCTGCTATCTTCAGAGGCCGCATGTCCATGAAGGAGGTTGATGAGCAGATGCTGAACATCCAGAACAAGAACAGCAGCTACTTCGTTGAATGGATCCCCAACAACGTCAAGACTGCCGTATGTGACATTCCCCCTCGTGGTCTGAAGATGTCCGCCACTTTCATCGGTAACTCCACCGCCATCCAGGAGCTCTTCAAGCGTATCTCTGAGCAGTTCACTGCCATGTTCAGAAGGAAAGCTTTCCTCCACTGGTACACCGGTGAGGGTATGGATGAGATGGAGTTCACCGAGGCAGAGTCCAACATGAACGACTTGGTCTCTGAATACCAGCAGTACCAGGAGGCTACCGCTGATGAGGATGCCGAGTTTGATGAGGAGCAGGAGGAAGTTGAGCAGGACTAAATTTCCTTTATGTGAATCGCCTTTGCTGTCATATGCTCTGCCTTGGGCATCATTCCATGGTGCTTCGGTCACAGCATATTTCAGTTTCCATTTTGTACTTCATGATTGCTAAAGTTTTTTATTGTTTGCGGTGATTATAACTTGGTTTTATTACTGCTAATGTCACCCTCATCTGACTTGCCTTCTAGTCTTTCAAGATCATCTGAAAGTTAGCATGTGGAACCCGGTTATTTATTCAAGCCTGTTTTGTACCTGCTGATCTGACATGTACCTGCATCCATTAAAACCCGGTATTATTTACTTCTTTGCTATCATTTTCCCTACATCCCTGATTAGCGCGGAGGGTGTTATGTGAAGAAGTGCAGAATTCGGGGTGAGGATTAACAGGGCTGGGTCAGATCTTATCGGCTTTCAAAACTTCTTTATTGAACTGCCGCTGAAGATACGGGGATCGTACTACAGTTAAGGGGTTTGAATGAAGTGGGAGAATTGCGTGTTCGTGGAGTGCACCCCGGCGCACTGGGATCCGAAGGAGAGTTGATATGTTGGTGTAAGCAGTGGTCGTGCGGTTGGGGGCGCCCGTTGGGGTGCTCTGCACGCGATGGCGGTGACTCACAGGGGATGCGGGGCAGGGGTCGGTCCTTATGCGTGCGCACGGAAGTTGCCGCCCGTCGCGGCCAGCGGAGGGAGAGAGACGTGGAGAATCAATACGGCCGTCGCGGTGGGAGCGGGAAGGGAGATGTGCGGGTCGATAAGTCGCACGCAGTAACGCGCGGCGGGATGGGGATACCCCACGCTCGAGGGCGCGGGGCGTCGTCGCCGCAGCCCGCAGTCGCGCCGGCCGCACCCACGCACAGATCAGCCGGATGGGTTGCCTACCCACCCGGCGCTCGTCTGAGGTAGCCGCCAGTCTCCGCAGAGCAATTCCGAACATTGTCTACTCGGACCTCTCTCTGTCTCGGGGGCACCCATGAGTGCGACAGAGACAGCTTCTCCCGGCACAGCTGTGCTGCCGAGTGGCTGTTTTTGGCGTTTCTGACGAGCACCGCGCTGCTAGACATGCGGGTGCAGCGGCACCATGCATCCCCGTGGCGGCCGGGCTTGTCTCGGCCTCTTTCTTTGATTAGAGACCCGGCCCTCCCGAAGTCGGGCGAATCGGTAATGACTCGGGGAGCACAGCGGGGGGCGGGGCGTGGCGGGCACAAGGCGCGCTCCCAGCCGCGCTGTTCCGCGCCACCAGTTCAAAGAGTGACTGGTGCCGGCCGGGCTCCCGTTGCTCGTCTAGGTCCCGGCGCGGCTAGGGTAACGCCCTCGTCGTAGGCGCAACCGGCGCGTTTCTCGAACGCCGCCGACCGGACCGCCTCCCCCGCGGAGGAGCGAGAGAGAGAAAGAGAGGGATGCCGCATCTCGTCGCGGCATCGCTTACCGTCTCTGTCTCGCCCGCGGCCGCCGGCGGGCTGGCCGGAGACGGGGCCCACAGCAACAGGGGGAAAAGTTTTGGAGTCGAGTTCGCGACCAGAAGGGGTTGGGTCGGGTCGGATGGTGCCCTGCCGCGCCCTGCCGCGGCCTCACCCAGCCGCCGTCAACCAGCGCCACCCCGATTCTACTCGATTTGCGCCTCCCCCCCCCCCCCCCCCCCCCGGCCGTCCTTTCCGCCCCCGTTTCGAGGAGTGGGAACGGTCCGCCAAAGAGTAATTGCACTGGAAGGGGAGGGAGGAGTGCTGAACGCCGGCCAGCGACGCCTGCGGCCGCGGATGCAGACTCGGGGGGGACGATCAAGGTGGACCGGACAATTATTTCAACATCGGGGTCCTCGCCTTCCCCCTCCCCTCCCCTCGGCGGGCCTCGGCGGGGGCGTCGGCCATCGGATTCTCCGGGCCGCCCCCATCGACCCGGGCCGCCCCCGCCGTCCCAAGCAGGTGCCCCCGATAAGGAAACCCGCCCGCACGAGGCCACAGCGACACTCCCAGCCAACCGGCCGACTCCGCCATCTCACTCGCACTCGCATGGCACTCGCCGTGAGCGTGAGAGAGACAGAGTGACGAGTGCTCGGAATCAGCCCGTAGGGCAGCGCTCCCGCAGGCAGTGCCGGAGGCCGGAACCGCGGCCCCGGTCGCGGCCAGCCCTCGACCCCCGGCGGGTAGGCAACCGCGTCGTCGGCGTCCCCGGCTGCCCCCGTGCCGGTGCCGGTGCCGCTGTCGCGCGGCCCCGTTTGCCCCGGCCTGACGTCCTCCTCGACAGTCCCGCACCCTGTCTCCTCGGAGTTCTCGGACCCCTCTCTGTCGCTCGCTTATGGAGCACCCCACGAGCGCGACAGTGACAGCGCAAGGAGAGCAGTGTTCGGAATCAGCCGGCAGCCCCGCCCGGCTCGGCGGCGCCCCGTGTGTGCCCCTCCCCCCGCCCCGGAGAACCATCCATCTAGTTTGCCCCCGCCGCTACATCAGGCTCATAATGGCCAGGTGATTTTCTTCTTCTCTCACTTCTCTCTCTCTCTCTCTCTCTCTCTCTCTCTGACGTTATTAAGAGGCGTATCGGTGGGTCGGCTTCCCGTCAGCGGGGACGTCGCCTTAAGTGATGTACGACGGCGTGCCTCGCGGCGCGGCTCGGCGCGGCCCGGCGGGCCCCGGACGGCGCTGACCTTGCCGCCATCGCGCATTGCTCGGGGACTCATTGCCAGTTGCCAGGCTTACCATCGTTGGACGCGCTAATTTTTTTGCCCCCGTTTCCGTCAATGGGGCGGCCGCGGGAGGGCCGGAGGGTCGGACGCGGCGGCGTCGGGGAGGTCGCCCCCGCCGGCGCCCCCGCCGGCGCCCCCGCCGCCCCCGCACTGCCGCCAGTCTCTCGGCGGGGGGTCGTTATGCCGCAACGCCGAGAGTCATTCCGATGGAGACGCGGAGTCCATTTCCGCGATGACGCCGGCCGCGGGGGTCGCCAGGGTCGCCAGGGTCGCCAGGTCGCCACCAGGACCGCGGGGGTCACTGTCACGTCCTACCCGCGGACTTGGTGTCCACGACCGCTATGCGCGCGGGATGATGTGGTGCCCGAAGAAACGCTTGCGTTTCAATTGTAACTTTTCGTACACGTCGGTGCGACAGCGAGAGAGAGAGAGAGAGACAGAGAGAGAGAGAGAGAGAGAGAGAGAGAGAGAGAGAGAGAGAGAGATGACGTCAGAGGGGAAGGGAAACACGTGTGCGGGATGCAATTAAAATAACTGCAAGAGTCACAAGTTCTCTTCCTATTTCAGCCCCACCTCTGTCCACCCGCTGGACACTCGACTATTTAGCACGGCAACTAATGACCCGACCCCCGTGTCCACTTTTGGTCACACGCCGGTGACGTCACCATCGCAAGCCACCGTCCCCAATTCCATTTGTTATTTTTATTTTTCAGTTTTATTTGAAGGGTCAAGCGATATTTCACCAAACGTGACTTTTAATAAGGCCGGGCAGCACCTCGCCTCAAGACTGTGGCGTGTGGCGTGGGCCGTACGGCCGGAGGGTCGGGAAGCTTGTAAAGTCCCATAGAGGATGCAAAAGTTTGGGACAGCGGCGATCCCCGTGGCGTGCCGACGGCGGACCGTCCGCGCCGCGCCCGCAGGGGGCTTAGTAGTTTGGGGCTTTGGGTGGGGACATCCTTTATTGCTGATTATGAGGCGACTTGGGCCATCACACACACACACACACACACGCACACACACACATACACCGCACAGGAAGTGCTGGCTACAATATTGCTACACCGCCCTGTCCATGACCGGGCCCGCCTCTCCGGGGGTGTGTTCCCTGATGTCGCGGTTCGTTTCAAATTGATTTTCCCCCCGCCCGCGCAGAATCTGCATTTTGCTCTCTATGTAAAAGTCGCAAACTTTGGTGCCTTTGGCGACAAACACCACCATAGCCACCTCTGTGTCGGGCCGTGTGTATTCTTCTGGATTGCAGCAGTACTGAAGCCGTGCGGTTTCGGAAGGGAGAATCGTGAAAGAAAATGTGACGGACACACAACTTTTAATTTCATGACGGCAAAACTTTATTCTTCACCACTTCCTTGCGGCGCTCTCTCTATCTCTCTCTCTCTCTCTCTCTCTCTCTCTCTCTCTCTCTCTCTCTCTCTCTCTGCTGCTCTGCGACAGGACATTCGCCCAGTTCCAGCCACGCGAACGCACAAACACACGAACACTTGACATGACCATAAACAGAGTGATTACTAACAAGGTTTCGAACATGATCCGCAGGTGGTGTCCCGGAGCAGCTCGCCCCCCGGGCCGGAGCTCGGCGTCGCCCGGCTACCAGAACATATGTGAGTACACACACACATATATACATATATATCTAATATCAGCCATCCCGATTTTATTATTGTTGATTTCATTTCATTTTTCTGAGTGGTTTTCCCCCATCCGGCATCCGGGTTCGGAACTCGCTGATGTCATTGCGTGGGCCGGTATATAAATGAATTGACAGGCATATTAGTCTTTTTGAGAGAAAAAAAATAAGAATAATACAAAAGAACAAGAAGTTCAATATTGCGCAGCCAAAAAACACACGACGCCTTTGCTTCAAACGCCAAAAGAAATGAGGCTGGGAAACGGAAAATTTCGCGCCTCGCCTTTAGAGGTGTGTCAGTGAGAGCGCAGCTCCCTCTAAAATCTAGAGGCAAGAAGATACTTTCTCCGCCAGACTTGCCATCCCTGCCCCGATCAGAAGGCGCACGAGGCAGAGACGCACCGCCCTGTCGAGTACACACGGAAGCGGCAGGGGCCGCGGGACACTTACCGTGATCACGGGGGCGGTGCCTTGCCCGGCTCTGCCCCGCCCTCAAACAGCCGCATGCATGCGCCAACGCAGTCGGGGACAGTGATAATATCGTTTTAGAAACAAAAAGACAAATTCTATCCTCTAAGCGTATCGCACTAATCGAGTTCCAGAAATAATAATTATTATTCTAATAACTTTAAGAGAAAAAAAGGAATTATAGTTCGCCAGATCAGCGTTTTTGTTGACTTTTTTCGTATGCGTGGAAACATATTTTTTTTTCTAAACGACATAAACAAAAACAAGAGTTTGAACTAGTGAGTGCGCTAGTTGTCCGCTAGTTGAGGGGGTTCCCCGTGACGGCGCTGGCGGCGTCCTGGAGCAGCGCCGGGATGTCCTCGCCCTCTTTCCTGGAGGCATAGAAATCGAACCTGGAGTCGGAGACTGGCAGGGGCCGCGGGTGACGAGGAGGTGGCGGGGGCGGCGCGGGGCCGCGGCGCGCGCCGGCTTACCTGTGCGCGCATCTGAACAGGTTGGTGACGCCCGTGTAGCGGCACACCACCTGCGCGTCCTCGTCCACCACGAACGGCGTCCCCGAGAAGTCTGCGGACGAGAGAAAGTCCAGATGCATGGAAGCGTCTAAATATTTGTTGAGCTGCTTGGATGGTCATCTGGGAGCGTCTGAAAGTAAAACGTCAGCCACGCCCGCATGACACTTGGCTGCGTCGCGGCCTCACCGTCCAGGTACTGGTACTCGGCCAGGACGGCTCCCGACGGCGCCCCCGGACCCCCCGCCGCGCTGCGCTTGCCGTAGCGGCCGTTGGCGTAGAAGCGGCGCTGCAGACGGTCGTCGGGGCCCATGGGGGCCGCGTCCGGGTCCGTCCGCCCGTACCGGGAGCCGCTCTGGAAGCCCACCTGCTGCCCGTGCGGGCCCGCTGCCACAGAATAACACGGAAATTTTAAAATGAAAATATTTTCAAAAATTGATACTATCTTTTTGGAATAAATCTAGTATTTTTATTTGAGGCATCTCTAACTGGGCACTCACCGAACTCCTGCCGCTTGCCGTATCTGTTGGCGTAGAACTGCTCTGAGTAGGCGGGCAGGACCACGAGCGCGAGGGCGAGCAGGTGGAGCCGGAGTAGCATAGCGGAGCAGCGACGGCGGGCCTGCAAGCCAGCAAGGCCGTCAGCCGAGAGAGAGAGAGAGAGAGAGAGGAGAGGGGGAGAGAAAGGAGGAGAGAGGAGGGAGAGAGAGAGGGGGGGAGAGGAGACATAGAGGCGATGAAGAGAAGAGGAGAGACAGAGAGGGGAGAGAGAGAGAAAGAGATACAGAGAGGAGAGAGCGAGAGTAAGAGAGAGAAAGACAGAGTGAGAGATGGCACCAGCCCCGAGGAGGGCTTCCCTTACGCGGCCGGAGCGCCTGCGGAGCGCGGGGTAGGCCAGCCCGCGGCGCACGCCCGCGTGCCGGCCCGGCCTGCCGTCAGGCGGCGGCCCGGCCCAGAGCTCCGCGTCGGTCCGTCAGGCCGGCCGGGGCGGGCGGGTGCCGGTCCTTAACTGTAATGTCAGACCACGCGGTACCTCGGGTACCTTTCGTGGTTAACGTTTTCGAACGCGTTGCGCGCCGGGGCTGACCGCGCCGCGGATTCGGAACTGTGGCCCGGCCCGGCCCTCCCCTGCCCGAACTCCGCATCGGGTGGTCAGGCCGCGCCTGCGCTGCCCGGCTGCGTTCGGAAACCCCGCCGTAATCGAGCCGCATGTCTGGCCGCGGGGCCGGGTGCGATGGGCGGGCAAAAGCTAATTACTCCGGACGCAGTCGGAGTCGGCGGCGCGCGCCGGGCGGCCTGACCGCCCGACTCGGAACTTTGTCAGCGGCGCCCAGCGACCGTGCCCAGCGGCCGTGCCCAGCCCAGCGGCCCTCCTGCTGCACCTTCATCCAAGTTTCGGTCGCTGCTGCGTGCCGCCCCCCCCCCCCCCCACACACACACACACCGCCCACCTGCCACCGGCAGGGCCAAACGCCTCGCCGCCGCCCATACGCGGGGGCAGCTGGACAGATGAATTGTTGATTGTGTGTGACAACCCCGGCATTGGCGTCACGGCCGAGACGACGGCCCAACTTGGATTGGTTACCCGCGCTCAGCCTGGCTCCGCGGGTTCGATCCCGGCCGGCGGCGCCTTCCTTGCGACCCGCGCCGCGCCGCCCCCCGACTTGTGAATGCGAGAGAGCCGAGGCCGGAAGAGAGCGGGATTTTACATATTTCGGCGGGCGGGCTCAGAGCGTGTCGTGCTGACCTCGCCCTTCTTTATTTTCGTGTGCGTGTTTTTTCATCTTCTTTTTTTTTAAATACACATTTTTGCTCTTTCCCCGATGACTTAGCCTTGGCTTCTCGTAAAATATAATTGGTGTTCGTTAACACGGTTGTGGTGTGTATTTGTGTGATTGTGTTCATGTGTGTGTGTGTGTGTGTGATATGAGGAGGTCGGGGTCGTTTTTCGCAACCGCGTCACGGAATCAGCTTCTTTTCTATGAGCAAGTTTTCTCTGTCTCTCTGACGCGCGCGCGCGCGCGCGCGCGTGTGTGAGTGTGTGTGTGTGTGTTGGAAAACCTTGGCCGGACCCTGTCCCCTTCCCCGTTCCCTCTCCCGCCCCTACAATCCTTCCTGGCTTTCTCTCTGTCCTTATCCCCCACCCCCTCTCTCTCTCTCTCTCTCTCTCTCTCTCTCTCTCTCTCTCTCTCTCTCGCCTTGACGCTGTTCGTACTGCGTCTCAGCAGCCTCAGACATATATGATGAGAAGAAAGAAAGTTAGCAGCCAACTGGAAGTAAAGTCATCCGACACTCATTCCCCCTGATTCAATTTTTGCTGTGCGGTGCTCGCGGACGTCAGAGACGCCGCTGCAGAATGTGAGTGAGAGGGAGAGAGACGGAGAGAGAGAGAGAGAGAGAGAGAGAGAGAGAGAGAGAGAGAGAGAGAGAGAGAGAGAGAGAGAGGGAAGGAGGGACAGGGGGATAGGGAGAGGAGGGGCTGTGGAAGGGGAGAAGGTGGAGGCGTTGTGCACGGAGGCAGGAGAGAACTAGTCACCGCGAATATTCACAAGTACCATGCATGCCGAATGAGGACTAAGACCTCCCCCTCCCCTTCCTCTTTCGGCAGAGCCATTGGGGGACGTGGCACTGTTTGATTTTCCAAGAAACACACAATCAGCCGGCAAACATGTTTGACCATTCCATACCGGCCCTCCGCACTGCCAAGTAATACTGCCAGGGACCGCCCCCTCGCTGCCCCTCTCTCTCTCTCTCTCTCTCTCTCTCTCTCTCTCTCTCTCTCTCTCTCTCTCACACACACACACACACACACACACACTACCTCTCTCACAATTCTGATTTTTTAAAGAAAAAGAAATCTCATTGACTGGAATTCTTTTAGTTTTGGCCTGCACTATGTTCAGGACAGGGGTCCACAGCTTTGGAAGTTTAAAGTATCGTGCCAAGAATACCACGTGATTCAAAACCGCCGCGCTCCCTCGTATGGGATATGCAATCCCGCAACGCACTATATCTCCGTCCCTGTCTCGCCCGGCTGGACCCGTGAGACAGAAAGAGACGGAGCTGGTGCTTCGCGAGCAAGCACACGGCTTTAAGAATGCGAGGCGTTTCTGTATCACCTTGGTATGCTCATCCAGAGAACTTGAGAATGATTCCGAAAAATTCTTCCCTCGGGTTCGGGTTTGGGATCAGGTCGGGATCGGGGTGGAGTAACAAAAAGGCCTCCCCGACGCGGGAGTGTTATGGAAAGTAAAACACCGAGTCGCGGGCAGTATTCCCCGCCCGCCTCCGCCCCGCCTCCGCCCCGCCTCCGCCCCGCCTCCGCTTGCCGCGTCGCTGCCGGGCGCGCGCAGCTCGCTGTCCGGCCCGATATAACCTGCCGCCCGAGTCTCTGTGTTTTGTGTGTAAACAGAAAACAGGCGCGGTAGTATTGCCTTTGACAATTACTTGATCCCCGCTCCGCGAGCCGGCACGCGCGTCACACACACGGGACACACACATACACGGGACACACACGCACACGAACATTGATTCCAGGCACGCGTCCGCATCCATTCATCCGCATTCGTTCATGCATTCATTCATTCATCCAATCATCCATATGCATTCGCTCGCGAGTCAGGTCCAATCAGCTGAGCGCCTCGGTGATAGCGCCTTATCGGCACGCGGCGCCGTCAAAAAATGATTAACCGTCTGCGCTCTGTGACACCGGGCCGTCGTCACGCCGCACTGACGCACCGGAGTGAGAGAGAGAGAGAGAGAGAGAGAGAGAGAGAGGGGGGGAGAGAGAGAGGGGGGGAGAGAGAGAGAGGGGAGGAGAGGGAGAGAGAGAGAGAGAGAGAGAGAGAGAGAGAGAGAGAGAGAGAGAGGGGCGGAGAGAGGCGGCCATTACGTCCAGATCTCGATTGTTCTTCATGGAGCTTTGTCCAGACCTCGAATTTTATCTAGATTTGGAACTTTGTGCATCATGTCTGATACTGGCGCCTAATCGCATCTGGAGTCCGCCCTAACATGGAGTCCAGATCTGAATTTATAGAAAACTGTAGTCGCACTGGAGAAAAAGGTTGTGATAGTTGAGATAAACTTAGTAGGTTTAGAGCATTATGTCCGGCCGGCCGCGGCACAATTATCATGCATTTATTTTAAATTTTTTTAAAAGTGAGAAACACGAAGCAGCCGCCAGGCCCGGCGAACACAGGAGCCTACAGTGCGGCCAAATCACAAAGGCCGCATCCGAGGCCTGGTTTTTTGGACTTGGCGCCGCGCGCTCCGGAAGGCCACGTGACTGCGGCAGCGAATGGGGGCGTAGGGAAGGCAGGGCAGGCGGAGCAGGCCGGCGGCGTGTCCTGTTGCCCGGAGTAATTAGAGTGCAGCGCGCCGCCGTGCGGGCCGCGCCCCATCCAGTTACAATCAGGACAGAATTAGCTGGAACGGGCGGGGCCAGGTCAGGGAAAAATGCGCGACCCTACGGGAGAGAAAGAGGGAGTGAGAGACGCCGGGGGGGAAGAAGACAGAGCAGGGGGCAGGGGGAAGGAGAAAGGGAGAGAAGGAGGCAGAGGAAGAGAGAGATGAGTGAGAGAAGAAACAGTGAGTAAGAGAGAGGAGTCAGTGAGAGAGAGAGGGAAAATTGAGGAGAGAAGGAGAAGCCGGCTCCCGCCCGCCCTCGCGCCCGCGGAGTCCCGGGTAGGCCAGCCGCAGAGCACGGCCGCTTGGCGGGACTGCCTACCGGCCGGGCGGGCAAGAAGGCGCCGAAGGGAGGCGCCGGTGTCGGGCCGAAGATGAGCATCCGACGCTCTCTCTCTCTCTCTCTCTCTCTCTCTCTCTCTCTCTCTCTCTCTCTCTCTTTCTCCCTTTCTCTCTCTGTCGCACCCCCGCTCCGCGCCGTGCTGCTGCGTCGCCCTGTCTCACTCTGGCCGCGGCAAAACCGCCGGACCTGTTTTCCTGCGGAGCGCCGCCAATTTGGGCGGCCCGCAGCGAGTCGCCCCGCGGCTTTCTTATGCGCTCACCGAGGCCGCGTCTCCGCTCCGCAGCGCGCCCGGTCATAGAGCCTTGTCTAGAACTGGAACTTTGTTCAGATCTGGAATTTTGTGCATCTTGTTTGATGCTGGCGTCTAGTCACATCTGGAGTCAGCCCTAATACGAAGTCCAGATCCGAATTTCCAGATCCAAATTTCCAGATCCGACTTTCCAGACCCTGTGAACTGGAGGTCTGGAGCGGGAACTATCAGCGTGGAACTGGAGTGAAAACTCAGAAGAAGAGCTCTTCGGAACTCTAGGAAGCTTGGCGTAGACGATGCTGGAGACTCCCGCCTCTGGAGATAAAGGGTTGCTCGTTTGAAGGGACGAGGGGGAGGGGGGCGGTCTCGAAGAGGACATGGAGCAGAACCACGCGGCGCGCAACAGTTCAACTCTCATTTCGCCAATTTACTCTGAAGCTAACCGCACGAAGTGGGTGTGACTGGGGGGGGGGGGGGGCAGTGCGGAGACATCGCAGAACAAGACTCGATGCGTTCGGCGGAGGGGGGGGGGGAGTTAACTACTTGCTGTTCAGTATAGCTCTATTCAATTTGGAGGGCGTTGAAGGAAATCAACTGAAAAAATTCTTGCAACAGTTTTTGCGCATTCACCGGAGCGGGAAGACCAGGGGGGGGGGGCAGTCAGTGAGGACTGCGCACGAGGCCAGCGGCCGCCACCCCGGCACCGGAAGTCGCAGAATTAAACGAGAGGAATCAGAAATCAATGGGAAGATGCGATTAACGTTCCCAACGGCAGGGAGAGAAAGAGTGAGAGAGAGAGAGAGAGAGGGAGAGGGAGAGAGAGAGAGAGAGAGAGAGAGAGAGAGAGAGGTGGGGAGACAGTGGGAGGGCAGGTGCCAGGAAACAGAGTGAAATAGGATGAACGGCTAGTGCGTCGTTTTCCAAGTCGTGAGCCAACCGTAAGCAGCCTATGGAGTTGAGTGGGCGAGGTTCCGTATCGGGAGTAGGTACCGAGGGAGAGAGAGAGAGAGAGAGAGAAAGAGAAAGAGAAAGAGAGAGGGAGAGGGAGAGATGCGAGTAGACGGCGAGGGAGCGAGACGGCGGCGCGGCCCGCAGAAGAGCTTGCGTGCGGGAATATTGAGGTGGATATTGGAATGCCGCGAGATACGTCATCACGCACACGCACACACACACACACACACACTCACACTCACAATAGTATCTCAATCCTGCTGCGTGTGACAATATGGCTGGTTTTGATGGCATCGTTCCCTGAGGTCTGGCGCGGAGACGCACACACACACACACACAACCTGGGGAGGATTTCTCGCCGTTACCGGGGTGGGTTTAAAATGCAGGCGATTAACACGGCCCAGGGGAAATAAACGATCTCCCACAGGTGGGAACAATCGCGCGCGCGCACACACACACACACACACACACACACACACACCCTACCCGCAAAAGTGGACATATCAACCCTAGCAAGCAAACAGGCATTTCCATCGCGGCTCGCGAAGCGGAAGGGGGAGAACGAAAATACTTCTAGATCGGAGACGGGTAGCATGCGAAGCCACGTGGTGAGAGCTGCATCTCTGTTGCCCGGTCACCGTCTGATTTCGCAGGCAAACCATCCTACGTTTCCATTCTTCTCCTTCCCTGCTCGAGCTTCCTTGGGAATGCCCATTGGCTGCCTATCTGAAGAGTGTCAATTTGATTTTGCCTGCTGCCACATTTCATCTCCATCGTGGTTTCTTGTACCTTGTTCCTTCTCTTGAACGCCGCTTTCGACTTCGGTCAGTGGCGGTTTAGGTGAGTGCGAGAGAGATGTCCGGGCGAGCAACCCCGATCGGGCATCCCTCTTGCACTATCGCAGTCAAATATGGAGCGTGCCGACGACATCTCTATCGCACTTAGCCAGACCGCCACTGTGTGCACAGCAACAGCCATTCAAACGGGACAATAGTCCATCTGGTCCCCCCTTCCCCCCTCTCTGTCTGTCTCTCTCTCTTCTCTCTCTCTCTCCCGCCTTGCTCTGGTGTATTTTACTGATATCACAACACCCGCACTTTCACCACAAAAAGAGAGAAGTATAAAAACAAACCGCGCGTATACACACACAAACACACGTGGGAAGAGCGTATTTGCTAAATGCTACACACACATTACACCAATAGTTTTCGCGCGCCCAGGAAATTATTTTTCTCGCGAAAAGTTTTGCCAGCTGCCTCTGTCGACTGGACAAATAGAATGATCGGCGTTCCCCGCGCGCGCGACCAGCTCTGCCACCTGTAGCTGCCAGCTGCCACTTGCAGCTGCCAGCTGCCGCCAGCTGCAGCCCGCCGCGCCCTGACTTCCTGTTGCACTCGCGGCTCTGCGGGGATGGAGGACGCTACGCACCGCACCGCACAGCCGGGCCTTGCACCCGGTAGGCAAGAGGCACCCGACTGCTCTCTGTCTCTCTCTCACTCTCTCATTACGGTCTTATGAGATGAACAGAGAGACAGCCTCTGCGTGCCCGGTCCGGATCACTGGCCGCCGCTGGCCGCGTGCTCACCTCGGTCACCGGGAGGGGTCCTGACGTCGTCCGGCCCGGTCGGGGTCCTCGCGGTCCTCGGGGTCCTGGAGGTCCTGGGGGTCGAGGCCGGCAGAGCTCTGCAGAGGGATGCTAACTGAAGGCCAGGTCGGGGAGGGCGCCGGTTTTTGTGGTCCGGCCCCCGCTGTGCCGCGGCTCCGCGGGCCCCGCGGCCTACGTGCACCGCTCGGCGGGGTGCCGGGGGCGCCGGGGGCGCGGCGCGGGCCGCGGACCAACCAGGCTCCGGCGTCACCCCTCCCCGCCCCCCTCGCCCCGCCCCCCGCGCCCGGAGGACGCCGGAGGACCCGCCCACCGGCCTCGCCCCCGCCTCTCCTCCCCCGCAGCAATGCCGGAGAATGTACTCCTCGGATAATGTTTGTTAAAATCAGCCCCCCCCCCCCCCGTCCCATACCGGTATGAGAAAAGTTCTTACACCCAAAAGGATAAGGGGCGAGGGCCGGCAAAGACCGCGTACGACCTGCATTTCTTTACTTCTCGCTTTCCCCTTCTCTCTCTCTCTCTCTCTCTCTCTCTCTCTCTCTCTCTCTCTCTCTCTCAGCAGCGAACTGGACGCAGTTTGTGCAGGGACGACTCTGCTTGACCTGCCCTCATCATTTTCTCCATTTTTGTTCTTTTTACACCCCCCTCTCTCTCTCTGTCTCTCTCCACCCTTTCCCCCCCTCATATTTTCCTCCTGCGAACCTCTTTTCTTCTCCCTTTGTTCTCTCTCTCTCTCTCTCACTCTCTCTCTCTCTCTCTCTCTCTCTCAGGCCGTGAGGTGTCCGTCCATTTGTCTGAAGCGATGATGGACTGGTTTGTGGCGGGAGAGGGAGGGTGAAGGGGAAGGGGATGCTGCTTAGAAAACGTGGCGCGCAAATTTGAGTGAGCACCATAGCCGTCATGAGCGTCCCGCGGCGGTACACCTGCACCCTTTTGTTTCTCAAGGCTGTGGAGCGGGCAGCCCTATACCGTCCGTCTCTCTCTCTCTCTCTCTCTCTCTCTCTCTCTCTCTCTCTCTCTCTCTCTCTCTTTTACACACACATACACACAAAGACACACTTATTTCTTCTTTGCACCAATTTCCTTTTCGAGTTTTGAGCAATTTAAAAATAATAATACTATTTTAAAACACGTCTTTTAATCGTGTATTCAAAATGGAAAAACGAGTGATGAACCGGATCTCTGCCTGGAGGCGACGTGGGCGTCGCTGCCGGTGTGAGGGACCTGGGGCCCTGCGGGGGCAGCAACAGGCGGACACCCACCGAGTTAAAGTAAAGCGCTCGGGCCGAAAGGGGTAGATGGAGGGAGGGGTGGCTGGAAATGGCCAGGAGGGAGAGAGAGAGAGAGAGAGAGAGAGAGAGAGAGAGAGAGAGAGAGAGTTTGTGAGAGAGAGATAGGGGGGGGGGGGTGATTAGCACTATTGTTCTCATGCTGGCCTTCCATATACGCCTATTTCTTCTTCTCCTTTCCATAAGGGGGCCATCGTTGTGGAGAATTCCTTTGGTCCTTTTCCGGGCAAGTATTTTGGTGGTCACACGAGTGGCACAAGGCAGTGGTGGCAGTAATGTTGGACCCCAGTGGGTAGACGTTGACGCCAGTAGTGGACAACTCCGTAGGAAAGAAAAACAACTTGTGGCGGCAATTTCAATTGATGCGGTTTCAAGCCAGATATTTTTCCGTGGTGTGAGGGAAAGGCCAAGTCGGTTGGGCTTGGGGATCGGGCCTACACTCGAATTACATTTGCTTTTTTATTTTATATTTTCTTTTCGTTGTTGTCAACTTGTCTCCACCTGGAATGAACATGAAGGATGGGAAAGAGAGGGAGGGGGGGCTTGATGGGGGTGCAAGTGAGACACAGCAGAGACACATGGGGGATACGCGGCAGCGGGAGAGAGACAGCGCGATGCGATGTTGTTGGAGGGGGATGGGGGGGGGGGGCACGGCGAGGGGTGAAAGCAACAGTGCAAGAGTGAGCGAGATACGACGAGACTCGGGCACACGGGTGGGGGCGAGAGAGAAAGAGACATAGCAAGAGCAACAGGGTGCGCGTGGGCGACGTGCGTCCGCGATCTCCCCCGTGGCGCCTCCCCCCCCCCCTTCACTCCACCCGCTCTCTCTCTCTCTCTCTCTCTCTCTCCCTCTGTCGCTGCCCCCTTCTCTCCTTCTCTCTCTCTCTCGTGCGCGCGCCGCTCCAAGTTTGTGTTAAAACATAATGTGATGAAGACGCCTGCCTGGCCGGGTGCTGGCCTAGCCTCGCGCGGGGCTCCGCAGGGCTCCAAGACACAATCCGACGGCCGCTGGTAACCCGAACCCGACCGCCACCGCCCCCGACGCAGAGCCATTCCGAACGCTGTCCACTCGGACCTCTCTCTCGCTCTCGTATGTGGAGATAGAGACAGGGCCGCCAAGGAGCGTTCGGAATGGTTCGGGAGCAGTGTTGTCACACCACATGCATCTGTGCACCCTCTTCCTCTCTCTCTCGCACACACACACACACACACCACGCATCCGCCCCCCCCCCTCTCTCTCTCCGTCTTCAGCCCCCCCTGTGCCCACGCCACGACCCCACCCCAGGCCTGCTGGCTGGATCCGCAGGGAAAACGGTGGTTATTTCGCGAAACACGGCTCTGCTTCTTCTCAGGGCTGCGCAGGGCTCCGCCGTTGCCCTCCCGCTCCATGTGCACCGCGACAGATTTAACAAGCCTGTGCATTTAAAAGAGCTCTCGTTGCCGCCCTACCCCCCCCCCCCCCCCCCCCCCGCCCCCTTCACCACTGCGCGCCTCTCCCTACCCCTCGAACACCGTTCGCAAGTTCGCAAGAACGGCGGAGGCGGCGGCGGCGGCGGCGACTACGGGGTCCTTGTAGAAAAGGAAGGTGCTGTTAATTATTTAATTCCCATTCATTATGTTCCCCTTCACTTGGCTGACGACGAGCGGATTACAGCGGTGACGCCGCTGTGTTAGGAAGAGAGAGAGAGAGAGAGAGAGAGAGAGAGAGAGAGAGAGAGAGAGAGAGAGAGAGAGAGAGATGAGAAAGAGAGAGAGAGAGAATGAGAAAAAGAGAGAGAGGGGGCGAAAAAGGGGTACTCCACTCGGCAAGGGTTCGTACTACTCAATCGGATCATCCTAGTTCCCCGTTCACAAAGAAAAATGATTTTATTTTAACTGGCGTCTCTCTTTCTCTCTCTCTCAGACACACTTTACAGGCCCGAGGACAGCAGGACAGTGGGTTCTGCCCTTCGTCCGGCGTGATACGTGGTGGTCGCGGCGCCCCAGTAAACTGCCGATAACGAGATAACACTCACGAATTAACCCCACTCCCTTTTCAATCGCCCCCAGGACTGGACAGTGTGTGTTGGTTTGTCTGTTGCCACTCCATGGGGAGCCGGGAGCTGCGGAGGCGGGCGTGGTGCGTAGGCGGCGCCGTGAGCTGGGGCGCTGCTGTGCGGGTCTGCCTATGTGCAGTTGACAGGGGCTCGCCCTCCCCCCCCCCTCTTCCCCCTCTTTCTCCCCCCTACTCTCTCTCTCTCTCTCTCTCTCTCTCTCTCTCTCTCTCTCTCTCTCTCTCTCTCTCTCTCTCTCTGGCGAGGACCACTGAAATGAAACAGCACAGTCTTTTGTATACCTTTTGCTCATAACAGATTTATTTCCGATTGACAACAACGGAGACAACTGTTGACACAGTACAGTGCGCGTGCCGTGCGGGCGCGAGGACTTGACACGCTGCTTCACCCACCTCACACACTTATTTACACTTTTGTTTTCCCACCCCCCTTTCTTTGACTTCTCTCCTCCCCCTCATTCCTTCACGGCGCTTTAGAAAAGTAGAAAATAATGTCTGCGCCTATCGGTAACGGCGGGTGCGTCGGAGAACCGTCAAAAAATTAAATTACATCACAAGTTTACACAATAATGAATATCACAAGCAGTAAAAAAGTAATTCACTGTTCTCTGGATAATTGGAAAACAGCTTCAAATCTTACAATACTACAAGTAAATGTACACAATCATCAAAGAGAAGAGAAGAAACAAAAAGCTCAACATCATTACAATTAATTACAAGCTCAAAAATGATAACAATTCTATAGCTATGTACAGATTTCTTTTTAAAACGCACAAACAAAAAAAAATGAAAGTTATTCAACAAAAATAAAACACAACCTGGTGGTGTCTAACAGTATGCCAAGTACAGACCAGTCAGGCCAGGTTTACATCCAGTTCGGGAGAGATCAAAGGACAGTCCACTACACACACACACACACACACACACATCGCCGTGTAAGGCATGTTGACCATAAACAGACAACGCCACGTCACAGCAACCGTCTTGGTGAGTCCGTCAGTCCGGCGTGACCAGCGCTACTGGCGCCCGCCGGCCCCGAGGGGGTACGGGTCGGCGTTGTTCATGGTCCTCTTCTGGTCGGCGGCGGTTCTGTCGTCCGGGCCGACGACGGCGGCGGCGTCCCCGGGGGTCACGTCCTCCTCCTCGGCCACCGTCGCCTCGTCGTCGTCTGCCCTGGGCACCTTGATGAGGCCGTACTCGTCGGCGAGCGGGAGCAGGTCGCAGATGAGCTGCGACTCGACGCTGAGCACGTACTCGCAGGTGCGCGGTTCGAGCAGGTAGAGCGCCACGGAGCCCGGGCTGGGGCTCTGCTCGGGGCACTTGAGCTTCACCTCCGTGTGCCGCGGCCGGCCCGTCTTGTCGCAGGGCGTGCCGCCCGAGTACAGGTGCGAGATGTGCTTCCGGATAGCCACGGGCTTGGGCTGCTTGTGGGGGTTCTGCTTGAGCCACTCGATGTGCTCCTCCTCGCTGAAGAAGCCGAGCTGCACCGTTGTCTTGCTGCTGGACACGGCGTCGATGTGGTACTGCTCCACGTGGCGGCCGTAGCAGAACTCGTACTTCCACCAGGAGGTGGAGCCCTGCAACCGAAGCCGAGGGCGGCGTTAGCAAACTGCACCGGGCTCTGAACCCCCCACCCCGTCCACACTCACCCCGGTGAGGCACTTCTTGCCGGAGAGGAAGTCCTGGGCCGGAGTGGTGTCGGCTGGAGTCCTGGTGTTGAGCAGCGGGGGGGTCAACGCGTCCTCCGTGTCCAGCACCTCGACGGGGAGGATCTCCACGTGGACACGTTGCTCGCCGTCCTGCCGAAGGGACGGGCAGCTACAGCACACTCAGCGGGAAACCGATGCAGACAGTCGAGGACTGCCAAGTTAAGCGAGCAATGGAGGGTCTTGTGTGGCGGATTTCCAGGGACAGGCGTTTGGGGCAAATGGGTGGGTACATACCTGCTCATCCTCCTGGAATCTTGTTACCCTCACTACAGATTAATAAATGTGCTTCACCAATTTAAAAAGCTGTCAAGCTTACCGAAAAACACACACATACACACACAGAAAGTGGAAAGAAATACATTGACATGCGTGAAAAAGGAAGTTGACATGCTTGCTTCAAGTACAGAAAACTTTCAGATACTGGGCATTCCTTAGAAAATATAAATTCTATTACATCATATTTGAGAAAAGAAAATAATACCTAAGAAAGTTTATTGCATCGAGAAAAACCAATAGAACAACTGTCGTCCCAGGTGGAGAAGTTAAGGGGGCTTGGGGCTTTCTAGGGACAGGACTTGAACTCAATGCGAACTCTGGCAATTCATCTGCTTCTTTAGAAGTTCTCCCCAATGGAAAACTCAATCTGGAAATACCAAAATTACAAATGGAAAACCCATATGGTCATGTTGGTATACCAATGCAAGGGAGAGAAAATAACCAATAGTATTATTGAAGAAAAATAATTTGCATGCTCAGAAAAGAAAGGCCGGCATTGGTACATATGAACAGTTTTCCAACATGCACAGCAGGATCCCCAAAAGACGGTGACAAAATCCTGTCAAGCACGCTCATGACCGGTTCTTGTCACGAAGCAAAGCACCAGAAACATGCCTGATCCACAACCTCGAGCAGATGAAAATGATTCATGGATCTTAGATAAAAGGTAACAAAGAAAAGACCTGAGTTTTTGGCTGTAAAAACTTAAGACCTCCGTAACATCTATATGCAAAGAGGACTTCAGACATAATTTTTCTTTAGAATTAAGTGGAACTCATGCAACAGAATTGCACGGAATTGCATGAGTGGAGACAAACAGGACTGTTAACACCAACCTGTCCAACATCAACCGAGAAAACTGCATAAGTTTTCTTCTGAGCATCATCCTGTTGGGAAAGTTAATAGTAATTAGTTCAAAGACAAAATGTTGAGATGGCTACAATAGAAGCAAAGTACATGACAAATGGTAAAATAAATACATTGCTTGATACAGACTCAAAGTTACCGGATTTCAAATTACATTGCATCATGAATGTGCGAATGGAGAGGGCAGTGAAGAAAGAAAGGGACGGTAGATCATATAAAAGGACAAAAAAGTTTTTCACTAACCACATGCATAATCAGAAAATAAAATCGTTTGAAAAAGCGAAATCATGCATCGCGAAGGAAAAGAAAATTTAAGGAACTACACTCGCCACACCATTCCTCTCTTCTGCTGTCATGCACAAGACAAACTTACAGGAATTTTCGTGTGTCGAAGCTTCAGGCTCTCAGCTTCCAACTGAAGCAGATTTCTTGGCTTCTTTGGAGACGAATCCAAAGCATGGCAGTTGATAAGATTTTCACTAGTTGTGTGGGGTCTATAAAGAAAGGTCATTAAAATTTTGAAAAAGTAACTGAAGAGACCTATGAATGCAACAGGAGGTATGGCAGGACTCACTTGTATCTGGGATGTTCACAGAGCAATTGAGACAGGACAATAGCTTCATATTCACAAATAGAAGTTTCTTTGAATGAATAAACCTCATGCTTTCCAGTATGATAACATACGTAGAGGACACGAGTGATTCGTGGTTTTCCATTCAGGTCACATAATGTGCCACCTGATCACAAGATAATAAAGTTCATACTGTGCCATAAATTAAAAATGCAATTGAACAAGGGAAATAATGAGACTGTAACAAACCTGTCATGTTGATTTGAAAATAGGGCAAATTTAGACCATCAATTTTTTTTGTGGGTAAATCCTTGGAAAAAAACTCCTTATCCCCATTTTCATCAGTCTTTTCTAATTCTTCCTCTAAAAATGAAGAAAGGTTTCAAACATGTACCCAGAGCAAACATTACCGGAATGTAGTGCATTAGATAAATGGGTACTTACGAAGTAGTTTGGTCATACTATTATCCCAGCGTCCCAAAAAATACTCCTGCATTTTGACCTTCTTGCCCTCTCTTTCCTCATGGTACTGCCGCACATAACGGCCATGACATATCTCATATGTCCAGTAAGACTCAGGCTGAAATTAAGAAAATAAATAAATTCATTGTACTGATTGCAATTGCATTATTATTAATGCCAAAATATCTTCCGGCTCACCTTATATGAACATTGTGTTTGCAGAAACAATGGCAGTAAGAGATGGAGAGGATTGGGGCCAGTGTACGATTCTGCTTCACTCTGAAATAGGAAAATTCATTTATAATGGGCCTCTCGGGAATAATGAGAATTTTTTATTTCATACCTTTGGTTTATCATGAACTTCTGGCAAAAGACACTGATACTTCTCGTGATTTTCAGTAGTAACCATCATCGACTCTGTCCCTGGTAACTCCTACAAAACGTAATGATCAGGGATTAACATAACATGAAGGAATTGCTGAATAAAGAAGAAAGCTATGAAACATAAATCATATCTATGATAACCTCAATTACCCCAGTGCAAATACATCAGAAACCGCAAGAATAATGGACCAACACATTAAAAATACTACATTTCTACAGACAAAATTACTTGCATTTCGAAGAAATCCGATGTTCGGCATATATTTTAAAAATGAAAATTGAAGAACCTAAAATGACAACAGACAGACGACAACAGCGTTTACATACCGGTATGTCACCTCCTCCAGGCCAATTGATTTTAAAGAGAATCGTGTCATCGAACGCCCTGGAATCGAAACATGTTGCTAAGACCGCAACGAATGCCAGGAGCACGAAAATCGCCGATAAGGACGCAATTCCGCGTGAATCCATCTCTATGACAGGTCTTTGGTCTGTTCCTTAGTTTAGACTACGTTGCGTTCCGTTCCATTTCGTGGTTCGGACGAGTGGGGAGGGGGGAGGAGGGTGACGTCGTAGTTTCTGGCGCTGAATGGCTATTTTGAGGCACCGGCTATTTCTCTGGCCGAAATGTGCAAATTTCAAAATTTTAGAATAGTGTCACTATGTTGTTTTCATACGTTTTCGGACCATTTCAGACAGAAAAGTCGAGCCGAGCCGAGCCGGGAGAGGAGGGGAGAGGGTAGGGAGGTAGGGAGGCGGACGAACCGGATAGCCAACCCCACGAAATATCTTTTTCCAAAAGAGCGAGAAAATGCCTTCGTGAGAAAAATACGATATTATTTCATCTGCGACAAATTTGTCTCTGTATTTGCGATGATGTTGCCCTAGTCTTCAGTTTCTAGGAAAATGAAAACACCTGACAACCTAGAGATTTTCTCGCTAGTACGTTGTGTGCTCTGAAAACTCACTGCAGACGACGTATGACGTCTTGGTTGGGAAAACTGTGTTTTCTGCTGGCGATTTTACGTCAACCCCAAAGAGAAAAGCGAAACATGTCGATTCCTGGGTATTTATAACAGCAACATGAGAAGTCGATCCGCAGTTCTGGCGTGGACCAACTGCTGTGCCATTCTGCTGTACCTTTGTCATTTTGTTCAAAACGGCGACTCGCAGCTCCTCATCAACGTCAAAAATCAGGTATTTTGCTATATTCCGACCTCCCCATCCCCTCCCCTCTTGGTGAATTTTCCGCTTTGTGTACTCTGTCGAATTTATTTCATCGATCTTTGTGGAGCATGTAGTCTGGTTGTGGTTTCGCAGCTTGAATTTACGGCCACATAACCTATTACAGTTTTGATTGATTTACGGGCTCGCCTTTGCTCACTTGTTCAGGCGTCTTCCTACAAATTAGAATTAGAAATACTACCGCTGTACACTGGTGATACCTGCATTTCCTGATGGTTTGTGGCTGCCAGACTCTTGTTCTACTACATGCAGTTAATTGAGATGTACCCTTTGTGTGTTGCCAGGGAGGAGATGTTCTACAGGAAACTATTACCTCAAATGTCACAGAGGATGTGGTCACCTTGGAATTTCAGAGATCCGATGGAACATTGGTGACTCAGTTAATAGATTTTAGTAAGGTGAGAATGGTGGAGATTTGCATTCCCTGAAACCCATCTTTTAAACTACTGTTTGATATAATTGATTACTTTCTAAATTACAGAATGTTCAAATTTTAAAAGCTCTGGTGCTAGGCGAGGAGGAGAGAGGGCAGAGTCAATACCAAGTCATGTGTTTCGTTTCACATATTGAAAAGGCTGAATTTATTTCATCTGATTCTATGGCTAAACTTAGACAGGTGAGGCTTATAAGAGTGCCTTTGAAACTGACCTGAGGATATTTATTCATAACTGTTATGAATATTTCTAATGTTTTGTTTCCCTTTGTCAGAAAAATCCAGGGACAGTGAGAATGCCTGAAGAGGATCGAGGAAGACACAATTTTACTATGGACCTTTTTGTAGATACAAGTAAATCTGGAGTTATTTCTAAACATATTGCAAATCTATGTACTGAAGCAAAAGATGCTACGTACACTAGACAAGCTGATCTGAAGCTGTGGTCAGAGCAGCCAGGTAAGTCATCTTGCACTTCATTGCTTATTTGTTACAGTAAAAGCCAACAGCTATTAATACTGGTTTTTGTTTACCTTTTTATTTAGGTGCTTCTATGTCTGCCCTTACATCATGTGTCACTGCGTTCCCTACGGAAAATACATCTCCTCCGAGGTGTCTTGACATCACCAGCATGTGGAAACCATGTACATGCCACCTAGAAATGTGCATTGGATGGTATCCATGCTCTCTTAAGTATTGTAAAGGGAAAAGTGATGTTTCTTACCGCTGCGGCATTAAAACTTGTCGCAAGTGCAACCTTTTTGCGTATTATGTTCCTCAAAAGCAAATGTGTCTGTGGGATGAATGACCCAGGCCTTACAGTGGGCTCTTCTCCTCACAAACACACCTCTTTGTTGGCAATGACTTGTAGTGTGCTGTGACTGCTGAGGATGGCTCACTGGAATTTAGAATAGGATACAAGCAACATTTAATTTCACTTAAGTCCAGTCCTACATTCAAGAATTTTTATTGTGCTGTACTTTTTTAACCCTCTTTGTTTCCTATCCCTTTACGAAATACTGTGCTTGGAATTACTTTTGTTTTCGAATTCTTCAAGCCATGCTGTACCAATGGGACTTACAATACCGTATAGTTTCAGTTGTCACCCTGAAATATAACTTCATGACAAATGAAGGGTTTCATCGAGGGACCTGTTGTGATATCTTAGATGTAAGTTTGCTTTTGTAGATGATGAATAACATTATTTGGAACATGTATTTGTTTCATGAATGTTTTTTGTTTTTTAAATAGACTTGTAAATAGTGCTGTGAAAGCTTTATTGACTGGTTTTGCCATGTTATGATCCTGCCTCATTTTAATTTCTCATCATTCATACCAGAGATTAATGGCATTACTTTTAGCTCAGCCTTGTGTTTCTAGCTTCACAGCAATGTGCTGTACATTTCAACTCAAATGAATCCAAATTAGGATTAGGTTTTGTTGTGCTTCTGGTTATAATAGTCATTGAAGTAGGTCCTCATGTGATTTCGGACCTAGTATATTTGACATGGCCATTAATATTTTCCTTATGTGCCATAACTAGAAAAACTTGTGGATTCCCTCCTTTGATCGTTGCATATACAGTATTCATATTTTTATTGGTAAAGTAATAATGAATAAGATGGTTTACAGGCTTTGATGCAAAGAAATATCACCTTAACATTTACACCTACATTGATATATGTGTGTGTTTCTGTTTGACTTATGTGATGTGTGGTATCAAACTTCTCTAAATTTGTTTATTCTATTTGGGATGTTGATCCCGCGTACTAAAAGTGAATGTGAAGTGGTTTTCTGATAAGCATAGTGAAAACTGGTGTTTGTTTGGCCTATAGGAATTCCCTGGTCTGGTGTTGAATGCTCTTGGTGCTACAGGATTTTTCAAACTAGTCAGGTGTCACTTTACCAGGGAGTAGAAATGTAATATATTCACTGACTGATTGGAAATATTCTTAAAATATGTAGAAAGTCTTAAATCTGTAATAGCTACTAGATATTTCAAATGCCATTTTCTTGCATCTTGTTTTTTTTTTTGGAACCTTGCTTTCTGTTTGTTTGGGAACAGGGATTTGAGGTTTAGATTGTGTTAAGCTGTCTGGGAATAATTTTTCCAATTGGTCCTCTAGTAGATGAAAAGTAAAAGCAATATTTTTGGTAGGCTCAGGGCCTATTGTGTGTACACTCTATGTTCACTTTCTTTGTCACATTGTTATTTATCTATAGCCCTTGTGGATGTTAAAGCTTGTGTTCCTGGGGCAAAGAACTGAAGAATTGTTACCAAAACAGAACAATGTAGTCAGTGCTTAACTTTTTAATCTGATTCCTTATTTTTAATGTTGGTTTTGGAACATAAGTGCCATTTATTGTATTGTTAATCTGTAAAATTGGAATTCTGTACATATTTTGCCCTTTGCGCATTGCAGAATATTAATTTTTTTACATTTTGTACCTGATAATTTGAAAAAAAGGAAAAATAAAATAAAGCATATCTAATTAAGAAAACCTTGTCTGCCCTTCTACCCCACCCACTCTTCCTTGGTGGCCTCTAGACCAGCAAGTATGTAGTAACAGACCACTTGAGGACGGAGACCGTTGAGCACGGCTTCTACATCGCCTTACTTTGTGGTGTGTGGAAGGTTAAATGCAGTGCACAGCACACATCAATTGGTTATGCCAACGAGTGCACAGCCCGGGCACACACACACACACACACACACACACATACATACACACACATTTCTCTCATTGAATCCTCGAGCTGTCGCGTCGGTGGCGAAGGAGTTCTCGCTCTCTCTACCACACACACACACACACACACACACACACACTCTCAATGAGAGCGGACTGTGTATGGTACCAGTGGAGCCTGGATACAGAGCTCTGTGTCAAGTCCCAATCCTTTAGGGCCCCACAAGGACGAGTACGGTTAGCAACAGCACCAGCAAGTGGTGCCAGAAATGTAGGCAAACTGTAGCCCAAACACACGGGCGTAATGTTGGTGCCTCCCTCCAACATCACACCCGTGTGTTTGGGCTACAGTTTGCCTACTTTCCTGGCAACACCGACACCGCTTTCTCCACCACGGCGTGTGAGAGGGGGTAGTGCCCCGTCCGCCCTGCCCCTAGGACTGACTTCGATAGGTCATAGTGGCGATTGTGGTCCTTGGCCTCCCTCAACGAAGTGGGGAGGATCACACGGGGCCAGCCATATCTGGTACTCATTGTAAGAAGTAAGCAAAGAAGTAAGCAAAAAAGTGGTCCCCAAAACACTGGTGGAACAGATCGTGCCTACCTTCACTTGCCAACTAGGCAAGCTATTGACAGCACACTGGCACTATGTGGCCCAGTAGACGGGCGGACGTCGGCACTCACAGTGTGTTTGGTATTACCCACTTTGCTGACAAAGCTCGCCGACGGGTCACGCTGCTCACACTCACATGAAGTGGAGGAGCACGGGGGGGGGGGGGGGGGGGGGGGGGTTGGTACTCCCTCCCGGCCCGCACCGCCACCACGGTTGCCATACATTCTTATTAAGGCGCCTCCTCCGCCCCCATCGCGTGTGTGGCTCGTGCCGTCCCGACCCATATAGGGGAGGGGTGCACAGCACCGGATGCCATCAAACTTTTCCCGCGCCGACGGCTGGGTGGGGGTCGGCTCGTTCCATCCATCCATCCATTCATTCATTCCTTATTTTCTTTTCCGAATTGTGTGATTCAAACGAGCTACCCGAGCCACCGACAGGCGCTTGGGAAAGGGCCTCAATTTGCCCGCGGCCGGCCGCGTCGTCGGAGAGGGGCGGGGGAGGGGGGGAGGGGGGGGGGGGAGAGGACCGCGCCACGCCGGGTGCCGGCCGGGTGCCGGCCGGGTGCCGGGTAACCAGGATCACGCGGTGGCTCGTGTGACGGCTCCCCCGCCCGCACCCCGCCCCCGCAGCCCCCGCAGCCCCTGCCTGCCCTGCCGGTGTCCCCAAGGCGGCACGGCGTGGACGCAGCCTCCGCCCGCGGCGGCCGCGCCGGCTGCCCCCGGCAGCCCCCGGCTCCTCCCCTCGGACGCGCCGGCCGCGGGTCGGGCCGGGCCGGGCCTGCCGACGGCCTACCGACGGCCTGCCGCGCTCAGTCCGTGTCTCCCCGCGCGTGTGACCACTATGGCCTCTCCGGCTCCCCGACGGGGGTCTTGGTGCGCGGCGGCGCCGGCGCTGCTGGCGGTGCTGGTGGCCGCGCTGGCCGCCCGGGACGCGGCCGCCGTCCCGCTCTCCGAGTTCTACCCGTACGGGCCGGCCGTCAACGGCAGCCAGACGCTGCCCCGCGTCCAGGGCGGCCCCCAGGACACCGCCAGCCGGGAGTTCCGCCTCCGCGTGCCCATCAACTTCTACGACACGCCGTACGAGAGCATCTTCGTAAGTGGCGGCCACGCCAAGTGTCCCACCCCAGCTGCAGCTGCTGCAGCCCCGTGAGGCCCGGCCGGCTGCCGGCGGCACTCCTGCCTGGGCTGTAACCTCTGCCGCTCAGTGCTAATATTTGTCCCGATCGACTTCACCTTATCTACCGCCTCCCACCCCTATGGGCAGGCGCGGACCCCGACAGAGGGCGGAAAACCTGAGGATTGGCAAAAAGCTGCATATTGCCCCCTCCCCCGTTCAGCAGCTCCTGGATCCGCCCCTGCCCCTGCGAGCTGATTGCTCTCCCCGCCGCTACCCCCGCCGCTACCCCTGCTGCTACCCCCGCCGCTACCCCGGCCGCCCCCGCTGTCTCCGCCGCCTCCGGTATCATCGACAAGTTTGACTCAACGGACTCGGCCTGTACAACGACCCGCCCCGTTTGGGCTGTGCGGCATCCGCTGTCCGGTGCGACCCCGGTTATGTCTGCGTCTGCTCTGGTTCCCACGCCGGGGAAGCTTGGACCATCCCCTCTCTCTCTCTCTCTCTCTCTCTCTCTCTCTCTCTCTCTCTCTCTCTCTATGCTTCATTCTCTCTGTTGCTCTGAAAGAGAGAGACAGACAGACAGAAAGACAGACAGAGAGACAGAGATCATCAGTACAGCTCGCTCTCGGAGGCGCTAGCCGCTGTCTGAGATAAACGTCTGCAAACACGGATCGTCAAGTCCAGCCGAGACCCTCCCCCCCCCCCCCCCTCCCCACCTCTCTCTTTCTCTCTCGCTCCGCCCACCTTGCCAGCACCCCCCTCACGCTACGACGGACGGCCCTAGCATGCCAGCGCCAGAGAAGGCAAATACCACCCGCTGCTTCCGTAACTGCGTCATTCACTCCGTATCGAAAACTGCAATACTCATCGAAAGTTCGGAAAGATAAAGTGAACGCAGAACCGCCGCGTAGATCGCTCCCGTTTTCCTGTTCGTCCGCCTGCCGTCAAGTCAGCCACCGCCTTATCGGGGGGGCTCGGGGCGAGGTCCTCGCGGTGAAATGGCGATCCGTACACTTTCGGGAGGCTGTGAACGGAACAGGGCAGAGCAGAGGAGGTGCCGAAGCAGACCGGCGCGGCGCGGTGCCTCTCAGGTCTGCGGGCCCTCCTCTCCTCTCCTTCCTCTCCTCTCCTTCCTCTCCTCTCACCTCCTCCTGCTCCGACCCCCAGCCGGACCGGGCCGCGGGTATATACATAGGTCCTCCGTAAATAAGGGGTTGACTTTATGGCCCTGGCTATGGCGCGGGGACAGGGGCGGCGCGGCGGCAACGGGCGGCAACGGGCGCGCGGCAGGACACGGCAGGACACGGCAGGCGTGCCAAGCGCGGCTTCCAACACGAAACACACTCGCAAAGTGTCACAAACTCTCCCCGACTCCGAAAGATATTTTCGGATTTGAAAGGTCAATACTACATAGAGCGTTGAGCGGCTAGACACAAATTTTGGGGCGCATGGCGTATGCATTTCAGGGGTTGGCTGTGTGGCACCATGCAGCAGCAACAGCAGCAGCTTCCCACGAACAGTGTGACGAGGGCGTGGGGCCCACGCGACCCCCGCGGCCCCCGCGGCCCCCAGACATGCCACCGCTCATGTCGCATTACCACGCTCTCTCGTTGACTCCTTGACCCGCGGCGGCGGCGGCTTCGCCTGGTCAGCGCGGTCACACCCCTGCATGTCGCCCATCCGGGGAGAAAAGAAAAAAAAACATCCAGTGGGAGATACGTCGAAGCACTAAATGCTTATGTACAGACAACCTTCATAGCTCATGTATAAATTTGTACACAATTATGTACTAGTCATACATAATTATGTAGTATTTGTACATAACTTATGATGGTTTATATCTGTTCATAGTAACGTACAAAATAGTACAAGCATTTAGTGCGAAGGTACACAGATGAGCTGTAGTTTTTTGTGCACTGAAAAATGAAGTTGCACTGTAGTTCGACGTCCACTCCACTTCTGTAACAGTGCGGCGACGGTAAAACTACAGTTCATGGCACTGCAGTCTCCGCACTGTAGTTTTCCGACTGTAGTCCCACGGGACGTCGCCCATGTCGCCCCGCCCCCTCGTCGCGACATGCCTCCTCCGTCACGCTCGGTTCGTTATGCGGGTGGGCCAGAGGAAAGGCCAATTAAATTTCTCATCAGCCCCCCCCCCTCCTCCCCCCTCGGCTGGATTAACGCAGCCGCCCGCTGATCCGGGCCGCGACTCTTTGGCAGCTGCCTGGCCGGTTCATCGCGCAAACTCATCAAGCGATGCATTCCCAAAAATGTGCGGGTCGGAAAAAATGGAAATAATACAGAGTTCCTTATTTCTTCAGTTCGGGTTCCCCCATACAGAAAATTGCCAGAAACCGAATTTTATTTTGTGCCTCACAGTCGGAATAGAATTACGTGGGCCAACTTTTCTTTTGTTCTCCGTGTGGTGGTGGCACTGCAGGGTGTTTAACCGTGGCCGCACGGCGCCCGCCTCTGTTCCAGGTCAACGAGGACGGCATCCTGTCCTTCCTCACGGACATCCCCATGTTCCTGAACCTCCAGTTCCCGCTGGACTACCCCGTCATCGCCCCCTTCTACTCCAACGTGGACACGAGCGGCTCTGGATCCGTGTTCTACCAGTAAGTCAGAGGGTAATCCGGGGTAACACTAGGTAATCTGGGGTAATGCTTAGGCATTGCGGGGCAATACTAAGGTATTCCGGGGTAGTACTGCGGTAATCCTGGGTAACACCAAGGTAATCCAAGGTAACACCAAGGTAATCCGGGGTAATACTAAGGAATTGCGGGGTAGTATACTAAGGTAATCCGATCCGGATTACCGCCTGGCAAGGTTCCTAAGGAATGCACAGGTAATCCAGGGTAACCCAGGGGTAATCCGTGGGTGCGTGGGGTGACTGGCGACTGCTAACGGGAACGGTCTGTCCGGCAGCGAGTCCGAGTCCGCCGCGGACCTGGCCAAGGCGGCCGAGCGGGTCCGCCGCTCCTTCTCTTCCTCCACGTTCCAGCCCACGGCCCTGTTCGTCGTCACCTGGGAGCGCGTCGGCTACTTCAACCAGGGCACCGACAAGGTGAGCCCCGAGGCCTCGCGGTGCCTGCAGCCGTTCTGCTTCCAGTTTGTAACCCTCCGACGGCCCCCGCCAGCTCAACACCTACCAGGCCGCCATCAGCAGCGACGGCTCGCAGTCGTTCGTCGAGTTCCTGTACGCGGACGACGGCATCCAGTGGGTGCAGGGCATGGCCCGGCAGCAGGGGCTGCCCGACGCGCGGGCGCAGCTCGGCTTCGTGGCCGCCGACGGCCGCTACTACGAGCTCAAGGGCTCCGGCTCCGACCACATCATCAACGTCAACAAGTAGGTGCCAGAGGAAACTGTGGGAGGGAGAGATTTATTTATTTATTTGATTTGATTTGATTTATTTAACTGAAGGTACAAAAAGACTAAAAAGTAGAGTACCAATGTACAGGTATTTAGATACATACAATCCAGTGGAGAGAGAGAGAGAGAGAGAGAGAGAGAGAGAGAGAGAGAGAGAGAGAGAGAGAGAGAGAGAGAGAGAGAGAGAGAGAGAGAGAGAGAAGAGCCAGTGCATTCTGAACAGCGAGCTCTGTCCTCAGGTGGAGCAACGTGGAGGAGCCGGGTCTGTTCGTGTTCCGGGTCGGGCCCACCGAGAACAGCCTGATCGGGCTGCCCGACCTCGCCAATCGAGGTACGCATCGTCATCTATTTCAACCGCTGAACGGTCTCTGATTTTTAAAAAAATATTTACGCCCTAAATTTTTCATACGCGAGTTGATATTAATTTTACTGTGCCAACTTAAGATGCCAACTTTTGACGTCCGCACCCTTAAAATCGATATAAAATGACCCCTTTTTTTTGTGTGTGCGCGTGTTTTGATTTATTTTCTTTAATATCCAAAGCACTTTTGTGACCGCAGCCTCCGGCCCGGAACAGCAGACGTGCGTGAATGACCCCACCGTCTGCCACTCATCGGCCGAGTGCACAGAGAGCGAGGGCGAGGCGTGCTGCGCCTGCACCGACGGCTACTACGGCAACGGCCGCCAGTGCCTCCCCAACGGTGAGGGAACCCGGGTAATCCGAAGTAATGTAAAGGTAATCCGGGGTAATGCAAAGGTGATCCAGGATAAGGCAGATCAGTGCCGTGTTTCTGTGAAAAATCAATGTAGTACTAGATAGTTTTGGAGTAATCAGCGGGGTAATTGGGGTAGCTTATTCCCGGTCCAAGTCAGGGAAACTGCTCCAAAAAAAAGCAGGGAAAAATGTAATTTTCGTAAGTTTTGGTCTGACTCTGCAATCGTCCGCAGGCACCCCGTTCCGGCTGACGGGCCGGCTGTCGGGGTCGCTCAACGGCTACAACATCAGCTCGCTGGACCTGCAGTCCTACGTGATGGTGCAGGACGGCCGCTCGTACACGGCCTTCTCCCGGGTGCCCGAGGAGGTGGGCGCCGAGCTGCAGCTGCTCACGCCCCTGGCCATGTCCATCGGCTGGATGTTCGCCAAGCCCGCGGCCGCCGGCGCCCCCAACGGCTTCTCTCTGACGGGCGGCGTGCTGAACCACACGGTGGAGCAGTTCTTCCCGCAGTCCAGCGACCGGCTCACCATCACCATGCGCTACCTGGGCCTCGACGTCTTCGACCAGCTCCGCCTCGAGGTGGACGTCCAGGGCGCGACGCCGATCCTGCCGCCCGGCGCCAAGATCAGCACGCTGGAGCACGAGGAGCTCTTCCGGAGGGAGGTGAGGGCGGCCGGGCCGGCGGCGGCGCGGGGTCCAGAGGTCCGGGGCCCGCGTGCAGCACAGTTTCTCATACCCGCAGGGCCCGGGGCTGCTGCGCGCCAGCTCCCGCCACGCGTACACGCTCGACGACGCCGAGGTGGAGCACCGCTTCACCGTGGAGGGCCGCGTCGAGTACACCGAGTGCGGCCGCCCTGCGTGGCTGCCGGAGGAGACGGCCACCGAGACCCCCGGGGACGCCGACGGCGACCAGCAGCCCGACGGCGCGGAGCTCAAGCTCAGGGCCTCGTTCAGCCTCATCTCGTACGAGGCGCGTGACGGCATCGTCCGCTTCGCCCCCAACACCAAGATCACCAACAAGCTGAGTGAGTGTGTCTCCCTCCCCCCCGGTCCTCTGCCGACTGCCGTCTCTCTCACGCTCACACTCTCCGCCGCAGACGAGACCGACCCCTGCGACGAGGGCCGGCACCATTGCGGTGCCAACTCCTTCTGCGTGCCGTCCGCCGACGACTCGTTCGAGTGCCACTGCTCCGCGGGGTAACCACACGCGGCCACGTGTCACGTGACGCTTCGCTCTGTCCTCGTCGCCCCTTACGGGGCGTGCACGCAGAGGAAGGGGGACAGCGTTACGTTAGATGTGGACGAGCCCTGACCCAACCTCCGAGGTCCGGACTGCAAATAAGCCCCGCCTCCGCTCCGCGCAGGTACCAGAAGCTGGAGACGGAGCAGACGGTGCGCAACGGCGTGGAGGAGTGCGTGGACATCGACGAGTGCCAGCTGGGCCGGCTGCCCTGCGCGCCCAACGCGCTCTGCACCAACATCCCCGGCGGCTTCCGCTGCGAGTGCCCGCCGGGCTTCCAGGGCAACGGGGCCACCTGCGAACGTGAGTGCGGAGTAAAGTGCGCAGAGTGCTCAAGGAATTTATCCGAAAAAAAAAAACGGGCACGAGAGGGAAAAGGGGAAAAGACTGCAGTGCTTCGAGTGCCTGCCTCAGGAATTTCCTGCACCCTCCGCTAGGATTTCTAGAGTTTTTCTGGAGAATTTCTGAGGCACTCTGAACAGCGCCCGGCGGGAGCGCCCGGCTGGGTAGGCAGGCAGCGCCGCTCCACGCAGTCGTGCGCGGCGGTACGGCCCACCTGCACGGCGCTCGTGCCGCTGGCCCTCACTCTCTGTCTCTCTCCCTCTCCCACAGCCGAGCAGCGATCCTGCGCCGACCTGGGCTGCGACCCCCAGGGCGCCGACTGCCGCGACAACCGGTGCTTCTGCCTGCCGGGCTTCGAGGGAGACGGGTACAGGTGCCGGCCCGCACAGCAGCCGCCGCAGTACCCGCAGCCCGAGCCCTACCCGCAGCCCTACCCGCCCCCCAGCCCGCCCCGCCAGCAGCCCGGCTACGACCGTCAGTCCAATAACTTAATCCCCTGAAAATACTCTCGCGACGAAAACATTGTGACGGTGTTGCGACGTTTTTCGGTGTTGGCAGGCCCGGCCGCCCCGGCCGCGCCGCCGTGCTCCGGGCCCGACGACTGCTCCCCGCACGGGGTGTGCACGCTCAACGAGCGCACCGGCGGCCGCGCCTGCGTCTGCTTGCCGGGCTTCGAGGGCGACGGCGTCGCCTGCCAGCACGTGGACCTGCAGCCCGTGTGCTCCCCGGACACCGGCGAGTGCGTCTGCCCGCGGGGCTACATCCTGGAGACGGACATCTGCCTGGAGGCCGCCGACACCGACGATGCCGCTGAGAGTACGCTACCCTCCACGCACCCCACGGATCCAGACCCTAGAAATGTCGCAAAATTTTCGCAATTGGACACATTTCATTTCTAAAGCCCCGAAAATTTCTGGAATCGCTCTTCGAAATTTTTCCGTGCTAGTAGCCCTCCATCCCCGCATGCACCGCAGCATCTGAACTAACATCTGCATTGGGCGAGCTGGGCCCGGCTCGTCGCTACCCCCCGCAGCAACCGGCTCGGCTCGCCCAGCCCGGCCCGTGAGCTCCGTTTGCCACAGCACGCCGCCGCCTCAGCCGATACCACTGCCGCACAGCTCGCCGCTGCAGCCACGGGCGGCGCCCGGCAGCAGCGGTGGCCGATGCGGCTGTGGGCCCGCCGGCTCGCCCAACGCGGATCTCTAATCTGAACCCCGCGCCCTCCGCCTTGCAGTCTCCTGCGACTCCGTCAACAACTGCCACCCGCACGCGAGCTGCGTCTACGTGCCAGCCCTGCAGACCCACAAGTGCGTCTGCAACGTAGGCTTCCTCGGGGACGGCCTGGAGTGCTCCGCCAGCGTGGGGTCGTGCCTGGACCTCCAGGACTGCCACCCGTACGGCGAGTGCGTGCAGGTCGACAACGAGGACCGCTACGACTGCAAGTGCCGCCAGGGCTTCCGGGGCGACGGCCGCTACCAGTGCGTCGTGGACGAGCCGCCGGGCTGCGACGTGACGCGCGACTGCCACCCCGAGGCGCGGTGCATGCCCGTAAGGACCACGAGGACGTGCAAGTTTCGAAATGACAGTCAAGTTTCAAACTGACATTCAAGTTTCGAACTGACATTCATGTTTCAAACTGACATTCAAATTTTGAATTGACGTTCAAGTTTCAAACGTTTTGAATTTTTGTCAATGCTAAACATCAGACTATTTCGATTTTTTATTGTCAATTTTGACGTTTTTGCCAAAGCTGAATTTAAAATAATCCTTTTCTCAACCATTATTAGTACTGAATTCCTCCGTCGACAATCAATTTTACGTGGATGTTGCAAAAGCCTTGTCGGTGCGCTTCACCCATGACACCGCACTAATCCAGAACGTGTGCGTGCCGGTCAGGTCGGCCGGAAGTTCGAGTGCGTGTGCGGGTCGGGCTACAGCGGCAACGGGCGGCAGTGCGAGCGCACGGCGCCCCCCGGCTGCGAGGTCCTGCAGGACTGCGGCCGCCACGGCGAGTGCCTCCGGGTGCGCGGCGAGGCCGGCTACCGCTGCCAGTGCACGCCGGGCTTCGTGGGCGACGGCTACCGCTGCGACCCGGACCCGGCCCGGCAGCGCGAGCGGGAGCGGCAACGCGACCGGCTGCCCTGCGGCAACCGCATGTGCACGGAGAAGGACTCGGACTACATGGTGGTGGCGCAGGGCATGGCGCTGATGAGGGTGCCGCTGCTGCCGCCGCAGACCGCCTCGCAGGCCGGGCAGCCGCTGCAGATCCACTACTTCCAGGAGGCCATCGGTGAGTGGGCGTGCCCCGCTGCTGCGGGCCTCGCGAGTAAGGGGTCACGTGACCGACTCTGTCTCCCTCTCGCGCCCGCAGGCGTGGACGTGGACTGCCAGGAGCAGAGGGTCTACTGGAGCGACGTGGCCAGCAAGTCCATCAAGAGCATGTTCTACAACGGCACCGGCATCACCACCTTCCTGGACACGGACATCGTGAGCCCCGAGGGCATCGCCGTGGACTGGGTGTCGAGGAACATCTACTGGGCCGACTCCAGCAAGGACACCATCGAGGTGGCCAGCCTGGACAACAAGGGCCGCACCATCCTGGTTAGGGACGGGCTCGTCAACCCCAGAGGTCTCGCCGTGCACCCCCAGAGAGGGTAAGCCGTCAGCAACGTTCCGCCTTATTCAATTCTGTGAAAGGAAAAAAAAACTATTGCTGTCTGGATTTGAACCCTCGCCCGTTGCGCAGCAAGCTGTTCTGGTCCGACTGGGACCGGCTGGCGCCCAAGCTGGAGTGGGCCAACCTGGACGGGTCGGAGCGCGAAGTGTTCCTGCAGGGCAACGCCGTCAAGCTGCCCAACTCGCTGGCCATCGACTACGAGCGCGACGAGGTGTGCTGGGCGGACGCCGGCACCAAGTCCATCGGTGAGGGCCCCCGCGTAGTCCAAGTCCAAACCGGAAGTGCAGAGGAGAAGAACAGAACCGGAGCCAAAGCCTCCGAATGTTTCAGCCGGCTCTCGCGGCTGACGCCCGCGGCGGAGATACTCCCCGCTGCGGTACGCCTTATGACGCCGCGATCTGGATCCGGCTGTGTTCTACTTCTCATATTCTCCATATTCTCCATATTCTCCTTCCGGTTTAGACCTCTCCCGAATACCCTACTCTGCGATAAAAGTAATGCGATATTCGAATGACAGTGTGTGAGCCTCATGGCCGTGATCTGCTTACAGAGTGCATCGGCATCAGCAGCGCGGCGAGGCGGACCGTAGTGTCCAACTCCTCGTACCCCTTCGGGCTGGCCATGTCCGAGGACAACTACTTCTGGACCGACTGGGCCAGGTGGGTGGCAGCAGTGGCAGCACTGGCAGGCGGCGTGCACTCGGAAAGTCACACAGAGAAAGTCATTGTAACATGCAATACTTTCTAAACAACCATATGGCGAATAATTTTTTTTGTTTGTAATACGAATCTTTTAACGATTTTGTCTGGTATGTCACAGAGGAAAAGTATCGTATTACAAACAAAAACCGAATGTTACTTTGTGCGAGGTTTTAAATCTGTCCGCCCTGTTTGCCGCGCAGCCACAAGGTGGAGAGCGCCTCCAGGCCGGATGGCGCCGCCAGGCCGGCCAAGGACGTGCCCCTGGGCGGCTCCGGCAAGATGTACGGGCTGGTGGTGGTGCCGGAGACCTGCCGCAGGAGTGAGTACACATCACACTAAATGGAAATGAACAAATTTGTAATTGCGCATGCATAATTTATGGAAAATTTTGTACAAATTTGTACAGCAGATGTGCATTTCTGTACATAATGATGCACAATTTTGGACGTAAATTATGTATGCGCAATTCTGTACATGGTTTTGTACAATTTCGTACATTTACACTTAGCGGATATCTCAAAGTCTCTCTATATTTTTTTCAAAAATAGTAGTGAAACTATTTATTTTTGTGATCGGAACATAAACTGGTGAGCGTGTTGCTTGCAGTGAGCTCGCCCTGCGGCTGGCAGCGTGGCTACTGCAGCCCGGACCAAATCTGCCTCCCGGACGGCCACCAGAACAGGAGGTGCGTCTGTCCGGACCACCAGGTGTGCACGGAGGAGTGACCCTGTGAACCTGGTAGCAGCGTGAGGGACTACTACTTACAAAAAACGAGGCGACGCCCGGAGACGGCACTCTGGAAACAGAAACGGATACGCTCTTCCCTCTTTCTATCTCTCTTTCACCCCCCCCCCCCCCTCGCCCCACATTCGCTCAGAAGAGAGAAAAAAAAAGAGAGGGACGAAGAGAGACAGAGCGAGTGCTGTCTCCGAATGCAGCCCGGTGAATGTTGGTTGCGGTTCTCAAAGTGACTGGCTGCAGTGTGGTGGGACTTTCGGTCACGTTTCGGTGGCGGTTTGCCGGGGGCTGTGGGAGCGACGAATGCCCGAGTGAAGCCTGCCGTCTGGACACTGATAAGCTGATAAGCGGTGGGCGGGTGCTCTTTAAGTATTTATTTTTTCCAGTGTTGCATGCCCCGCGTATCAGCGTTTTCAAAATTGTTGCTAGACCAACATTTTAGAAGAAAAAAAATCCTGTCTATTTTCGTTTGTTATTTTGTTTTGGAAATCTTGAGAACGAGTTGACATTTCATTCGTATGCGATTCTCGTCCTCGTCTGTTGGAGAGCCAGTGAGAATAAGCTACAACTCCATGGACACCGTGGGGTTTCTTCCATAATTCCAACAAATAAACTGGTTTCGTAAAATGTGGTGTGTACGCTGGGGATTAAAAGAAAACCCCGATATACATACGCACCTTGAGCTTCTTTTATTTTTACGAAAAAAAATATTTGTCTTTAAGCACCACAGTTCGAAACTCATCACAAGTTATCTCACAAGAGAGAATATGATATTTCTTGGTAACCACACAAACAAATCTAATGAAATATGAAAAATAATACAACTCAATATGAAATTAATATACTCCGCGAGTAAAACGTAAAATGGTCGACGTTTTCTAAGCCTTCAGTGAAGGTTCGCTGGACTGAAAATATAGAAAACAGGGAAAGTCGTAAGTAATTCTAGATAAAAACGAGTTACACACCTTAGACAAAATATTTTTGGTATACTATAATTGGTTTTGGGATCTGATAAACGTTGCTAAGACTGCCAATCGATCGAGTTTCAAACAGCACCAATCGAGCAGATTCGACATTACAGTTTTCTGCAAACCGTCGACGAGAATTCGGTGATATACCTTCTCATTAGCATCGAAGGAAATGTACCGGACACACTAAATCTACTATTGTTTCTCAGTCGTACAGCAATCGTCGTATGACAATCCATAAGGTACACACGTAACGAAGACTAGACGTAACACACCCGCGCGGGGGTGCAGTCTCTACAGCGCAGCCAATCACAGAACAGCGCGTCCCCTGCGCAGCCAATGGGAGCCACCCCTAAAAGCGGGAAAGCCGCAAGACTTGTGTTTGGTACTCCGTAGTGGAAGACACCTCGGCCTTGGCGTTTCGTTCGCGTATACATCACAGTCTGAACAACACAAAAAAGTGCGTTTCCTATCGTCAGTTCGAACAAACAGCTTCCGCCAAGGTGGTATATTGTCCGAGTTGGCCTTTGACATTGCAAGTTATAAAACGAAATCAACACAAAAGAACCCAACCGAACGTTAATAAATCCACAGCCACTTCAAAAAGGTTTCACGCTCGATTTCGAAACACGCAGCGTTACAGTCTAAATTTACTAAATCTTCAACAAAATGAATGTTTTGGTCGTCAGACATCACATATTAAATTGGTATAGATTACACTTGTAAACAGTCTATCCTAACGAACCTTGTCGCCAGCGACAAGGCCTCACTAAAACAACCACCGCCCACTATGTCGGCTTCCTAAGTAGATACAGCACTGGCGCGTGCTCCCCGCTCGCAGTCTCGCCACCTGAACAGCGGTCTAGGTAATCACCACCTGAACAAGGGTCTAGATAATCACCACCTGAGCAGTGGTCTAGATATCGACAAGAAGGGAGGGGCTGGGGGTCACTTCTTCAGGGAGCCGTTCTGGATGGTTGGGGTCTTCTCCAGGGCCGCCTCCAGGTCCGCGTCGCCATCCTCCGCGAACGTGCCGATCCCGTTGAACTCCTGACGGAAGAAGAAAAGGTAGAACAGGCACTCGCAGCGAGGCTCGAGAACGGAAGAGGCGGAACAAGAATACTTCCAGGAGCCTAAGCGGGCACTATGAGACGGTACGGTGAACCCCTCGTACCTACGGGCACGGGTTCTCATACCCATCCGTTTCCGTTACGGAAATATTCCTGATCCCCCACGCCCGTTTTCGTGCCTCGTTGGAAATGCCTATTAAATCAAGGCTCGAGAACGGACGTAGAAGGAAAAGCGACCTTCCGGGACGCAAACGGGTGAGGAGCGTGTGAGAAATTATTCGGCGAAGAACGTCGCACCGTCGCGGGGCTTCCGATTAGCAAGACTGCCCGTTTCCGATCTGGGAGTATTCTTGTCTTCCACTTCCGTTCCGAATCGACGATGGAAACTCCTCCATGGCTGGCAGGCCGAAGAGGCAGTGGCCGTACCGCCGCGTTGAGCGCCTCTCCGTCGGGGGACTCGAGCTCGGCCTTGGACAGGTGGTCCACGACGGCGGCCGCGTACAGATCCCCCAGGCAGTTGTTCGTGGTTCGAACCCGATCACTGGAAACCAATTAATTATCTTTTCAAAATGATGTAAACAGCTTCGGGGCCGGGGGGGGGGGGGGAGGAGTCGTGAAGCCCGAGAACACGGTGTTAATCAGACGGCTGACTCCCGAGCTTGGCGCCTCCGTCTCACTCACCCCCTACGCAACGCCCCGTGAGTGTGAGAGAGACAGCTACAGCAGGGGTGGCGGCGCGAGCCGCCGCTGCGCGCCGATTCCCGGTAGCGCCCCCCCCCCCCCTCCGCCTCCGCGCCTGCCCGCGCGCGCTCGCCGCCGCTGCAACCGCTGCAGGATGCGACACGCCGGCGCGCCGCTGACTGTCGTGACGCGGCCCGACGCTCGGACACGGCAACCGCGACGTCTTCGTTCCACCGCGTACAGTTTCTCGTTAGCTTCTCGTGCCCCATCGTCAGTGGACATCGCCGCGAAACGGTTGATGGTTGAGAGGACAAGGGATATACATCGTGTTCGTCCAGGACGCAGTGAGTTTGCGGATTCAAGTGACGTCGGACAGCGACGAAAGTGAAAGTGGACCTTCTCGCAAGGAAAGCAGCTGTGATCGGGTGTGCGGATGTTGGCGAAAAGGTGAGTGGGCTTCGTACGTTAACGCTTAAAAGGCTGATTGCCCCCCCCCCCCCCCGCCAGGATAACAACCGCCGGCAGGCCAAGGTAGGTGTACGCAATGCGTGGGGTGGCGTGCTTCGCGGTGAGCATAGTCCGCGGTTACGCCACGCGGTCTGGCGTACACTTGCCTTGTCCTTACAGGAAAGTAATGTTGAACGTATCAGAAATAGTTCGGCGAACCATGTCTGACCGCCGCAGGATCGGTTTCCGACAGTCATTTCCACGATGCTCGAGTACGGAAGTTCATTAGGGTATCCCGCTCAAACTCAGACCGGCTGTGGGGAAGAACTCTAGAATCACAAAAGCGGGTCCAGTATGGGGGGAACCGCAGCAGAGAGTATCTCCGCCGCGGGCGCCGGCCACGATCCGATTGAAAAATTTGCGGGCCTCAGCTCTCGCTACGCCCCTGGGCTCGACAAGTCACGCTGTTCGAATGGTGTCAATCGTCTCCATAATACCGGGCCACATTACTTACACAAACCAGTCGACGGCGAAGAGCAGGGACGCCTCGCCGGCGGGCACCCCGATGGTGGACAGCACCATGAGCAGCAGCACGAGCGCGGCGCTGGGCACGCTGGCCGAGGACATGGAGGCGAGCGTGGAGGTGAGGCAGACGGTGGCCAGGTCGCCCCAGCCCAGCGTCATGTAGTTCATCTGCGCGATGAAGATGCAGGCCACGGCGATGAAGAGCGCCGTGCCGTCCATGTTGATGGCGCAGCCGATGGGGAGCACGAAGCGCGTCACCCGCTGGTCGATGCCGAGGCTGTCCATGGTGCGGATGGAAATGGGCAACGCGGCCGCCCTGCGGTTTGAGAAATATGCAGTGTGAAGTCTAGTGTGTATGAAGTCTAGTGTGTATGAAGTACGAGAAGCACGACCCGCTGAGGGTCGGCCCCGCGCGCAACGACTTCGATAGGCATTTCCAGCGACAGCGATTAATTTAGTTAAGGTTGAGTCAGTAGGGATTTCCGACCGGTCTCGAGAACGGAAGCTGAAGAGGAATACTTCCGGAGCGAAAAAAAAAGGTAGCATGCTAAATCGCTCGGCGAAGAGTACCTGCACCGCGGGTCACCATGTGATTTCACATGCTGCCCGTTTCCGCGGTCTGCAAGCATTCTTGCTCTCTCAGCTCCACTCTGTTAACTTTCTCATATGATTCAGACCTAACTCCTTCGAAATAAGACGCGGGGCGTCACAGTTTCTCATACTCACGTGGACGCGGTGGCGAAGGCGGTGAGGTTGGACTGGAACACGGACACGTAGAAGCGGTACGGGTTCTTGCGCAGGAAGGCGTAGTAGATGAGCTGCATGATGAGGAGCTGGTACAGGAGGACGCCGATGACGACCGTCAGGATGAACCAGGCGAGCTGCGACATGACGACGGCCAGGTCCTCCACGGCCAGGATCTTGCCGCAGATGACGGAGCACACACCGACCGGCGTCAGCCTGGGGGACGCGGACGATACCGTGTCAGCGGTGGCGGGGCACTCCAATAGGCGTTTCCAGCGAGGCTCGAGAGCGGAAGCGGAAGAACACGAGCGCCTCCGGGGCGGGAACAGGCGGTATTCGAAATCGCGCGATAGAGAACACCATCTCCAGTGGCGTAGGAAGTCTCTGATTTTGGGGGGGGGGGGGGGGGGATATGTCGCGCATTTTGCCTACACCCAGGCGTTTGTTAAGCGGGTTGCCTAGCCCGGTCTCCGGTGACGGGGGGGGGGGGGTTTAAACCCCCAAACCCCCCCCCTTCCTACGCCACTGACCATCTCCGCCACGGGCCGCCGTCGGATTTCTCATACCACCGGTTCCGGCCCGGAAGCATTCTTGTTCCGGCGCTGTGCCACTTCCGTTCTCGGGCCGGAAACGGCCGTCTGTCCGCTCCTCGACGCTCACCACATGATGCCGGTCACCATCTTCATGACGACCTCGTAGATGGTGCAGAAGAAGTCGACGACGACCCTGCCCTTGCTGCCCATGGTGCTGAGCACGGTGCCGAACAGCAGGCAGAAGAAGATGATGCCGAGCGTGTTGGTGCCGTCGCGGTACCGGAGGCTGCGCTTCAGCTCGGGCTGCGTCAGGGCGGCGACGGCCGGGTAGGCGGGGGTCGTGGCCGCCGAGCTGGAGGTGGCCGTCGTCTCCTCCCGGGGCACGTACACGGTGTGCACCTGGAACAGGTTGGCCACGTTCAGCGCTGGGCCGCAGGGCTGCCAACGGCTGCCGACGGGCGGGGGGACGCGGACGCGAGCGCGATGGCGGCACTGCAAAGTAACCATTGAACGGTAGGCCGATAAAAGAAGATTTAAAGAAAGGAAAAATGCTGAAAAAAGTTCGGCGAGCCCGTTGTATTGGTTTGCGTTGCGCCATCGGCCGCGTCTGGCGTGTACAATCGGCATTCTACTGCCGGAACCCTCGCAGGGCCCCCGCGGCAAACAGGTTACTGTTTGGGCATCTAATCAACTGGCTTGTTGCCCAAAAACAAAAGTTTCAAGTCTCCTCTGCATATGGGTATGGCTTACGTTATCTCTTATTTTTGCCTCCGAGTGTACTTTGCAATTACCTGTTGGAATGCGGCTTGGAAAAGGTTGTCTGCGAAGAGGTTTCTGTAAAAAGACGTTTGTTATAAGCAGTGGACAGGGGTCAGTACGGGAGGCGTGAGAGTCAACGCACAAGATGCGCGGCAGACAGTAAAATCCGCCCCTTGTTTGTCTTATCAGAACCCTTACTGGAGTCCTTATCACAGTCCGCGATGGGCCCAAAGAGGGCGGCTCCCGCTGCGTGCTGCCGAGCCGGCCCGCCGAGCCCGCGGCCCGTTGTGGCCCAGATTGTCAGATTTTATTTTTACGGACGTCACGAAACTTAAGTTAGTCGCCCCCGGGCAAAGTGACACGTGAGGGATAGAGACGGAGACGTTCGGGTGGGGGCCGGTCGGGCAGAGTGAGAGGGACAGACGAGGAGAGGGCGAGAGGGATAACGATGCCACTTCTAAAAGTAGTGCTTTTCGACAAGCAGCTGTGAGGGAAAGCAACACCGCTTTTCCGTATTTTTTTTTGAGCGTGCAATAACATTTACATTTGCACCTATCCGCATGATATTTCTTTCTCTAAAGACGACCTTTGACCTCTGACGGTCTGACCTCACCTTCCGAGGTCGAGCAGGCCGTCCATGACCTGCGCCCGGTCGCGCGCGTCCCGGGGGTCGGGGGGCAGAGCCAGGCCCCCGAGGCCGGCCTGGTCCCAGGTCCGCCGGGGGTCCCCGGGGTGGATGGCGAGCACCAGGGCGATGCCCAGCATGGCGTTGAGCAGCGAGGTGAGGGCGAAGTACACCAGCGTCCTCAGCGCGATCCGCCCGTTCATGCGGGCGTTCATGCGAGAAGTGCCTAGCAACACCATTTTTAACAAAACGCAATTTTTATTTTTCAAACATCAAAAAACCACAGGAAATTTTGAAGAATTTTTTAAAAAGACGATGAGCCGTTCGCACACTACCAGGTGTTTCAAAAACGCCGCGTTTCTGGGCTATGCAACCCGCAAAGCACTAGCTCCGTCTCTTTCTGTCTCACGCGACCGGCCGAGCCAGTAGGAGACGGAGATAGTGCGTTGCGGGATCGCAAATCCCAGAAAAAAAAATGCGGCGTTTCTGAATCATCTGGTATAGCAATAACCTAACACATTTAAAGCCAAATCAAGGTTTTTTATATGGGGAACGTTGTTTTCAAGTACGGTGATTTCATTTTATGTCACGATTTGTGTTTCCAAAAATTGGAAAAATCACAAACAGTTGGTGCTGCATGCAACTTTTTTTTTTCCCCAACATTTTGTCGGCATTTTTCCGGAAGAACTCGTGGCGGGTGCACTGACCTGCGATTAGGGACGCGATGACCAGCGGGAGGATCATGAGCTTGAGGAGGCGCATGAAGAGCTCGCCGGGGTAGGCCAGCAGCAGCACCCAGTCATCGTGCAGCCGCAGCGGCCGCAGCACCAGCCCTGCAACCAGGATCACCTCGTCACGTCGTGCGGCCCCGCGGTGTCTGGGGACCTGCCGGGACCGACACCGTCCGCCCGGGCGGTGAGGGCCGGTGAAAGGAGGGGCGGGTGTGCTACCCCCTTACCCTCTCTGCCCCGCCTCTCTCTCTCTCTCTCTCTCTCTCTCTCTCTCTCTCTCTCTCTCTCTCTCTCTCTCTCTCTCTCTCTCTCTCTCTCTCTCTCTCTCTCTCTCTCTCTCTCTCTCTCTCTCTCTCTCTCTCTCTCTCTCTCTCTCTCTCTCTCTCTCTCTCTCTCTCTCAGGAGTCCCCGCATCCCCGCAGGGCGCGCGCGGGCTACCCGTTACCCGGAGGCTACCACCTCACTGTGGGGGAACCAAGCAGCATTGGAGTCGGGAAACTTCCCGTCCCCCCCCCCCCCCCGGTGTATCGACCGCCACGGCGGCGGCACTGGCCCAGCTGACAAGGTGAAACGCCCCCAGCCCCGCACCGCGTAACTGGATCGGACTGGCGGCTTAACTGAGTGGGTCTGCGAGGTCCGCTCTGGAAGCGGGTATACGAGAGGGCAGTGCCTGTGGCGAGTGCGAGGGGGCAGTGGCTGGAGGGGATTTGGAGGGGCAGGGGGCGGTGCTTGGGGGGCTGATAGACGGTAGGGACGTTATAGTCACCCCATCTGTGTTATCTATCGCGGTCCATTATGGTTATCTCGACGAGGCGCCGGAACGGTTGGCACTGCGAATAATGCAATCACTGCACGCGACGCCCGAAACAATAATCGCCGCGCGCGGCCTTATTATATATTTGCGGGCACTGCTTCCGAAAACGCAATGGCGGGCGGCGGTTCGTCACTGTGAGGAACTCGGCCCAAATAAGTGCGAGCGGGGGAGTCCATGCCCAAAGTGCCGCAGGAAAAAATGCCATAGGCTCACCTCGGGCAAACGCATTCTTCGCTAAAATCTGAGTGAGAAACTGTCGCTGCTCGCCCAAATTGTGCCGGGCGAATTCTCTCCCTCGTTTTCCACCGTATCGTTCTCGGTGATCAAATACTTTGAAATGACGCAAACTCGCTTCTGAGGTGCCGAACAGGGTCGGCCTTGTGTCGCTATGGTCACTCTGTGGCGTGTGCCGCGGACGACCAAAAGGACTTGGCAAGGAGTGTCGGCGGCGTACAGTGCCTGGGCGCGCACGTGTACAGTGCCCCCCCCCCCCCCCCCCCCCCCCCCCCCCCCCCCCCCCCCCCCCCTGGCTGCCCGCTGTACGTTTGAGTTTCGACTCAAATAGGACATCTGCCGGCCCAGCGGACCCCAGAGCTCCGCAGCTCCGACCCCGGCGGAGCGATTCCGAACGCAGTCTTCTCGGACCTCTCTCTCTCTCTCCCCCCCCCCCCTCTCTCTCTCTCTCTCTCTCTCCCTCTCTCTCTCTCTCTCTCTCTCTCTCTCTCTCATACGGAGCAGCCTAGGAGCGCGACAGAGACAGAGATACGAAGGCAGTCGCGTTCGGAAGCAGCCGGCTGACCACGCGGTACCAGTGTGGCCGCGGGGGCCGGCCTGTGCAGGACGTGCACTAGGCGGGCACTCTCGTCTGCTGCCGGGGACCAACAAGTGAGGCAGCCGTATGACCCTTTACATTCCCTCGGCAACTCGGGAAACTGTAGCTCAACACTGTAAGAAAATTAATTTTTGGAAATTTCAGTACTATTTTTTTCCTCGGAAAATGAATTTTGGAAATTTCCAAAGCAGCAATACAAGGGGTGGAACAAAGTGGTCGAAGCAAGGATGTGTGCACTTGCTCACTTGCAGTGTGTAAAATGATGTCGCTGTTTGTTTAAAATATCATTGAGTAACTTGATAAGTTTACCGAACACAGAGCAATGCCCGCCAACGAAAACATGTTTATCGAAAATTCGCGCGTCGCGCCGCTCCTCTGACGGTGGTGAACGACCCGAGTCGAGAAATCTCCCAGATAAATTACTGCATCCCGGTTTGGCACGGTCCGCGGCGCCGCCCACAGCACCGGCGGCCGGCGAGCCGCTCCCCTCTCAACGCAGACCCGGCGGCGGGGGGACAGGATATGCAAAGGATATGTGGTCTTTGCCCCTTCAACCCCTCTCCCCTGCTCGCCCCTCTCCGCCCCCCCCCCTTCCCCACTCTATACATAGCGTTGGAGAGCAAAAGGGTATTTGTGGTCTCACCCCTTCCTTCTTTACCATAGACCCATCCTTCTTTCTCCTCCCCCCTGCTCACCTATCTCACTCTTTTCCAGACGAAAAGGAGAAGAGAGAGAGAGAGAGAGAGAGAGAGAGAGAGAGAGAGAGGGGAAAAAATGCGGAAGGAAACAAAAGAAAACTGACGCAAACCACCACAAACAAGCGAAACCTCGACTTTGTTGACAGTGACAGGAGGGTCGTCTAGACACGACACACGACACCACCACGTGCTCTATCCTTCTTTCCCCCCATCCCCTCGCCACCTCTCTCTCTCTCGCTCCCTTTCTTCGCCTCTTTCTCACTCCAGACACTACCGCACCCTGGATATTGATTTGGTAGAGAGCCCCTCCCCCCTCTCCCATCCGTCTTCGGTCATCCCATTATTAGCCTATGACAGCCCAGAGCACGCGAGAACACGTGTCCCCTCACAGAGTAGGCTCTCCTCTTGGTGTTTGGTTCCGGTTTGGATACAGTGAAACACTCTATTCAAGGCTCCGTTTTCGTGCTCTCACCATCCCTTTTCATCGCCGCTCCTCCTTCTCACTCTTTCTCTCTCTCTCTCTCTCTCTCTCTCTCTCTCTCTCTCTCTCTCTCTCCCCTCACCCCCTCTCTTTCTCCCTCGGTTGATGCGTCTGGAGAGCCGTTGACACAAGAAGCCGTCGGCAGCCCGTGGTGCACAGAGAGAGAGAGAGAGAGAGAGAGAGAGAGAGAGAGAGAGTAGGACAGCCCGTCAGAACAGAAGGCGCCACAATCGATCCTTGAAGCCCGCGAACGGCCGAGAAGAGAGAGAGAGAGAGAGACAGAGAAGAGACAGAGACGGCGGGTGGCGGGAGAGAGACGGAGAGATGTGTCTGCCCCCTTCCACAATGTCGGCTCTCTGCAAGCTCAAAGAGCAGCGGAGGCTCTTACAGTCGTAACCATCGCCGTCGTCGCCTGACCTTCTCTAGGGCTCTCTAGCGCTCTTGCCTCTATCAGCTCGGCCCTTATCGGATCTAGGGCGGCGCACGGCTTTTGCCTGGCCTCCCAGCTAGAAATGGGAGACTCTGTGACGTCAGAGTCGAGAAAGGGTGGGCGAGGTTGGGCGAGGTCGGGTTAGCCAAGGGTTCAGGTGGGTCAGGTGCGCCTGGGCCGGTGCCGGCAGATGATCTGAAGGTCGACGAGAGAAAGAGAGAGAGAGAGAGAGAGGGTGGGGGCCCTGGAAATACTGTGCTCTACTGGCCGTGTGCTGTGAGTGGGCCTGGAGCAGGGGGCGGAGCCGGGCGGGCCGAGCGCCTGGTAGGTGGCCGGGCCCGCGATGCACCCGGGCGTAACGGGACTGCCTACCCAGGGATCCGCAGGGGCTCTGCCCCGCCGCTCGTTGGGGCCGGCGGCCGCCGCGCCGCAGGAGGCCACGGCCACCACTGTGAGGTCCGCGGGGGCGCAGCTGCAGAGGACGACGGGGGGCCGTCCAGGGTACCCGGAGGGCCGCGGACCCACTCACCCAGGACGATGCCGAAGGCGACGCCGACGAGGGTGGTGAGCAGCAGGAGGTTGCTGCACAGCCAGGCGCGCAGGGTGTGGAGGCCGCCCTTGAGGCCGCCGCCGGGGACGTGCACGGGGCCCAGCGCGCCGCCCAGCGCGCCGCCCAGCCCCAGCGACCCCCGGCCCCGACCCCCGGCCTCGGCCCGCGACATCAGAGGGCCTGCCGGGAAACACGGAGGAACATTGTGCTTTAAGAGAATGAACAGTAAGAGACAGTTACACTGGTCGGTTAAGTCAGGAACCAGGACCGATAATCGGTCGGACAACAATTGTTAGGGGGCGTGCATAAACTAGGCAGCCGATTTGAAGACGCCTTTTGACTCCCTCGATCCATATTGAGACCTGGCTAACCTAACCTTACTATGCGTCGTGACCAACGTTTCACCCCCCCCCCCCCATTAAATTATCTCGCAGTTTCTATGAGCGTCCTACAAGAAATGACAAGCTAGGGATCGGGCGTGCGTCATGTGCACTAGACTGGTATTTGAACCCGCCGGACTTTGGTATATCGACCGCGGCTCGGCGACGATGATCCCCCCTCCTCCTCCCGGACTCCCGCACCTTACCACCACGTCTCCAATTCCCATTCCGTCTCCGATGACCCAGCGACCCTATCTTTACTTGACCTCCGCCCCCCCCCCTCCCTCCGCTGCCGTGCGGGGTTGTTCACCCTGTTGATGCCCTCACCCCCCCCCCTCCCCTCCCGGGCCGCCCCCCAAGACGCCGCCGGCCGCGCGGACGAGTGTCATTGTCGCGTGCGAGTGGTCCGTGCCTCCGCGATGAACACGGCCGCGACTTCCAGCTCCAGCGGCGGCGGCGGCGCTCCCCGGGTCATGAGGGCCCGCCGCCTGGGAGGGGGGGGGGGGGGTGACTGCCCCGAGACAAAGACGATGCTCTCGACGTCCGCGGGGGTGGCAGCGGGTGCCCCGCCGTGCGAACCTCCACTGCCGCGGGGCCGCGGCGGTACTTGAACCCGCGGCCGCACGGACTCGCGGGCTCGCGCTCACCTCCATCGCTGCCGTGCAGGTGCACCCTCATCCACGGCTCCAGTGTGGCCGCCGGGGGACGACGGGGACGTCGTCGTGGACCCGTCGGGTCAGGGTGTCGACAGGGTGACGGCGGCGGTGGCGGCGGCGCCTCGGCAGGGGGCTGCTTGACGGCGTGGAGGCGGCGCGGGCGTGCGGGCGGCGCGCGGCGCGGTGCTGCGTACGCGGCTGCTCCGACACGACCCCCTGGACGCACTGCCGCCGCGGACCGCAGGCCCCACCGGCCCCGCAGGCCCGGCCGCCGGGTACCCCACCGGACCGCCAGACCCCGCCGGGAATCCGAGTGCCCCCCCTCTACCACCCCTCCCAGGCCGCGAGTCCACACGGAACGGGAACGGGCGGCGGGTGCGAGAGCCGAGCGCGGCGGAGCAGCCGAAGTGGCCCGAGCCGCAGGACGCGGGCGGAGGCCGAAGCCAGCCGAGCCGAACATCCCCGCCCCCGAGTATCCAGCCGCCTGCGGCCCCCCCTCCCACTCCCCACGCCGGGCGGTCCCTACTCCCGCCCTGGACGCTCGGGCGCCACACATACACACACACACACACACACACAGTCTTTTGATGCCGACGGAAACGTCGGGGGGCTCGCGGTTAGGCCCGAGGCCCATCCCGGCGTCGGCGAGCAGTAGGGGGTCGTCCACGTGACCACGTAAAGCGCCGCTCTCCGGTCGCTCTCCGTCCTTGTCGCACCCACGCGTGGCATGTGAGTGGGAAGGAGACGGAGAATGTGCCACGTGGTATGTGGACGGCCCCGTGCATCGCGGACTTATCTCTGAGCTCCGCGTCGGGAGGAGCTGCCCCGACGGCGTGCACCCGTGCACCTTCCTCCCCTCCCTTTCGCTCTCCTCCCCTCCATCCCCCTCCCCCTCCCATCCCTCCCTCCCCCCCCCCTCTCCCCTCCCTCCCTCCCCTCCCGGCCCGGGGAGGGCATGGATCCTCCTGCGGACGCCGCCGTCGGCGTGTTTGCTCTCCGCTATTGCCGCGCCGCATCGCCATCCTGGCTGCCGCCGCTGCCGAGCAAAGAAAGATTTTCGTCCCGCCAAAGGAAATGAATCACCCAGCTGGGGGCGCTCGGGTGGTGGCTCGTCGAGGGACCGTGCACAAATCACGTCGCTGTCGTTGGTGGGCGGTCCCCTAGACATACCGCGGGCGACGGGAATGGGGGTCGTTGCGGGGTAGGCGTTGATGAAGCGGTTCCCAGAGGGGAGAGGGAGGGGGGCAGGAGGGCGCGTGGCTGGCCTTGGAAACTAATCGGCACGGGGTGGCGGTGGCGCGTGCGCCCTCTACATCGGAGAGAGAGAGAGAGAGAGAGAGAGAGAGAGAGGGATCGCTTTGAACATGAGAGGCGTGTGTGTGTGTGTGTGTGTGTGTGTGAGGGAGAGTGAATGAATCCGTGCCATGGGGTTACACGGTGTGTTGGTTCAGTGAGCTGTGAGAGTCCCCCCACCACCCTACCCTCTCCCTCTTATCTCTCGCTCTCGCTCTCTTTCTGTCTCTCTCTCACTTCAACCCCTCTCTGCCCGCTTCCACACGGTTCAGTCGACGTCGCCGCCCCCCCCCCCCCCCAATACAGTAAAACCCACCCCGATGCTGCGATGCTTGCGCGGTGCTTCCGCAGTTAAGGTAGGGGTTTGAGAGGGGTGGGGGTGAGGAGCGGGACGGGAGGGAAGGATAGCGGGGGGGGGGGGGGGGGGGGGTATTGCTTTGCTTGGGACCCGCGGGTACTTCCAGCAGAGCTCAGCGCAGTAAAGGGACAGAACTGATGCTTTGAGGAGTGGCGGGGAGGGAGGGGGGGGGGGGCTTAGGACACGTGGCCGCCACCGTGAGTGTGTGTATGTATGTGTGTGTGTGTGTGTGTTTGGCCATGCGCAAAGAAGAGGAGGGGGGGGGGGGGTGCTGGCTGATGGGTCTCCAAGAGCATGCATAAGGCACCTCCAAAGGCACGGCGGGCCTGACAAGGTCGGTCATTGTACGTCAGCACCGCCGTCACCGCCGCCGCCACCACCGCTACCACCGCTACCACCGCTACCACCGCTACCTCCAACTGTGCGGCGCAACGCGTCGCGGGGGGGGGGGGGGGGGCGCTCCCTGCATGGAGATGCGTCATCCCCGTCTGACGGGCCCACTGACCCCCTCCCCTCCCTTCCCATCGCCTCCACCCCCTCCCCTCCTCACTTCCCCTTCACCGCCCGCGCCCCGCCGCCCCCGCGAAGGAAATGCGGCAGTCGCTCGCTCTTTTAGGCGTCTGAATGGAAGGCGGTGACGTCACGCTGCTCCGCGCACAGGGCAAGAACACGCCAACCGAAGGGATCGGCAAACGGACAGACAGACAGACGACAGACAGACCGACGGACGGACGGGCAGCGAAAACGGAGGGAAATGCAAACGGGGGATGCCCCGGCTGGAACTTTCCCTCAGACGTGTCAACACTCCCCGGCGGGGCCGTGGCGCGGGGCCCGCGGGGAGGGATCGATGCCGTGCGGTTGGCAGCGCCGCCCCTGCCCGCCCCCGAAGTATTCCCGAGGTATTCCCGAGGTATTCGTGCCGGAAAGAATACTCTCAAATTCCCAGTATGCGCCAAAAAAAAAGGAATAATTATAGGCATCACCTCGGGGAGTCCACTTGGGATATTCAGTGCTCACGACTCCACCGGTTTACATATCGCGCCGCGTGGGCCCACTGGGAGTCGCAGTCATCGCACCTCGATATGGCACGCCGGGCTGCGCGCGGGCTGCGCTGCCGCGGGGGCGGACAGAGCGGAACTCGCGCGTTACCTGGTGCGTCGTGCGCCGTCTCCAAAGGGGTGGTCGTGGGGAAAATCACTCGTGAAATCCCGTGTACAAATTTTGTGAAATCCACACAAATGCCTCTAATTCTACGTTCCGGGCCGACCGAAGATCATATTATGTATTAATGAACTGCCATTGGGCCAGAAGCGGTCATAAAAGCCGTAAATGCAATAAATGAAGGGTTGAAGCCCAGTGAAATCTCTTAAAATATTGAAATCTGTGTACAAGTTACGGTCGAGTGATCACCCCCTCGGGGGTGGTTCACGGGCGTAGTGTGTATCACCCTATACTCTATACCCTATACTCCGTGCAGTGCTTCCGCAGTGCCTATCGTGTCATATCGTGCAGGTGACATTCTGACCTGAAGCTCGAGGGGAGGGGGCGGGGAGGGGTGAGGTACTTGAATAAGTCTTCTGTTTAGTGTCACCCTCCATGTTCTCCGACAACAAAACACGGACAAACCTAACCTCGCCTTGACTAACCTGAGGCCGGCGGCGACCCCGCCTCCTCCTCGGCCTAACTAGGACGAGCCATAAATCTGAATGGAGTGCGTCGTCGTCTGCAGTACCGCGACACCGGCGACCACGACGGGACCACGGGCGTCTGTTTGTGTCTGTGTGCGTGTGTGTGTGTGTGTGTGTGTGTAGTATGTGGGTGTGTGTGTCTGCGTCGCAGACAGGCACCCGCAGCTGCCGCCGGTGCGGTAGTCGCGCGGACGGCGGCGACCTCAATCGGCGGCTTCCTGCCGCACCACCACCTCCAGGATCACGTCGACGACGTCGGCGGGCTCCTCACGGCGCCCCCCCCCCCCCCTCCGCGACATCACCCACCCTGTCGCCAGGGTCAAGGTCGACGCGCACGACAACGGACACGTGAAAAAAAAACGAAACAAAAAAATTCCTATGTCCGACGCATTTTTTAATTTCTAAGGCGTGTTCGCCGAGCAAGGGCTGCTGTTGTTGCTGCAGCGTGCGGTGCTGGTGGTAGTAGTGTGGTAGCGGCAGCAGCATTGGCAGAGGGCGCCGCGGTGGGGCGGGCAGGAGAGGGAGAGAGATAGAGAGACAGAGACAGACAAAGGGAGGGAGAGAGAGTGCAGTGGAACAGCGCAACACGATATCGCCTCCAACAACGTCATGGTCATGTACTCGCGGAAAAGTGAAAATGATTGATTGACCGCGACCGCCGCACCGCTGACAGGGCGGGAGGAGAGAGAGAGAGAGAGAGAGAGAGAGAGAGAGAGAGAGAGAGAGAGAGAGAGAGGGGGGGGGGGGGGGGCACAACGAAAGGGTGAAATACAGGAAGGTCCAAATCGGTTTACACGGTCACGCCACACGGAACGACCGTGTGAAAATAAGCGGGAATTATTGGAAACGACAGCGAACGGAAGCGCGGCCGTCGTAAGGCGCTATAATTACTAAAGAAGAAGAAGAAAGACAGAGAATGACGGAGCGGCCGTCGAATTTCTCGTGGCAGGAGGGGTCCGCCGCTCCGCCGCCAGCACGCGCCAGGACGCTGCCAAGGAAGCCACAGCAGCCTCAGCAGCCGGCGGCGGGGCTGCGGTCGAACCGCGGGCGTGGCCTTTCTGTCCTTGTCGGGCCCTTTTGGGGGATACGTCTGCGAAGGGGGAGAGAGAGAGAGAGAGAGTGAGTGAGATGGGGGGAGGGAGAGAGAAAGAGAATTCGTCTGCCGTCGGGGTGTCGAAAGGGGAGTTATGCGCCGGTCTCGTTATGTAAGGTGAGGGGGCGTCAATCAGGCACAAAGTAACGAGCCACTTACCCGTACTGTGCCCATCGGTACCGGCATTTCAGAGTCGCGGCGTCGGTATTTGAACCCGCGGCGCCGTGAGAGACGTCAGACGGATTTGTTACATTGCTGTTTACTACTTTGCCGGCCGTATTCGAACCTGCGACCGAGCATTTTTTTTGTAGTCGTGAGATGAGGGGCGTGCGGGGCGGGGTGTGGTGCTGCAACCATCCCCGAGGTGGTGTGGGGGGAGGTGGCCGGGGGCTGCGGGGACAGGGGGATTTCCCTGTGTGTCACAGCTGTTTTTCCCTTCCACTCTCCTACCTCGTCATCCCGGGATAAAGGATATCCAGTATGAACTACGCCGCATATAAGCTAGTTTAACTATTATTTGTCCAGACAACCACAGTTCCACTGGAAAAAAAACTGTGCCGGATAATTGAAACGAACTATAGTTTTCCATGGCAACTACAGTGCAGCTGCAATTAAACTACAGTTTGGGCACTGTAATTTACACTGTAGTTTCACCGCAGATAAATCCTTCTGCTGCGGTGGGTGTCTCCGTACGTTTCACACCTTTTTTGTCCTTCTCCTCCCCAACTTTGCCATCTGTGACAACGTGTGTTGTCCGCGTCCGAGAGATACTGCTCGCACTCGTGCGTAATCGAACCCTCCCCCCCTCCCCCTCCCCCCCCCCCCCCCCCCTCCCCCCAGGCGGGGCGGGGAGTGCTGGCCGCCAGTCCGTCTGCCTGATCAAGGTTTATTACTGCCGACAGAGATATACTGGAGATGGGCAGGAAAAAAATATTATCGTTATGGCGTTTCGGAAGGCCTATGTACTTATTTCGCTGTGCCGTCCGTGGCGAAGGCTAGGAATAGACACACTGGGAGTGCACAGTTAACTGTCATTAGTGAAAAATAGAACACTATACAGCTGCAGCTGACATGGGATTTTATCACAGCTGGAGTGTGTTGTTTACATCACACTTAGGATTTCAGTGATATTACGGTTCTAATCACTTTCATGGCTACTGTCATGATCAATTTAATGTGGTGCCAAACAGGGAGAACCCGCAAACTTTTCTGGATTGAGATTTCAGAATGGGAATCTACCTTGCTGTGCTGCCGTGGTGACTCGAGAGGGGTGTGACGAAAGTTGTGACGAGGGCTGTGCGATGAGGTGTACCCGTCACAACCAGCAGCGGCTCAGTGTGACAACGCCGTCGGTGGGGCCCGGTCTGGCGCGAGCCGGCAAGACGCGCGGCGCCTATATATGCGTGCACTGCGTTCGTGTGTGGGAGGCAAGGGAAGGCGGGGGCACTCTAGTTGGTGTAACCACTGTCCAAACGACCGACGCGTCGCGGCGGCCCCGCGGCCCGGCGGCAGTGCCGTGACCCGGAGAGATAGAGCGGGTCAGCAGGTGACGGCCTGTCGCCATGTCTTGACACTGTGACACACATCTTTCGAAACGTGGCCTTCGTCGTCGAGCCTTTTGGGGAACTAAATTGTGCCATGCAACAAAACGTTTGATTCGTGGCATATAATTTTTGATTTAAAAAATAATAATTTTTAGAAATCTCCAATCGTGAAGATATTTTTTTTGGAGTGTTAGGCGGCTTTGTGGTGCCGGCAAGGCCGGATCCATTGGCTCATCTTAGTCGCTGGCAAGAGGACTCAATCTATTCAAAGTGTGACAATTAGTAGAGCGCCTCTTCGATGCATCGCGTTAGAACTCGCACTCTAGTGGATTTGGGATCCGGTGCAGCGTGTGTACTGTTTCCATTTCAGGACACATTTTCTGGGAACATTTTTCAGTTTAAAACAAAAACGATGAATAAATTGAAGAAGATTTGGGGTACCAGACTATGCGTCGTCGTGCAGGTGCGGTGTCACCAGGGCTCTGTCTCTGAGCATGGCTCCAGGACTGGCTCCAGGACTGACTCCAGGACTGGCTCCAGGACCCCACGACTCACCGGCTGCTGCTGCTGCTGCTGGGACGACTATGTCTAAGCCGACGCGGACGGGGCGGCGTTGTCAGCTCCGTCGGTTATCACAGATATCCAGGTACTCGGTACAAAAGCGTTCCAGGAGGCTACAGTCCTGTTCCTTGTTGTGGTCACGCCGCGCTCAGAGGACGCGCTCGGCTCCGCTGAACGCCACCATCCGCACGTCCGTCTCGTCCTTGAGGGAGCGGCGGGGGACGGCCCGGGCCGGGGAGGGCCGCCGGAGGAGGGCCCGCAGGGGCGTCGACGGCCACCCCTTGGCCTCCACGTTGATGGACTCGGTCGTGACCCGCGGCTCCAGGATCACCACCCTCTGCGGCGGCAGCGCGCGCCGAGCTGCGCGCCGCGCGGTCGCCGACAACGACTCGCCCGCTCTCTCACGCCGCGCCGAGGGCCGTGTCGGAGGCCGTGACGGAGGCCGTGTCGGAGGCCGGTGCCGAGCGCGCGCCGCGGGGCGGGTGCTTCAGCGCGGAGCGTCGCGGACCGTCTGGCGGGCCGGGATGGGGGATGCACGGCGGCCGCCCGCGGTCAGCGCAGCCGACGGGGAGGCCGGCGTCGTCGGCGACCCCCACCGCGGTGACCCCGCCCTGCCCCCCCCCCCCCCCCCCCCACCCCTGTTGGCGCCGCGGACGCCGGGGGCTCGCCAACGCCGTGAGCGCGCGGTGGTGGTGATGGTGGGTGGGGGGGGGGGGGGGGGGGGGTTCCCTCGTCGGCGGCGGGTTAGGCCGGGTGTAGTAGGCGCGCGCGGACCCCCCGCGGACCCCCCGCGGGGCCCGCAGTCTGGCAGAGCAGACCGGCGCGCTGACTTTTCAATGACCCGCGGCGGTCGTGCGCCACCCGCGCGTGCGGAGGGGTCTACAGTGGAGCTACAGTCAAGAGGACAGTGCCCAAACCGTAGTCCGAAAAGTTTTACTGCGGCTACGCTGTACGTGACGCAGACACCAAAGCTCATTTGAATTATACAGTACATTTTCTCCAGCGGAGCTGTAGTTTTTTACATAAGAGACTACAGTTCAGCTGTATGTATCGCCTTCAGGTCGTCCCGCCCGCCGTGGTGCCCCGTGACCGGCACGACGCGTGATCACCTGTCGGCCGCACGCTAAATTCACAGCTCTGTCTCTGTCGCACCCATTAAGGGGTGCCGCGTCCATTATTAGTGCGACAGAGACAGAGAACGTCTCTTCTGCATCAGCCCTGCGCTGCGGTTGCGTTTGTTGCAACGCGGCCTCGCCGTGGCCGGCCTCCATGTCGAGGCCGTGTTGGAATGAGACGCGGAGCGTCGCTGTGTTTCTGTTCTTGTCGCACCTTTGAAGCGCGTAGGGAGCGAGAGGGAGATAACGTGCAATGTGGATGATGATGGGCGTTGAGTACGGAGGAATAATTGGTAATGTCATGTTATATTATCTGTCCGGCGCCACGGGCTTGGCGTCCATGATTGAAAACGGCATCCCACCGGTCGCGGCCCCGGCCAGGGGTGTCCGTCCACACCAGGGCGCTGGCTGTACGCGTCCTGCACACGCCCCGCACACGCCCCGCACACGCCCCGCACACGCCCCCGGGCCGCTCCCCGCCTACTCGTTGTACCGCAGCAAGCACGACACCGCCTCCCCCGTGTCTCGCCGGCAGCGACGTCCCCGTCCACCGACCAACGTCAATCGCGGGCCGCTCATGTCCGTCGTCACGGAGAGGGTGTGGCCCACGCGGTGGCCGTGGGGCGGGGCGCAACGAGGTAACGCTTAGACAGCTAATAATTGTCGACATCGCTCTCTCTCTCTCTCTCTCTCTCTCTTTCATTTCACTATATATATATATATATATATATATATATATATATATATATATATATATATATATATATATATATATATATATATATATATATATATATATATATATATATATATATATATATATATATATATATATGCCGGATCCTCTGCTAGAGGCCCTGGCCGACGTTGCCGTCGACGTCTCTCTGCCGTCAGTCATACCGCTCGACCTTGAAGGTCGTCGACGGCAAGGGGTGGGCCGCCCCCTCGCCACCGGGGCTCGTCATAGTGAGGCAAGAGGCAAGCAGTGCGAAGGCCCTCCTGTTACCTCCGTTACCGACGGTAACCTTCGTACGGGTACCTGTGAACGTCACGTATCTGCGGCTACCTCAAGGTTACCTCAGGGCTACTTCCAGGATAACTCAAGGTTACCTCCGGGCTACCTGCGGTTATCTCTCAGTTACCTCCGGGCTACCTCCAGCTTACCTCCCGGTTATCTCATCGTCCACTTGGCCTTGCTATGCTTAACCTCGGCTGCAAGCAGTGTTGAGCCTGACCAGGTGACCGAGGTGACCCAGTTATACTTTTCCTGCCGGCTCTGAGGGAAGGGTCACCCTCGACTATGCGAGAGAGAGAGAGAGAGAGAGAGAGAGAGAGAGAGTGTGAGAGAGAGAGAGAGAGAGAGAGAGTAAGGCTCGTTCGCACTAATGCCTCATCGCTTTGTCGCCTGTCAGGAGGAAAGAATACGCAGGTCCGGGAGGGACGAGCGTTTATTTTCACGAACATGGTATGGTATAAGGGGACAGAGAGAGAGAGAGAGAGAGAGAGAGAGAGAGAGAGAGAGAGAGAGAGAGAGAAAGGAGAGAGAGAGAAATAGATCAACGCGCGTGGCTTCCACCCCCCGCGGGGCCTCGAACCCGCGGCCGGGAGGGTGCGCGCGGCGGCGGGGCGGGCACTGCCAGTGGCACAGCCAGAGGGACAGCCAGGCGGCGCTCCCCCCGACTCCCGTCCGGGCGAACAATAACGAAATAACGGGGATCCCCGGTAATTGTCTGTTTGATTCCCACCAAAGCTCCCCCCCCCCCCCGGGGGGTCCCCGCCGGCTCGTCAGCCCTTCTGCCGCCCTGCGTTGTCCGTCCCCCTTCGGTCCCGATACGCCCGTGGCCGCGGGCCTGGCGAGGCGCCAGAGCGCAGCCGCCGCCGCCGCTGCCACTCCCTTCCGCCTCCCTGCCTGCTGCTGAAGGTTTATTTGAAAGTAACGTCACCGTTGGGCGCGGGGGGCAAAATGACTCTCCCTTCGGCTGGCGGCGGCATGCGGCGCCTGCTGGTGCTGCTGCTGCTGCGGCGGCGGCGGCGGGTCGTAGATACTCCCCTGCGACGGGGTGCCGCGGTACCCTCCAAACAGAACCCTGCCACGGTGGGGTATCTTGTCGTCGAACGCGCGCGGCGTGGCATCGGTACCGGGAAGGTAAAGACCCACACTCCGCTGCTCGCACCGAAATATTGTAGTTTCCGCCCGTCCCATCGTGTCGCGAGCCTGTACACTTTCTTATTCGCGCCCGCGGTAGTGAACTAGGAGGCATATTGTGGTGTACGACGGCTCTCTCTCTCTCTCTCTCTCTCTCTCTCTCTCTCTCTCTCGCTCACGCACACACTCTGTGGCCGCTAGGTTGCACTGAGGTTAGCCAGTCGGTCATGTCGGGTGGTGGGGGTAGGTCAGGTCGCTGACCTGGTTGGCCCGCGGCCAAAGGGTAGCCGGGTCGTCGGCGGACTATAAACGCAACGCCGCGGGGGCAGGGGAGGGGGAGGGGGGGGGGGGGGGGGGGGGAGTCCGCCGGTGAGCCCTCTGCCTCCACGTAATGCTGATCATGAGCACGGCTAACGCACGCCGTTCAAGAGCGACGCGTAAATCGGTCAGCTGTTCGGCACCTCGCGGGAGAGAGACGGAGTGAGCAAGAGAGAAGACAGAGACAGGAAGAAGCAGAGGAAGGGGGAGCGGTGTGGTCAGAATCAAAGAACAATGTCACGGTTCCCTTGGCGGCGTCCCACTCTGCCGAATAAAACCCACCACAGGCGCGGACAGCGTCGTTTTATTTACCTAAAACTAGAAATTAATTACAATAAATAACGAGCGTGATAGAAATAAATAAGGTAATGTTTTTGGTAACAGCTTGGCAACGACGACGATGAACGGCACAGATGAGACGTTGGGGGGGGGGGGGGGGGGGGGGGGGAAGGCGTCGGGTGATGGTCCTGGGGGTGGCGTCGCGTCGTCGGCGTCGGCGTCCTCAGTCGTACACCTTCTTCCTGAAGCTGGTCCTCCGTACGGAGGACGGCCGCGGCAGCCGGTCCTTGTAGCGCAGCGCCCACGAGTCGACGGCGAACGGCATGGGGGGCAGCATGACCATGGGCAGCCAGGCGCCCGACGGCGACCCCGCCGCGGGGATCATGCCGGGCTCCTCGGGGACGGCCGGCTCCGGGGGCGGCGGCGACGGGGAGGGGAAGCCGCTGACGAGCACGGGCGCCGGGGAGGGCGGCGTCATCTCCATCATGGCCACCATGGTCTGCGGGGAGGACGGAAGGCGCTACAGCCCGGCGGCCGGCGCACAGGGTGCCCGGTCCCAGCCGGGGCACAGGGCGGGCCACAAACGCAGTAGCTCCATCTCTCTCTCTCTCTCTCTCTCTCTCTCTCTCTCTCGTGCGTCCGGCCGAGGTAGAAAGAGACAGAGCTATTGCTGGCCAGTGGAGCGCCTGCCGGGTAGGCAGCCGCGGCCGCGGCGTGCACGCGTGTCGTGCGGGCCGGCCTACCCCGACTCCCGCAGGCGGCATGGAGTCATCGGTTACCTGGTCGAAGCCGCTCGGGCTGAGGGTGACCTCGGCGTAGGGAGTGGACGGCTCCACCAGGTTGTCGCTGATGTCGTGCTGGTGCTGCCGCGGTGGCGGCGGCCGCTGCGGCGGCAGTGGCTGTGGCCCCTGCTGCTGCTGCTGCTGCTGGTCGGAGTTGGCCACGACCAGCACGAGCGGGCGGGTGGGCGGGGCCAGCGGGGACCGGGTGGAATAGACGGCGAAGACGGGGCTCTCCGCGGTGACGGCCTCCTCCGTGTACCTGGCGGTGTTATGGTTCCCGGGTTAGATTGCGTCATATTCGGCGGCGAAGCAGCGATCGAGTGTCGGGCTCACAGTGAGGTGTCGTTGGACGGCATGACGATGTGCACGTTGGGCAGCGCCGCCGCCGGCCACCTCACGGGGCCGACCGGGGCCGAGGCCGGGGCCGCGGAGGTCTTGACGGGCTCGGAGGGCACGGTGATGGGCGGCGGGGTCCACCTCTCCGGCACGAGCGCCTGCGGCGGCGTCCACCGCCCGGGCGGCGTCACTTTATCCGAGGCAGCCGTCGCAGCCCGGGTGGGGTCGACGACGGGGGGCCTCTGCTCGGACGGCGGCCTGAGCAGCGGCTCCGACGGCCGCGCCTGCACCGTGTCGGCCGGCGGAGCGGCGGCCTCGGCGGCGTCGTCCACGAACATGACGGGCCTCCAGTCTGGCAGGGGCATCGGCGGCGGCAGCATGCCGACGGGCTCCTCCGGGTGCGCGGGGAACTTGACGGGCGTGGAGGCGGCGGCGTCCTGGACGGGCGCCTGGGTGGCCGCCGGGACCGACGCCTCCGGGGCGGGGCTCTGCTGGGACGGTGTCACCATCTGGTCGAGGGCCAGCGGGTGGTCAGCTGTCGAAAAAGATCAGGAACATGAGCTGGGCTCCTCACCGGGTGGCGCAGGGCCGGCGCGTACCCACCTCTGACGGGGGCGGTCACGGGCGAGAACCCCGGCTGCGGCGGCGGGGCTGCCGTCGTCTCCGGGACTCGTTCGGTCGTGGTGGTGGGCAGCGCGGCGCCGACCTTGTAGCTGGACGTGGTGGTGGCGGCGGGCGCGGCCGTGGCCGCCTCCGTGCCCACCGTGCTGGCGGTGGTAGGCCCGACCTCCGTGGTCTCGGGAGCCGCGGGCGTCGTCGAGGTCGTCGTCGTGGTGGTGGTTTCGAGGTGGTGCCGCGGGGGGCAGCAGCGGGGGTGGCCGCGGCCGCCGGGCTCCCGCTGGCAGTAGGGCTCGTCGGCGCTGGACGCGCAGAAGGTCCCCGAGGCGCTGTCGGGCGTGTGCTGGCCCAGCGAGGCGGGCAGCCCCGGCCGCTGCTTGCTGGAGTCGGTCTGGTGGCGCCGCGCGCTCGGGCACCGCCTGCCGCACGGCTCCGCCACCAGCGGCGACTGCCCGTCCACCGAGTCCGCCAGGAAGCAGATGGACGACAGGTGGCTGCACAGGTTCGGGTCTGCGGACACAACGGTGCAGAGTGAGCTCGGTCGGCGGCGGCGGTGCGACGGCGACCTGGATCCCCTTACTCTTGGCGGCGGAGCAGAAGGGCTGCGCGCGGCCGCCGTTGACGCAGAAGTCCGCCGTGCCGATGGCGCCCAGCTCGCCGTAGTGGCCGGCGTTGGTGTGCATGACGTGCACCACGGCGGCGTCCCCCGAGTCCAGGCGGTGCTTGTTCTGCGGCCGGATCAGCGGCCGCGCGGGGTCCAGGCCTGCGAACAGCGGGCGTCAGGACCCGGCCGACGGCGGCGCACGAGGGGCGACCGCCGTCGGCCAGGCTCACCGATGATCTTGTGCACGCGGAACATGACGGTGTCCGCCATGATGCCGCAGACGTGCGCGCCCAGCGAGTGGCCCACGCAGGTCCAGGCGTCGCCGCGCGCCCCGGAGTCCCGCAGCAGCCGCGCCACGCCGCCCACGCAGCGCGCCGCCACCACCGAGTTGTGCACCGCGGCCGGGTAGCAGGGCAGCCGCGACAGCCGGGACCAGTCCACGACCAGCACGTTGTAGCCGTCCGCGGCCAGGTACGCTGCCGGCGGGGAGGTCAGAGGTCAGCAGAAGTCACTCGGGACCGCGGGGTACACCGGGATCCTGGAGGGGGGCACTCACCGTCGCGGAGGATGGACAGCGGCAGCGCGTCGTGGCCGCCGCCGTAGCCGTGCACCAGCACGATGGTGTGCTTCTCGGCGTCCCAGTCGCCCTGCTGCAGGCTGCTGGCCTCGGACACGTTCACCACCCTGGACGTGTTCGGGCTGCCGCCACAGGGGAACGCGTTAGTGTCTCGCACCCTCCGGGGGAGTCCACCGGCGCGGCGTCCTCGGGTCCGCCCCCCCCCCCCCCCCCTCCCACGTTGCCTACCTGGTGTAGAGGTGCACGGAGACGTCGCCGTCGGGGCACGCGTCGTGCGAGTCCTGCAGCTTCTTCCAGACGCAGTCGTTGCGGGACACGTTGGTGAAGTTGAGGCCGAGCGACAGCGCCTGCAGGATGGCGCCCTGCCGCTCCGCCCCCGGGTACTCGGACACGGCGTCCCACTCCGAGTCCGCGTCTGCACAGCAGCGGCAGCAGCGGCAGCAGTCAGGTCAGACCTCAGTTCATGGCGATGAAAACCTTTTTTACGCGTCTCCCCCGAGTGAACGTTCACATAAGGGCCGTTCACAGATGACGTCACGCTTTTTTGGCCGATTTTTGAACCCCTCTCCCCTATCGTCACGGGGCTTACGTAATGCATTGAAGATAGGACGGTCGCGCGAACCTCGACCCCCATCCTCCCCTTAAGAGCGTGACGTCATTTGCGTTCGGCCCCTAAGACTCTGTGACCAGCCTAACCTTACCTTAGCATGCATGAAGGAGAAGGTGGTAACCATAGCTGGCTTCCTCCCTCCAAAGCGGTAACGTAGTTTATGAATGGCCCCTCAGTTACTCCTCCCCCCCCCCCCCCCACACACACACGCAAAACGTTGGCGCCGGCGGCGGGCGTTGAACCCAGGCACGCTTGTGGAGCCTCGGCCGCCGCCGCGCCCTCCTATCTGACGCGCTGCATCTGGACTTCCAGCGCGCGCCGCCACTCGCCGCTCTCCCTCGTCTGCGACAAGAGGACCCACCCGCCAAGGAGGCCCGCGCGGGGACCGGTGAGGACGGCGAGGACCGGCGAGGACAGGCGAGGACGTGCGTCGTCCTCGTCGTCGGGGTGACCGCAAGAACCGCTGCGTTGTGGTCCTGCCCGCGGCGCGTGCGTGCGTGCGTGTGCGCGCGCGTGTGTGTTTAAGGAACGGCCACTCTTCGCCACAGTGGCAGGCAGGCAGGCAGGCAGCCGGCGGCTTTCCTCGCTGACCGCTGCCCGCGGCCACCGCGATGCCTCGGCCGGGGCCGGCGGCAGCGGCGACGAACTTTCGCCGATCGCCTCGCGATTGTGCACGTCTCCTGGCATCTGACCGTCATGTCATGTCGGCGGACACAGCAGACTTGACCTATACTTTTTTTTCTGTATTTTCGTTTTGTTTTTCAAAATCTGATGAATGGTTGCTAATTTCTGGTGTAGCCTTCTCTGCGGTCATGCGATGTCCGTTACCTCCTGTTCGAATAAGGGAGTACGCACGTACTAGGCGGCCTGCTGTGTGCGTGTGAGTTGCGTGCGTGCGTGCGTGCGTGTGTGTGTGTGGGGGGGGGGGGGCATCGAGGTGTCCCGCGAGCCCTCACGTCGTCTCACGCGCCTACTGACCGCTCACGGTGACCTCACGGTGACCCCGCCCGACCCCACTCGCACTGCCCATTCATATCTCCGCGCACTTCGCAGGGACATTTATTTATTCATTTATTTATTTATCGTTTGATACTTACAGGACTGGAAAATCCTAAGGCAGTACCAAGCGAGAGAGAGAGAGAGAGAGAGAGAGAGAGAGAGAGGGAGGGAGGGAGGGAGGGAGGGAGGGAGGGAGGGGGGGGGGGGGGGCAAGGAAGGGGGTTAGTGGTCTCAAGGCACTAAGCACAATATGCATTTCCGACGACGCTATCGTAAACGGGAGTAGAAAAATAAGAATACTTCCGGCTCCCCGGCCGCACGCACGCACGCACGCACGCACGCACGGTCGTCGCACATCTTCCCTCGTGACATGCACGATATAAATATTCACGGTTATGAATATTTTCACTGTGCGCTGCGATCGGAAGTGGCCGACCCCTTGGGATGCACACGTCTCCGTTCTGTTGGTGGCGACTATTGACTTGCTTACGCTAAGCACGTCGTCTGCCATGGCCGGTACGACCGGAGGGGGGGGGGGGGGGGGGGGGGGCACCTCGGCTCTGGAGCGCCATGCGGAGCGGAACAGTTAGGCAACTGGCCGGTCAACGGTACCGGCGGGGGACCCCGCGGGTCGCGTGTATGCGATCGGCCCGCGGACCTGAACGATGCATGAATGTGCGAGGGGGCACCCGTCCTGGCTGTGCACACTAAGTGTCAAAGTACAACTTTGTACATTGCAATGTACATATCTGAGCATACATTATAATGTACAATATTGTACGTTAAAATGTATAAATTTGTGCATTGTAATGCATAAGATTTTTCAAATTGTACATTGTAATGCACAATAAACGTACGGTGAAGGAAATGCATAGTTGTTGTGCGTTTGTAATGAACAGTTTTGTGCGTTGAAATGTACAATTTTGTACATTACAATGTATGCTCAGATCTGTACATTACAATGTACAAAAAAAGTACATAAGCATTTAGTGTGCGGACGGCGTATTCCGCCAGGGGGCCACCCGCGCTTCCTCCGTCACTTTCTTTCACGTTTCTGCCCCAGGATCGCTTCTGCCGTCGCTGCCAGCGGCACACCCCACGCCCACGCGGGGAACGCTTGGGTACTTGACCCGGTAGCACTGCGGAACACCCTGTATGGCCGCGCGGACTTCCAGATCCGGTTACACTGGGGATGTCGGCGATGGTTTCCTCGGTATTTTTCATCACGCGAAGTGGAGGGCTGGCCGGGGCTAGCGAGACCTGCGGACGCTCCATGGTCTCTACCGCTATACCAAAAAAATTTGAAACCACTGCGCTGGTCTGGGGCGGCCCGTGCGATTAGGTAATTGAAAAATAAAAACTCTGAAACCATGTTATTTGGAAAACTGACGATTTTCGCCATTTCGATGCCAATTATGAAATCAAAATCGGTGCCGGTCAGAAATAGTAATAACGACAAAAGTCGATTCTAAACGAGTATAGAGGTAAAAATAAACTTCAGCCCGGGGGGGGGGGGGGATATATTTGCTTTCCATAATTTTGAAATCAAAGTCAAGGAGAGGATTGCAGTCTTCACACTAAATGTCAATGTACAATTTTATACATCGCAATGTACAGATCTGAGCTTACATTAGAATGAACAATACTGTACGTTAAAATGTATGAATTTGTACTTTGTGATGCATAAGATTTTTCGAATTGTACGTTCTAATGCACATTAAACGTACGGCAAAGAACATGCATAATTATTGTGCATTCTGATGCATAATTTTGTGCATTGAAATGTTCAATTATTGTACATTATAGTGTATGCTCAGATCTGGTGTGCATTACAATGTACAATAAAAGTACATTATACATTTAGTGTGTACTGTAGTCGGACGGTTACGGACGTTTACCTGGAGACTCGGCGGCGGCGGCGGCCAGGACGAGGAGGGCGGCGCAGATCGCGAAGGAGGCCGTGGTGGCGGCGGCGAGCGCGGCCCTCGCGGCCGGCGCCCCCCCGCGGCGTCGCAGTGTCGACCCCATGGCGCTCCGAGGTGAGAACTGAGGACGGGGACGGGCACGCCGCGTGCCGACGCCCTGGACACTCCGCCGCCGGCCCCCGCCGGCCCCCGCCGGCCCCCGCCGGCCCCCTGTACGGTACCTGTCGGCACCCTGTGACGTCACGAGTGTCTCTGTCTCTGTCTGTCTCTGTCTCTCTGTCTGTATCTCTCTGTCTCTCTCTGTCTCCCTCTCTCTCGCACGCACGCACGCACGCGGTATTCTCCGACACCACCCGCCCCCTTGCCGGCTGACCCCCTTACTAATCTCTTTGCCCAGCCGTCCGGCCGCAGTTGTCAAAGTGTGTTAAAAGACTCAATAAACAGGGATTGGCTTCGGGCCTCGGGGACGCGGCGGCGCGCCGTCACAGCGGAGAGGGCGGACGGCCCCGCCAACACGCGCCGCGTGTGCGCGCGTGCCGCGCACGTGTGCGGCGAGTGTCACGGGGCCACTCTTTGAAAAAAAGGAGGAAATTCAAAATTACGAAGATTTTGTTGAAGTCTGAAGGTCTGGAAAAATACCGCGGTGCTGTCGTTCGTCGATAACGCCAGGAAGCCGTCTCCGGACGAACTAGCAAGGTTCATCGAATCAAAATGGAATTGCAATTAACTGAGTGATTTGGAGACAGTTGAGGTGGACTCTGCGAGGAAGAAAGCGTCTTTGAAGTGTAACTCTTGTGCCTTCTCAGTGATGTCCGGGCATTTATGTGAAAACCAAGGTGTCCGTCTCGCTGCCCGAGCACCGAGTCATCTGTACTGTATTTACAATCTGCCAACCGAGGTCGACATGTAAGGTGTTGAAGAAGAGCTAAGTGAGCACGGAGTTGTCCTGGACTGCCATTTTGGGGAGAACCTTTAGTTCAAGTTACTACATATAGTTTATATTTTTATTATTATTTTATTATTATTTGGATACATTTTTACGCATCACTCTTTACAGACTAGTAGGGTTTAAATGGCTGAGGCCACGGCCTCGCGAAGTAGGGGTCGCAGCTCCAAAACCTCCGGTTGGAGGAAAAGGGGGGGGGGGGGGAGCTGCGTGGTGGTGGTGGTGGTGGTGGTGGAGTGTGACCGCCCGGTGGGTAGGCAGCCCATCGGGCCGCGCTGTTGGGCGGCCGAGCGGGTGTCTTGGCCGCCGGGCATCGCTGAGGGCCGCGCACGCCGTGCAGACGGGGGTGTGGTTGCTCCTCGGGCGGGCCCACAGTCACCCCGTGGTCACCGGCCTCGGCAGTCCGTCTCGTTCGGAAAATCCCGGAGCCGGGTTCGGATCGCAGGGGCGGTGCACACCTGTCTGCGCACCTGCCCAGCTGCGTGGATGTCGCTGGGCAGGAGGAGCGGGGCAGCCGCCGACGTGTCGGAAGTCCGTGAGCGACGACGAGCACCTTAGGAGGGACTGCGAGGAGAAGTCGTAAGCCGAGGAGCTGTCCGGCGGGGACGACGACGGTGCCGTCATCCTGGACGCGGAGCGAGAGCGAGAGAGAAGACGATGCGGGTGGCTCTCAGCCCGGAGAGTATTCCCGACGTTCTGCGCCGGGCCGACCTCGCTGCGCGGGGTATCGCCGAAGCAAACGACGGGCCCAGCCGCAGCGGCGCGCGGAGTAGTGCCACGTCATCTGCAGAGGGCGCAGCAAAGGAGGAACGGGCGCTGAAGCTAGCGAGGATCAGGGCTGATCCTCTCTAGGCTGAAGTCCCTGTAGAATCCCCTGCAGAAAACCATTTGGCAAGCCATCCCGTCGATGATATGGCTGGACGGCAAGACGGAGTCTCGAACGAGCGTGCAAACCGAAACTGACGCCTTTCGTCATTTATTATTTATTTTTAATATTGGTTTGCTATCAAGTTTATTGGTAAATCATGTTTTCAACAACAACAAAAATACGGTGCCGGGTGGGTGAGGGGGCGAACCGGCGATCGAGTGATCGCGGTTCTTACCAGTCGCCCAATTTTTTCTTGTGTCTCGGCTCGGAGAACGGAAGGTAAAATGTACTTCTGATCGTGGCGCGAGTATGGCTGTCCGTTGCTGTCCGTGCACTGCCGTCGCCGCGGCACGCGCCGCCCTCAGCGCAGCGCGACCGGTCGCCTGGGCCGCCCGGCCGCCCAGCAGCGCGGCCCGATGGGCTGCCTACCCACCGGGCGGTAGCGGCTGATGTGTGGGAGGCTCAAGGAAGCTCGTGTGTGTCTGCAGGATACGGCGGGCTATACGGCCTCGTAGGGGAGACTCTCGGGGGGGGGGGGGGGGGGGGGGGGGGAAGCTACAGAGCTCATGGGGCCCGGAGTTTTGTTTTATGACAAAAAATATCAATGATGACCGTATTTTGTCCACACAATCCGGACACACACACACACACATCACACACATACAGACACACACACACGCACACACACTCCCACGTGGACACAGTGAGGTGGGAGCGGACGGACAACGGCCTCGGCGCGGGGCCGGTGGGGGACTGACTGCCCCTTCTGATGTCCACCTTCCCGGGGACGGCTGCGTTTTCTCACGTCGGCCACGACGATGAGACAGCTCGGTGGTCGTCTTCGTGGCCAGGGCAGATGACCGGGGGGGGGGGGGGGCGCACGCACACATACACTACACACACATACACACACACAGTGACGGGGCTAACGAGCCCATTGCTAAAGCCTGGAGCCGGAGAGGGAGGAGGGAGAGTGAGTGGACACCGCGGGCAGGACAGCAGACGACGTGTAGCCTCAGCGCTCGCGGGACAAGGACACTCGCCTCGGCCGCGCACACTTTCAAAGATGCGACACATAGATGAGCACACCAGGACGCGCGGCAGGACACGGCGGGACCTCGGGCTGCGCCGCCGCCGCTGGTGCTGGCAACAACTCTTTTTACTGGACGCCGCCGCGAGCCGAGAGAGTGAGTGAGAACGGGCGCGGCACGGCATGCGCCGTGTCGCCGCGCGGCCGTGGCCGAGGACCAGGACCCCCGTCAACGCCTCTCTCTCTCTCTCTCTCTCTCTCTCTCTCTCTCTCTGTCTTTCTTTCCTCTCCCCCCTGGAGGAGGACCCAGGGCCGTCGCAGCTGGACACTTGCCCCTCTCCGGTGCGCCATTCTATTCACAAAAAAAAACTTTCTGTTTCTCTTGTCCTCCTCTCGGCGCGTGCCCTCTGCCCCGCGCCGCCCTGCTCTCCGCCTGGCCTACATCTCGGACCTCCGGACCTCCGGACCTCCGCGGTCCGTTTATTACAGATGGCTATCGTGGCGGCGCTGCCGCCGGCTGGCGCCGCGCTGCACGGGATGGTGAACCCCGGCGCTCCCGGACCCCCCGCGGACCCCCCGCGGACCCCCCGCGGACAGCCCGCGGACACCCTGCGAGGTCCTCTGCGAGCGCCTCTCGCGTACGGCCCGCGAAATCTCCCGCGTACAGACCCCGCGTAAACACCGTGGACCCCCCGCGAACCCCTTGTGGACCTCCCGCAGGGACCGCGGGGCCAAGCCGGGACTCCTGGCGGCCACTGGCCTTGAGGGGATAGTCGCAGTCACCACGTCGTCACCTTGACTGTTAACTCAATTTCCCGGTCGTGGAAGGACGGCCGCGGGCCGCGGAACTAAAAAAAAAAAACAACTACAACAAAACAGGTAAATAAAAAAGGTACTTCTTCGCCGATTAGAAAAACGACCACCACGACGAAACGAATGCAAACAAGACGGTAACTGTTTTCTTGCAAGAAAAGCAGCCAGTAAAATCCGGCCGGAAGGTGAGTTCAGTTGAGCCGCGCGGGACTTCCTTGTGGGAGAATAGCGTGTCGAGTGGGCGATAATGAGAAGGCATTCGGTGCGCGGCGGAGGGCGGCGGAGTTATTCGCACTCGAATGGTGCGTTCGAAGTGTTCGTCCGTCATTGTGTCTTTGCCGGCCTGCGGCTGATGCGGGCGCGACGGACACAGGTGACAGTTTCGGACGCGCCGGGCTCGCGCCGGTGTAGGCGGGCGGCGCCGGGAGCGGGAGCCCGTACTGTACGCTCGCCGGGCGCCACCAACACCCCCGTACGCCGTGCTCTAAAGCCCGGCTCCCCAGGAAACACGGCGGGTTCCGGGCGGGGGAGGTGAGGGGTGCATGGGGGCGGCGGGCCCACCCACCTACACGCACACACACACACACACACACATACACACACTCATACACACACACACACACACACACATAGACGCACGGCGAAACGCAACGCCGCCCAAAGCGGGCAGCCCTCCCCCTCTGTGCACGTGCACGGCGGCGCCGGTGGTGGAATCGTCCACGTGGGGGAAGGAGGGAGAGAGACACGGGCTTGGAGAGAGAGAGAGAGAGAGACTAAAACGTGTCGTCTCTCTCTTCCTCTCTCTCACACAAACACAAAATATAGCCGTCGCCTGCGGACTTCAAGCTATAGAACCGGAAGCAGACTTGCTCGGGACGAGGTGAACGCAAATTTTTCATACCACCACCACCACAACAAAGTAGAATGTGAAAGGATAAAACCCCACGTGAGTCACCACTCGGCATGTGCGTGTGACATGTGAATATTGAATCGGAATTTGAATGTGAATCGGTGAAGCGTGGCGCGTCAGGCGGTCGGTCGGTGCGCGCAATACTGCTGGTGCGAAGGTCCGGCGGGGCCTCCCTGGAGCCGACTGTCGCCGCGTATACCCGCCCCATTGTCTCCCCCGTGTGTGTCGCAAGCGGCGGTGACGGCGGCAGAGGCACACGGGAGGACGTGCAGCCTCAGTGCCGCCAGCCGATGCAGCCGAAAAACTGGAGATCCGACCGGCGGCGTTGCCAACCGTGCGCCAAGCCACGCTATTCAATCTCCCCTGCCGCAGCGGGGCCGGCGGGCACCTGAGCCCCCTGAGCCGGCCCGGCCGGGGCCCGGCCTGGACCAATTCTGCATATCCTGCCGCTGGCTGTGTTGCCCCACGGCTGCGCGCTGGCCCTCCCGCGGGGCATGGGGGGCACGGCGGAGCCCCACAGGGGGGCGCTCAAGGTCGAGGATAGAGGAGGGCCCCCTGTGTTGACCCAGGCCGCGCGCCGTACCGTACCGGGGCCCCCGCGGCCCCGCGGCGGGTAGACAACAGGGGATTGCCAACGGCCAGGTCAGAGGTTGGCGCTTGCGTGAGTTCGCGCCAGCGCCAATGAGCCGGGCCCCGGCGGCTCCGGGCGGAGCGGAGGCACCTGGCGCCGTGCATGCCTTTGTTCACTCCTCCGGGGACGCCGTCGAGGAGGCCGTCGAGGAGGCCGTCGAGGAGGCCGTCGAGGAGGCCGTCGAGGAGGCCGTCAATGAGGCCGTCGAGGAGGCCGTCAATGAGGCCGCCGAGGAGGCCGTCGAGGAGGTCGAGGAGGCCGTCGAGGAGGCCGTCGAGGAGGCCACCGAGGAGGCCACCGAGAATGCCGCCGAGGAGGTGGCCAGGGTGTGCACATCGCACCATGACAGTGAGCCTCGTTGTGTCAAATGGCGTGTAGTCTTTCTTGTGTGGTCTTAAGGGATTCAAACCAATGATTGTGTTTCTGATTTGCTCCGATTGGTCTCCACGTTCACTCATCGCCTCGAGACGATGGGCCCCGCAGACTGAGCCGCTCCACCGGGCTCACCCCTTCGCACAGGCACTCACAGAGGCAGGGCGAGGCGCCTGGCTTCGCCGGGCAACGCGCGGCATAGACTCTATGAAGACGTTACGGCGGACCGACATCCGTTTTAGGCTTCCCTTTTGCGCCGGCCGGGCGCCGCTTTTACGCCGCCTAGAACGCCGCCGTACAAGGCGAAGGCGTCGTCCAACGGCTAACCTTAGCCTTACTGGTGAATGCGTACTAACGTAGCCGAGGCAGAGATCGGGCGGGCGAAGGCCATGCCCGGAAATCTTCTCTCTCTGTCTGTCTCTCTCCGTCCCTTTCTCCCTCTTCCTCCGCCTCTCTCTCTCTCTCTCTCTCTCTCTCTCTCTCTCTCGGTCCCTCGCTTCGCTCCCTAGGCTCCGGCATGAGTGTGACGGAGACAGAAGATAGCCCTTCCGCGAGCTTGCCCGTCCGATTGAGAGCACAGGGCGCGCCGCCGCTCTGCTTTCGTGCTTTGATGCCCGCGTCCAAAGTGTTTGGATACCGTTTTAACTGCCCTGCAATGAATCGGTGCTCATGAACTTGAGAGTGCCATGAACGATCGAGTCCGCATTACATAATGCAAAAATATTTATGTATATTTTTATAAATTATTTTTGTGGAGCGGCAGCTCATGGCTCCGGCCAAAGGCGGGATACATAGGCCTCGGCTGGGGACCCGCGGCTGCCCCTCTCGCGGTTCTCTCTGTCGCCCCCGCGGCCCCCGCGGCCCCCGCGGCCCCTCGCCCCTCGCGGTCTCCCCGCCGCGCCCCGTGGATACAGTGAGAACCGCGCTCCCGTTCCCACTGGGTTCCCACACCGCCGCGCCGCCGCCCTGGCGGCCGAGCTGCGCGCGCCGCGGGCGCGACGGGGCGCGTCCAGCCGCCGTCGGGGGCCTCCACCGACTCCCCCCTCTCCCCCTCTGTTCAGAAATTACGTTACACTGATGCGGCCTCCGCTCATTTCCGTCCGTAGATGTTCTGTCGAGTGTGGGTAACCGCCGCTCGAGAGGTCCGGGGTTCGGGTTTCATTAGGGTCATCGGCTTTTTCGTTCTCACTCGGAACTGGGGACAGTGGCTTAAGAATTGTGTACCGTACGTTTGTGTGCGCCGAAGGAATCAGGTGCCGCGTGTGCTCGCGCGCCCCGCCGAGGTCGAACCGTGGGACTGTGGGATCCGTTATTCGAGTCCCAATATGCAAAGGTTACTCCACAGGCATTTCCAACGAGACTCCAGAACGGAAGTTGAGGTAGAACACCTCCAGAGCGGAGGGTAGTATTAGATGAGGAATTGCACGGCGAAGAGAACCTCCACCGCGGGTTGCCGCGCCATTTCTCATACCGGAGCTAGTTCTTGTCCCTCCGTTCTTGAGTCGCTTTGGAAATGCCTCACCGTCGACACACGCCCCAGAGGGCTCGAACTTACTCGAGAATTCCTTCTGATCTGGGACCTAGCAGTGCACGTTCCTTTCGTGGGTGGGTCGGCCAGCGTTACAATTGGCCGGTCGGCATTTCGAACTGCTCGATAACGGATGTTGAAGTACTAGAATGCTTACGGAGCGGGTTTGCTTGAGAAATCGTACTGCAAAGGGCGCGGGTCGCAGTGTGAGCTCTACCACCCGTTTTCGCTCTGGAAGCGTGCTTGTTGTTCTAACTTCCGTTCTGAAGCATTGCTGAAAACGCCTGTCCCGTCGACACTCCCTTGTTTTTCGAGCAACCCCCTCCAAAATTTGGTTGCATTAGATGAGTTCCACCTGTGCACCTGTGTCGGACAAGAGGGGACCGAGCAGGGAAGCGGAGGGGGGGGGGGGGAGCCTAACCTGCTCACCGCTCTCCAGCGGCTCCGTGGCGGCGGCGGCGGGCCGCTGCTCCGCGCCGGGCCCAGCCCCACCCCACCGCGCCGCGCGGCCGCTCAGTCCTGGCCCGGCCGGCGCGTGGATCACATCGCACCTCGCTGCTCGTGCGTGCCGCCGTCTTTCCTCGCTCGCGCCCGCCGCGTCTACCGGCCGCGTCCTCTCGTGTCGCGACGCGCTTGCATCAGTTCTTTTTTTGATTTTCCCGATTTTTGAATCTCCCGCGCGACGACGGCTCGACCCGCGTGCGTCTCCCGCCAAGGACGAGAGGAGCGTGCTGTCGGAGCAGCCCGGCGCCCCCGGGGAAGTGCCACCGGCGCGACAACAGGCGTGCTAACCGCCGAAAGGTGCGAAAACGTGAGGCGCTTGTGTCGTGGCGCGGCCCGCGCAGTGCGCCCCGGCGGCAGCACCTGACGCCCCGCGTCCTTAGCAGAGTCTGGAAGGAAAGAGAACGCGCTTCGTCAGTGATTTATTTTCGAAAGTGTCGTCTTCTTTGTGCGACGATATATAATATTGGCGCAGTGTGCAGTGCGTTCATCCGTGTGTGTCTGTGTGTGCCTGCGCGCGCGTGTGTGTGTGTGTGTGTGTGTGGGAACTGCACACCGCGCGTGAGATAAGACAGAGATCGAAAGCTTCTCCCCGTCTCTGTCTGCGCCGCCTGCCGGCAGCTGGCAGCGCCTCTCCAACACCACCACTGCTGGAGTGACTCACCATTCAAGGAAGTGCCTGGCCGTCGGCTATCCATAACCCATCGCTACTGGCATCGGGTCACCAACAACAACATCATCAACAACAACAAGCAAAAGGTAAGAGGAGTGGACAGCAGGGAGGCCGAGGACCAAGGCGAGGGGTTTCGCGCGCCGCGCGCTTTTTCAAATTTGTTTTCGCGCGCGCGCGCTTCCGAACACCGCTCCCGTAGTGCTGTCTCTGTCCCACTCGTGGGGTGCTCCGTAAGAGAGCGATAGAGAGAGACGGTGTTCGGAATCACCCCGCTGCTTAAAAACTCAAGTCGTCTGTGCGGCGGCTGTGCGGCGGCGGGCGGCGCGCTGCGCTTCGTTCAGTTTCCCAGACCTCGCGATTTCAGCGCCCGATTGTTGTGCTTCCGAGGGCGGCGGGGGAGGCCGTCCGAGGCGGGAATAAGATTAAGCCTGGCTTTGTCTCCTTTCGGGGCTCACCGTTGCCGCCACCGCCGCCACCGCCGCCACCGCAGCCACCGCAGCCACCGCCGCCGCTCCGCCAGTGTTTTGGCGCATTTGACGGTCGCGAACCTCCAGAGCGAAGATATAACAGCCGACTGGAAAACCTGCGAGGCGTTGATTTCGCTCTCGCTATGGCGTCGTGTCACGACGGCTTCCCGCAGGCCGGGCGGGTGTCGATGATACTTATGAGAATAGGGTACTTCACTGCATCCTGCCAACCGGAACCACCCTGAAGAAGAGCATTGCCGGCAGTAAGCGATCTGTCGCGAGTCGTGGGCAGTCTTCTGCCGAGACATGAATGTGCTTCGTGTTGTCACCTGCCGTTAGAAGCCCATAACGCGTCACCTATCGATGACTGTTACCCTCCGCCTTTGTCACGCCGGATACAGATTTTAAGACCATATCATTGACGCTGTTTGCAACCGACCTACAACCCCTCCCTCCCCCCTTTTAAGGCGCTCCTGGATCCGCCACTGGAGCCGCGAGTCCGTCGTTCGTCGGCTCCGTTGACCCGTGGACTGTCTGGAGTGTGTTCGCGGTCGCGGGCGTGACAACGTGAAAAATGGCGCGCGCGTCGTCTGCTTGTGCGCCGCGGCGGCAGGCCAGCGTCCGCAGCTCGGTCTCACTCGCTCCTTATCCGACGCCCTATGAGTGCGAGAGAGACCGCGCTCCGAGAGCAGCCCCCGGACGCAGCCCCCGCAGTTTGGCTCCTCTTGGGCCTCGCACTTCCACCGCCTTGCTGGCAGTGTGAGTGCGTTCGTCGCTGTGTCTCACTCGCTCCCTGGCGGGGCGTCCCGTGAGTGCGAGAGTGACAGAGCGTTGCGCGGGAGCGCCGCTCAGACGCAGCCCCCGGTTCGGCTCCTCCGGCGGCGTGGGACGGACGCGTTCGCACGTCCTGCCGCCCGGTAATGGACGTCGTTCATAAAACTGTGGCCGCCTCGTTAGCGGGCGCGAGATCGTCGCCGGACTTATTGGCGGCGGCCGAACGATGGAAATGACTGCAATGATGATGACGAAGTTAATAGAATTTCCGCAGATGTTTGGGAAGTTGCGGGGGTGGTATTTGAACCCGCGAGGTTCTGCGCGAAGACGGCTGCCCATCGCGTCGCCACTGCTGCCGTGTGCTGCTGCCGTAGAACGCACTCCTCACTCCTCCGTCTCTTCCTTGTTCCTCCTCCTGTCTATGCGTCTGTCTCTCTCTCTCCCTCTCACTGTGCATGGCCAAAAAGAGTTGCCCATTCTTCCGGAACGCCTTATAGGCGCCCGTGTAATTGGGCGGGGGCTGCTAGGCGCGGCGCCTGGCTCTGTCTAGCCGTGTCTAGCGCCGCGTCGCGGGGGGGGGGGGGGGGGGCGCGGCCCGGCGTGGGGACGGGTTATGGCGTCTGCTATCGCATTGTCCCGCCCGCCTGGAATGCCCATATTGTCCACACAAGTCCTCCTGTGGCGCCGGCGCCTCTGCGCGCACACACACACACACACACACACACACAGAGGTGCCCCGCCCGTCTGCCGCCGGCGCTGACACGGGGGCTGGCGGCTCGAATCTTATCACCTCCCCCCTCCCATCCCTCCTCCCATCACCTTTTTTTTTTGTGGGTCGTCGTCCCGAAAGGGAGATGAGAATTGAAGAGGATGAATCACCAACCTGTCCGCCTCCCTGACCCTTTTCCCGTGCGAGGTTGTTACATGGGGTGCGGCCTCGTCATTCAAATCCTCCAAGAAAGTAAAAACAAAAAAAAACCTGACCTGATTAAGTCGGAAATGTTTTCTGGTCTGAAGGTTTTGGTCGTGTGGTCAAATGTGACGCCAATCAATGTTCTCATTCATCATCAAATTTTATTTGGTTAAGTCGGCTCACTTTCATACTCCCTGAGAGTGCAGCGTTTTGGGTGCCAGTTACCGCTAACGATAGGCATTTCCGACGATGCTCGGGAACGGAAGTGAAAGATACAAAAACAACTCCAAAGCGGAGCATGAGAAATCGCATCGCGACCCGCGGTTGAGCCTACACTCGCCAAAGATTTCTCATGCTGCCGGTTTGCGCCTTGGAAAGTGTTCATGTTCCTCCACTTCCGTTCGTCAAACCTCTTTGGAAATGCCTATTTTGCAAGTGCATCTGCGGGCTGCGTCTCCGCGACCGTGACCGAAGCACTGCCGCCGGCGCCTGGCTGTGTGCGAAGAAGAATTCAAAAGCCGCTGTCGCGGAAGCGTGGCGGGCGGTGCGGGCGCAGCCCGACGCTTGCTCATTCTGGCAGCGGCGCGACAGGGGCGTCCTTCCGGGCGGGGGGGAATTTGAACGCGCGCGCGGGTTCGGCGTGCGTCCTTGTCGCTCTCACGACGACGGACGCGCCTTACGAGAGCGCGCGGGAGAGAGACAGAGAGTGAGAGAGTCGGAGGTTGAGAGAGTGAGAGTGAGACGACAGGAGAGAGAGAGAGAGAGAGAGAGAGAGAGAGAGAGAGAGAGAGAGAGAGAGAGAGAGAGAGAGAGAGAGAGGGTGAGATTGTGAAAGCGCGCGATAATTATTTGCGAGAACGTGTCACCGGCGTTGGGTGCAGCGGGTCAATCAGTCATTCATTTGGAGGGAGAGCGAGAGAGAGAAGGGGGGGGGGGGAATTGCGAGAGAGACAGAGAGGCCGTGGCGGGACCAGCATCGTGGCGCATTTATAAACCGCATACCTGGACGCGAAACCCGCGTAACTGACTCGCCGAGGGTCGCCGTTCTGTTTGTGTGTTCGGTGCAGCGGCGGTGACGCAACGCGTCGCAAGTCATCGGGTTAGACAGTCGGGTGTGTCGGCCGGAATCTGTGCGGTGGGGTGTCGGGCGGTGTGCACACAACAGGTGTCAAACTCTTTGACACGGGGGTGTCGACAGGCCCCGACACTTCCCCGCCGCGCGCTATCCGATGCTCGTGGCGTATGCCGTCGATCGCGGCCGGTCGGTTCGGTGGCGGCGGTCTGGCTAAGTGCGAGAGAGACGGAACGCACTGTATGTGACAAGGGCCGTGCGAGCGAGATGCCCGGTCCGGCATCCCTCTCTCTCTCGCACTACCGCAAGCAAGTGCGGCGTGGAGTCTCTCTCGCACCCGGGCAGACCGCATACTGGTCTGGTCGGTGGGCAGGACAATGGCTCTGTAGCGGCGGGTTTTATTTTAAATCCCCACATCGACGTGTACTGATCGGTACAACTTTGTTACGTCTTTGAACGTGGCAACCGTCCGTTCAGACTTTTGCCGGAGGGGGAGGTGCGAGTGGCCGCTCAGCAAGGGCTCAGCCACTGCTCAGCACGGCTCAGCACGGCTCAGCCGCTCAGCACTGGGGCCGCGACACGGGTGTGGTGGTGGGGAGACGCGCCCGGAGTGCGGACCTCAGTGTGCGGCGCCTCGCACACCGTCGTCAGCAGCAACTTCTGGGCGGGCAGTGGGTTGAATCGCAGTAGTATAGTGAAATGGAAACACCGTCGCGCTCGACAAGGTGCTCGACCCGCAAACTGATGAATCGTCGACTACATAATCGTTTGTTTGTTTTTAGAGTTGGCGTAGCTGGTGTCTCGATACAGTACCAGCGGACGTGAAGTTTCTACACGGTTTTTGTTTTGCACACTCTTCAAAATTGTCTGAATAATCCAGCTTTTTTTAAAATGGACGTTTAATTTATTATCTGAGAGATCGTCGTTCTTCTTCACTGCTTTACAAAGGTCCACAGTAATCTAGTTGTTTTAAAAAATGCAGAAAAATTGGGAAATCCTGAAGGTGGCTCCTAGTTTATAGAAAGTTTTTTTTTAAATCACTAAACCAAAAAAAAACACGAAAAAAAACAAAGGTGCCATCCTCTCGCTACTCCAGCATTGAGGCCGCGCGGTACACATCACAGCACGTCGTCGGCCGGGGGCCGGTGATTAAATGGCCTGATGTAGTTGGGTCTGTTATTGATTGTCCCGGCACGTCCCGCGGCACCTGACCTCAGCAGCGCCGCGGCCAGCCTCAAGGACACCTTCCGCTCGCTGCCCCGGTCACGACTGCGGCGCGGCCACGTGGTGTCTGCATTGGCCATCCCCCTCGTTACCGTCTGTACCATTAAAAAAAAAATGGTTATCGTAATTTTGCGACGGTCCCCTGACTAAACCTGGGTATCGAAACAAATCGTCACAGAGGCAACTTCGTGACGGTTAGGTCGCCACCTTCAATAATTACGCTCAGAATCAGGACAGAGGAGTGTCTTCTTGTTAAGTTTGGCGACATATGACGATCCGTTCGTCGTACGCCGTCTTGCGTTAAGTAATTTTTAGGGGAATCAAGCAAACAGAAGTGTCAGGTCTATTTACAAGAGTTGGCATATCACTTGCCGCTAGTTTACAGTTTTAATCGTTTTTGTTTTGCAGTGGATCATTGCGATTCGCTGTATGCCCGCACCGAAATGTAGACGTGCGGCGGAATTGTAACCCTCGGTTTTTCCCCGCCGAAAACCGCAATTAACGAATGCAACGCGTACGTACTACTCTACTCTGCTACGTGCGGCTTCCGCGAGCAATTGCGCCGTCGGCGGGAGTCGGGGCGCGAACAAATGACAATCAATCGGGCGCATCATTTGTGGGGGGCGCGGCGCGGCGCGGCCGTGCCGCCTCCACAGTGCCACTCACGGCGCCTGCCCTGGCTCTCTGGCGGCGGCTATCGCGGCTCTGTGTGTGTGTGTGTGTGTGTGTGTGTGTGTCCGTGCTTCCTTTGCTGTACTACCTGTGTGCCTGCCTATGCCGCCGCGGTCCAGTCACGTCACGAAAGCAGCCGAAACGTCACCACGGCCGCCGCGGCCTGCGATGACTGTGTGTGTGTGTGTGTGTCCATGAGTGAGTCATACCGAGGGCGGAGCCTCTCTGTCAAATTAGAGTGCCAGGGGGAGGGGGGGGGGGAAGGATGAGGAGGTTGGCACTGGCAACACCCAAAAGTAAGCGGGCGCACACACACACACACACACACACGATTAGGTAGGCAGCTCAGTGTCGAGTCGAGGCTCACACGACTGACCGACCATGATCTCTGTCTGACTCTGACCCCCCCCCCCCCCCTCTCTTTCTATCTCTCTCTACCTCTCTCTCTCGCTCCGTCTCTGTGTCTCTCTCCCACTCGCAGCGCTCACCGGTACCTCACACACACACACACACACACACACACACACCATTGTGCGAGGGTCCTTACTTAACGCGAGGTATCAAGGATCGCATAGCATTACACCCGGAACATGTTGCCGCCGCCCGTGCCGTGTCCCACCACCCGGACCTCGTCGCTGTTGTTGTCCAGCGCTCTGATCCGTGTACATTGCAGGACCTGAACTTGGCATTGAGCGTGGCCTGGCCTTCGTTTTTCGCGACCAAACGCGCGGTGGCGGTGGCGGCGGCGGCGGTGGCGGGGGTTCAAATACCCGCTAGCCGCATCGTGTTTTTTTTGTTGTTGTTTTTGTTTTTGCCCCGTGAAGGGAAAAAGAGGAAGGGGGAGGGGATATCCGGCGCTAAAAACGCACGCGCAGCCGCGCGCACGCACCGCAGCAGCAGCAGCAGCAGCACCAGCAGCAGCGGCGGCGGCAGCGGCAGCAGCGCGCGGAAGTCGCGTCCGCCGCCGGAACTGCGATCGACTCACTCGGTTCGCCCCGCGGACCCGATCTCTCTCTCTCTCTCTCTCTCTCTCTCTCTCTCTCTCTCTCTCTCTCTCTCTCTCTCTCTCTCTCTCTCTCTCTCTCGCACTGCCCGACTGTTCTCTTTTGTTGTTTCGTTCCAGCCGACCGGTGGGTCCTGCGGCGTGGCGGTCTTGTTGATGATGCGCGCCGGTCCTCGCAGAGGCTGCTCGGACGGGCTGCTGGGGCTTTGTGGCCTTACAGGGAGACAGACGGGTATCCAGAAGGAGGATGCTGGAGGGGGGGGGGGGGACAAGGAAATAGTGCCACCCTTTGCGGCTTTATTGTATCAAATATGCGACGCAGTTTTAAAATTCAGGATAAACGTTTCCTTCTGCCGTTCTTTTTCTTCTATGGTATTACAAGGACAGAAAAACACAAGAGAAATGACGAATGAATAGTAGCAGGAGAATGTAAGGACGAGGCGGAATAAGTTTACGGGAAAATCAGTTGTTTTTTATTTCCTGATAAAACGTCTCATACAATGTCCATCCACATGCAGCGATAGCCGTCATTAGAACGGTACATGGGGCCCCGCCGCACAGTGCCCCGGCCGGGGTGCCGCGCGGCTGCCACTTGTTGCACTGACGGCCTGCCTGTTCGCCTTTGTACGGGATGCTCGTCTGCGTCCGGGCCGAGCTTCGCCTTACTTCGACTTTGTCGCCGTGTCTCTCTCTCTCTCTCTCTCTCTCTCTCTCTCTCTTTCTCCCCCCGCCCTTTCTCTCCCTCTGTCTCTCGCTTTATTTACGGCTTTACGTTTATATTTCTGCGCCGACTGCCTGCTGCCTATCTGGGTCCTTGCATCTGTCTGTCGCGCGCGCGTGTCCGCTCCCCGCTGCCCCGATTTTCCTGCCCGCAGGTGCACCGACAGCGCAGAAAATGTGCGATTTCACGTACTATTTAGCACAGATTGTTATTTGCAGAAGTATTTTCGTCTGGAAATACGTACAGAATTGCGTATTCGAATTTTACGTTACGGTTTCACATAAGTGATCATTCCCCCCCCCCCCCTCAATATAAACCCGCTGAAATTGCCACTCTGAAGTGAATGGCATGTAGGTGGTTTTTATAGTGCGCAAAAGAAACTAAAATGAAAACATTTTCTGTTTTTAAAACCACGAACAATCACGCCGCGATGTTCCCTACACGCTGCTTTCACGCTGTGTGTAATGTTGTCGCTGTGCCGTAAAGCTGCCAGGCCGGGTGCTGCGTCTCTGTCGCACTCACGCACGCTGCGTCGGGGCCCCGCGGGTCCGCGCCATGGGAGCGACAAGGACGGACAAACGTTTTCCGCGCGCGGGCAGAGGAGGATAAAACGAGCCCGCAAAACGTTTTTCCATTACCACCGGCTGCCCGCGAGGGTGAGAGAGGGACAGAGAGAGAGAGAGAGAGAGAGAGAGAGATGCGTGGCGGACCCCGCAGAGCCCGAAAGCAATCTTCCGAGTCGCCGCGCACCAATGATATGTTCGCATGTACACACGCACTTGCGTCTCTTTACATTCCTCTGATAAATATTTTTCAGACATGCTGACAGAAAATCGAATGAGATGATGTGTTGCTGGAGAGGAAATGAAACTTATGGAAGAGTTTGCGGCGGTTTTGGGGACGTTCGTAAACTCCGTGACCGATTTAAGGACACGTTTGTCCACCCTCGCCCCTCTACTGTGACCTGGATGATCTAACCATAGCCATGCATTTAGTTGGTGATCGCGTCTTTAGTTTCGCCCCCCATCCCCCTAAAAATAACCTAATATATATGTTCTTTAGGTACGCCCCCTTGGGAGCACACGGTCGCACGGTGCACGGCCTCCTCAGGCCTCGGCCGGGGGCCTATGGCGGCGGCACGAGGGACCGCGGGTTCGAGTCCCGTCGCAAGATCGGCGAAAGCGATACCGCCGCTGCTGGGCGTGTCACGCGGGGATGAGTGATTTGGGCGACGCGGTTACGGCAGCCTGAACCATCGTGTGAACTCGTGTGTGTGTGTGTGTGTGCGCGTGGGTGTGTGTGTGTGTGCGTGTTCGCCGGTAGGCACGGCTGCGGCACACACGGCCCCACCGATTTTTGTTTTCGTGTCGTGAATATAACGCTGTGACGAGGTATTAGCACCGCGGGCGGGCGTCCCTATCGAGCACCGCATACGCCGCCGCGGCTCGCGGAACCCGCACTAAAACCTTTTCGCCGTCTTCGTCTGTCGTGCATGCGAATTTTGCTTGCTCCGCCGCCGCTCCTGCCGCTGTGTCTCTCTCCCTCGCACGTGCGCGTGTATAGTGCGGCACGTGTCCGACACACAGGGGCACGGGTCTGACACGCCTCGTCGTTGGTGACGAGTATCGACCATTATAAACCTCCGATATAACAGTGAGTAACGTCCCGGGGCGCCGTGCTGCGAGGGGCGTGGGCGGCGCTGCGGGCCGCTGATGGTAATTTATGTGTTCTCTTTATGATTACATTAGCCATAGCCGGCTGATTCCGAACGCGGCAGCTGAGAGAGAGAGAGAGAGAGAGAGAGAGAGAGAGAGATAGAGGCAGTGTTTCGGAGTCGCGGTCTGCAGGGCGCGTCGCGTTTGTTTGGTTCCCATGGCGCGGCCCCGCGGCACCTGCCACGTCATCGGGAGGTGGAAATAAAACGGCGCGTGACGTTGACGGGACTCGAACCCGCGACGACAGTGGCTGTCACAGTTGTGGCTCGTATTGCCTAATACTCTAATGATGGTGTGTCTCGTTCGCGTGCCGCGAGCGGGACGAAGCGAAAGAAAAAAAAAATAGTGCGAGGTGGCGGTGGCCTTGCCGGGATTCGAACCCGGGACGACAGGCGCGCGGGTGCAGGTGCACGGCTGCCACGCCCCGCCACGCCCCGCCCCGCCACGCCGCGGGGCGCGCGGAGGGTTCGCGTGCTGATTTGTGTCGTCTGGTCGAGGTCGGTCACTTTCCGGAGCAGCGAGACGGATAGTCCGATAGGAATGCTTCCATAGAGTTAATGCCCCCCCCCCCCCCCCCCCTCTCTCTCTGTCTCTGTCTCTCTCCTGCTCGTCCTGGGTCACAGCGCGCGGGCCAAATAAATCCGTCCCCATTAGCTAATTGCCCTGAGGGCGGCAGCGGCGGGGGGATTTCCCGGGCCGGCCGGCCGCGCTCTCCTGCCCTTGCCGTCGCCCCCGCCGCCGCCGCCGCCGTCCACTCGGCTTCCTTTCCCTCGCGGAGCCCTTTAGGAGCGCAAGGCAGGTGGGCGGGCGCGGCAGCTGACCGGCAGCTGACACGGCGGCAGCTACTTACTCAGCCCCTCCCCCCGGGTGCCAGCTGCGGCGCGCGGCCGCGACCCGTGACGGCGGCGGCAGGTGCGCCGGTGCGCCGCTGCCGGGCAGGCGATAGGCAGTCCCGCCGAGCGGCCGTGCGTGCCGCGCGGGCCTGATGCCTACCCGCCCGGGGGCTCCAGCAGCTGTGGAGCCGCACTAGTGGCGGTCTGGGTGAGTGCGAGAGAGACGGGATGCCTCTTCTGACGGCGATGGTGCGAGGGAGATGCCCGGTCGGGGATGCCCAACCGGGCATCTCTCTCGCGCTGTCGCAGCCAAATGAGGCGTGCCGTCTCTCTCGCACCCACCCAGTCCGACACTGAGCGGTATACCGTGCATGCACGTCCTCGCGGTGCCCTTGCGGCCTCCGTGGGGCTGACGGCGTGTCATGGTGCTGCCCTTCGGAGGGCGATACTCTGTCGCCCCGATGCTGACGGCGGATTCGGGTTCGGATCGGGGTGTGGCCCTGTGCGGCGGCGGCGGCGGCCGGGCTGGGGGTACCCGCACCGGTTTGTGTGTGTGTGTGTGTGTGTGTGTGTGTGTGTAAGATTGCGACAGCTCGCGCCTGTTAATGGGGCGTACAGCCATGACACGCAGACACACACACACACACAAACACGCGCACACACACGCACCAGCACCAGCACCGAGCGGCCCAATTATCGCAGTGGAGGGAGAGAGAAAGAGAGAGGGAGTGATGTTGTTGGTGAGGACAAACCCATAGAGTGGTCCCGCCCCTCCTGGTGGGGTCCCCGGGTGTCCCCGCAGGCCTCCCCGGTTCCCCCCGGGTCCCCCCGGGTCCCCCGCAGCTCTCTGGGAGGTCACCGTCGGCGCCCGCGTCCCCCGTCCCGCCCCCGTCGTCGGCGGGATGCGCTCTGGCGTCACGCTGCGGTTGCGGTGCGGACCCGCGGGCTCAACAACTCCTTTGAAACTCGCCCAGGGAGGCGCGCGCGCCGCCATTGATTACATTATTTGCAGACACTGCGTCAGCCCCGTAATCCGAGGAAAGGCTCATCGACCGGAAACCTCATTAGTCTGCGACCTGAGAAAATTGTACGGGTACCGTTGTGCTGCGAATAACTCTGAAACGGTATGTTTTTAGAATTTCAAAGAATTTTAGAGTGGGAATTGTCCATGAAACTCCAACAAAAATTTTAATGTTTTCCAACAAGTAAAAAAAATATTACTCGGTGGTCGATTTTATAGATTTTCATTCAAAGAGAAATTTAAATTGTTTCGTGAAAATTCTAAATCTAATTTAGGTAGAAATTTTCCAAGAATAAATCCCGAAATCCCCCAATCAATTCTGTCCTGAAGCAGCTGGCGAGCTGCCGCTTCCCTAGTTCAAGTCTCTGCCGCTGTCACCGGTTGAACTGGATAACAGATAACAGCATGGAGCTCCCTAACAAGCTAACCTAACCTAGCCGGGGTCGGTGCGCGGTTACGCTCGGGCGGCTTTGGCGGGCAGCCCCCCCGGGGATCACCGCTGCCCCGGCGTATAACGGAGTCGCGCGGATCGACTGGCATCGTGGTTGCCGAGCCCCTTCTTGTTGTTGGCGGGGAACACAGAAGACACGGAGGGTGCGGGCCACGAGGTCGTCGGTCTTCCGCGGCCGCCGCGACGCAGTCTACGTTCAAAGTAGGCGAGTATCGCTCTCTGAAAATCCGTCCGCCTGTGGGGCTCGAGGCGATGGCGGCGCGTGTAGTCGCGAACGCGAGAGCCGGCGAGGTCCGACCCGTATCGGAGCGCTGTCTGTCAGTGTGCGTTCACTTTCCCCGATGGGAGCCGTGGGAGGAGAGAGAGAGAGAGAGAGAGAGAGAGAGAAAGAGAGAGGGAGGGAGGGAGGGTACCCAGCCGCGGCGAACTGCTATTTTCTGTCCAATTTTCTGATGATTGACCGCTTTGGCTGGGCAGTCGAGGTATCACCCCCCCCCCCCCCCCCCCCCCTCCCCCCCTCTCTCTCTCTCTCTCTCTCTCGCGTCTTCTTTCTCTTTCCATCTCCCTGCGGCTCCTCGCGATTCGTCACATATTTCTGTGAGACGCATTGATTCCTTCGGAAAGTGCTATCTCGACACCTTCTCCCTCCCACGCAACGCAGCTCGCGAGCGCCTCCCCCCCCATCTCTCTCTCTCTCTCCCTCTCTCCCCCGCTCTGTCTTTATAACCGTGTCCCCGAACGCCCCCGCGCTTTGGTGACCAGCGCCCTGCTTTGACGTCAACTGGGAGACCTTTCTCCTCCTGTCTGCCTGTCCGTCTGTCTGTCGGGCTGTCTGTCTGTCTGTCCGTCCCTTCCTCCGGGAAACAGTTATGTCGTTACATAGACAAGGTCCCATTTTTCCGACGCATCGCGATTCCTGCGCTCCCTCGCCATTTTTGCCCAATTGGAGAGGAGCGCGGGACGGCGGGACGGCGGCCGGAGACGCGGCCTCTCTATCCACAGAAGACCTCTGACTTTCTTTCCACGTACACACACACACACACACACACACACACACACTTTTTCCTTTTTAGCCATTTCCCGAAAAAATAAAACTACAAAAATAAAATCAGTTGGCATTTTGCACGGGCGTGACGGACGGTCGGCACGAGCGCCTGCCTGTTCTTTTCTCTGCGCGCAGATCGGCGGCAGTCGGAAGGCCGTCGGGTGAAGCCGTCAGGTGCCGTTACGGTAACGATATTATTTTTTTTTTTTTTTCCGGCACTTATTTCTATTACAAATGCGCGAGGTTGGTGGGCAGCGCCCGTCCCACCATTAGCCTCGAGGAGTGACCGACCGCCCTGTGGGAACCGGGCGGGGGACCCTTGAGGCGGAGCCCCCGACTACTTGTTGTGGCCCTCGCCAAAGCCCCGCGGACCGTCTCGCGAGGTAATCCTGCTCTTCTCTCCCTATGCTAGAACAAGGTCGGAATTTTGCGCTTGTCGCGCGGGATTTTCAAATTTTCGTCAAGGACTGCGAAATGTGCGATATTGGGTATAGGTGTTGAAAAGGAGGCCGACCGGACCTCCGCTCGGGTCGAAGGATCTCTGTAGTAACTGCACCTATTATATGTGCATTGTACATATGGACATTTAGCGTGATGAGATCGGATGACGTACAGTCTTCAACTCTTTTTTTTTTAAAGTGTGCGCAGGCTCGGCGGGCCCGCGGTGTCGCAACACTGTCTCCTCCGGTGCGGTGCTCTCGCCTGCGCCTCTCTTTATGATGATTATTTTTCAGAGGTCTCTTCGCCGCGTCGCTCCTCCCGGCTCGGTGGGATTCGGTACGTGCTGTTGCTGCTGCTGCCGCTGCTGCTGCCGCTGCGGAGCTAAGGGTGTGCCCCTTGTGGTGGGCCCGCCTGCTGCGGTGCTGGAGGTGTTGGTGGGCCATGAGGAAGTGAGCCGCGGCCGTGCCCTGTGTGTGTGTGTGTGTGTGTGTGTGTGTAGGTGAGTGTGTGTGTGCGTTGTGTGTGACCCCGGCTGGTGCGACTTTCGCAAAAGTCCCCTCCACGGGGTGCGGCCCGGCCGGTGGTGGCGCTTGCATCCCGCTGCACCCACCACCACCACCACCACCAACACCACCGCAGCCCGCTGCACTCGCAACCACCACCACCGCAGCAGCGGCCGTCGCACTCGCACCCCTTCACGGCTTGCGGCCCGCCGCTGCGCGTGCGACAGAGACGGCAGAGCTACGAAAGCGCTGGTGTGTTTCGGAAGCGGCCCGCGGCGCGCGGAGAGGAGCGTGTAGCGGGGACTCGGCCAGCAGACGACGGCTAGTTTGTTCCGACCGGGCGCGCTCTTTGTCGCGGCCACCGCGGCGCGCCAAAACCACCGCCATCTCTTTCTCTCTCTCTCTGTCTGTCTCTGTCTCTCTCTCTCTCTCAGTTGCTGGGTGGCAGACGAGCGCGGCTCGCGGGCCCCGTGCGACAAAGACGACCGCTAGGAGGCGCGTTAAGCGGCGCTGCTGCTGTTGCGTTTTCGAGGCGCCGCCGCCGCCGTTCCGCTGCGCCACCACACTGTGGGCGCCTCCTCTAAGCGTCTAGTGGGACGACGACGCCAGCAGGGGCCCACCCGCCATGAAAAAAAGGGAGAAAAAAAATTGACGAGTTTTTTTTAAATCTTCGGATTTTTTTTGTTGCAAAATTAATGAACGTATAGCCAAAACGTACTGCATCTTTGCTGAAACAGCTGATCACTGCCAGGCCGTGAGCCTGCCCCTCCCCGCCTCCCTCCCCCCTCCCCTATACCGCCCGTGTGTAAGTAGGTCGCACTCGCCAAAGTCGTTGATCACCGCGATTATAGTTTTATTTTTCGGACAGTGTAAACAGCGGCGGGGAGGGTATCAATTAATTAAGCGCGGCCGGGTGCGGCCAGGTGTGCGCCTCTCGTTACCTGTTGCCGCACCGTTATGTTGGCGATTATTATTATGATTCGCCCATCAGATAATGCAGCGCGCCGCCGCCGCTCGCGGATGAGAAACTTATCAAGGTGTGTGTGTGAGAGAGAGAGAGAGAGAGAAGAGAGAGAGAGAGAGAGAGTGAGAGAGATGAGAGAGAGAGAGAGAGAGAGAGAGAGAGAGAGAGAGAGAGAGAGAGAGAGAGAGAGAGAGAGAGAGAGAGAGAGAGAGAGAGAGAGAGAGAGAGAGAGAGAGAGAGAGAGAGAGAGAGAGAGAGAGAGAGAGAGAGAGAGGTGTCAGCTGGTGTCCAATCGCGACCGCGGGTCAGCAGCAGCGGTGCCGCACCGACAGCGGGAGGCGTTCGATTCCGCAGCCGTGACGGGGGCTCTGCTCCGCTCTGTGCACGGCCGCTGCCGCCGCCGCGCTGCACTGATTGGTATGAGCGATGGTCACCGGTCACGCGAAGGAGCGGCCCGCGCCGACCTGGACCTCGGCAGAGCGATTCCGAAACACGCCTCTGCCTTTTCGGGCCTCTCGCTCGCTCTCTTGTGGAGCATCCCGCGAGTGCGACAGAGACGGTGGGCTGAACTTACAAAGTATATTCGGAATGAGACAGCTAGGGGGGGAGAAGGGTGACATGAGGAAGGCAGAGGCCGTCGGGTTGGGCGTTGGCCGCGGGAGGACGTCGGGATCGATACAGTCAGGTAGCCCTGTGTGGCCGAAGCCGGTCACCGACTCGTCATCGCGCCCAAGCGCCAGATCCACACTCTCACAAATGAATGAATGGGTTGAGTTTAATATGCTCAAATATTCTTGGAAATGAAAATCTGTTCCACCTGCATGCATCTTCCGATGGTTCACCGTATGCTTGCCTTAATGAAGGCAGTGCAAGCACGCATCCAGCATCATGTCATGCAGAGGCTTGATGTAAGCAGACCGAGTGGTTGACTGCGATCGAAGGAGGTCACACATGAATGTAAGTTCGCCATCGAAATCACTTTGAATCATAAATTGTCGTCAGAAAACGTCACGCATGACCCCATTTTCGGTATCCATAGGCATCAAGCCGAGCGACTATATCTTTGGTCCTGTAAATCTACGGAGTCTGAAGTCGGCTTCTTGAAATGGCCACTCCATGCTCCCTGGTGCCCGAAACCGCTTCAAGACTGTTTAGTTCTCGGCGTCAGGTGCCGAGCGGCGGCGGCGGCGGCGGCGGCGGCGGCGGCGGCGGCGAGCTGTCCGCGGCCTTCACCCTGATGACCATAGCCGGCGGGGCGGCGGCGGGACCGGAGCGGCGCAGAAGGGGTTCACGCTCACCTCAGCGCCGCACTTCCTGCATCCTTGGGGGGGGGGGGGGATGCGAAAACAAGTCGGCGGTGAGCACGGCACAGGTCCGCGCGGACACGGCGCCGCGGCGGCAACGTTTCCGGCCGGGCATTATAATAAACCCGGCCCAATATGGACGCGTGTGGCCACGCACGGCACGGTGAGCGCGCGCGGCAGAGAGGAAGAGGACAACATTGCGCCGCCGTCGTCGTCGTGATGAGTGTGTTGCGGGTGATTTGTGTACCGCGCCCTCTACATTCAGTTTTAAATATTGGAACTTGGTTGGGATGGCGAAGACTTGGTTAAGCGCTTAAAAAAAAAAGCGTTCGAAAAACATGTGGATGGTGGGTTTCAAAATCAGCAAATGAAAGTTGTGATGATTTTTTTTTCATCTTGTGGGACAAACAAATAAATGATCTTGTTCGTATAAATCTGTTTTGTTTACAATTGTTTTTTCTTTAACCGTTTTTTTTTGTGTGAATGAGGATGTGTAGGACGTGTGTATGTGCGCAGTGGGTCGGTTCCTTATGGTTTCAGCTCCACACACACACACACACACACGCGCGCGCGCTCACATTGATCTCGTTACTGTGTTGTGTGGCCACCATCAGATTGAGAGAGAGAGAGAGAGAGAGAGAGAGAGAGAGAGAGAGAGAGAGAGAGAGAGAGAGGACTGCCACGGACGCCATGCTGTGGTCGTACCGGAGAAATTCCCTTGCGTGTGTGTGTGTGTGTGTGTGTATGTGGGCACGCTCATGTGTGGAAGTGAGGTTTCGACCACACAGCAGCGGCTCGGCCGTACTGCAGCGGCGGCGGCGGCGGCGGGGAGCGTCAACCGCAGATAGGCCCCGGATCTAATGAAGAAGTGCGTCCCGGCGGCGGCGGCGGCGCGGCGGTGGTCCTGGCCGGCCCGGGGCGCACGTGCCCGCGGCCTCCTCCTCCTCCGCCGCCGCCGCCGGGGGGTTTCTCCTCGGTGCCCATCGCGGAGCGTCGTCATTGTGGCCGTGTAATTAAGACGTCAAAACGGCCAAATAGCGAACGGCATGATCGGAGAGGAGGAGGGGGAGGGGGGGGGGGGGGTGCGAGAACGACGCCGTCCGCACGGGGATGCCCTCATGGGTATGTCTCTCTCGCACTGCCGTAGTGAAATGCGTCGCCCCGTCTCTTTCTCTCTCGCACTCTGCTGGACCGCCTCTGGGCAGTGATTAGGTTTGGCAAACGGCGAGACGCGCGTCCACCCGCAGAGCGGTTTTGAACTCGGGACCCCCGTCCCCCTCCCCCCCCCCCCCTCCCCTCCCCTCTCCCTCTCTCTCTTCCTCTCTCCCTCCCTCGCCCTCTCTCTCCCTCTCTTTCTCTTCGAGAGCACCCGCGATAGTGCGACAGAGACAGCGCTATACGAAAGCGGTGTTGGGGATCAGTCGGCTGCCGGCCGGCCGGCCCCCGATAGGAGACTCACTCGCTGTATTTGGCCCACCGGTCATCCGGCCGCTGCCGCCGCTGCTTCGCCCGGGAGTTTCACTAGCCGACAATTCATCATGCTCTCTCACTCGCACACACTTACACACGCACGTACCCACACTAACGCACGCTCACACACACACACACACACACACACACGGGTGCGGCTGCGCGGGAATACATCACATAGGCACCACCACCATGGCGGCTGAACACTGTCTTCGCAGTGCTGTGTCTGTCGCACTCGTGGGGTGCCCCATACGAGAGCGAGCGAGAGAGAGAGTGTGTGAGAGAGAGGGAGAGAGAGAGAGAGAGAGGTCTCCGGGAAGACAGTGTTCGGCCCGCTGATGCAGCATCGCGTGTGTTTTTGCGGGGGCCGCCGCCGCCGGCTGCCGCTTTGGCACCGCACTTGTCCCTCTTCATGACATCGGATCTGGGTCGTATGAGAAATCGAGGGAGGAAAACGCGGCGTGAGTGCGGCCGTGCCGCCGCCGCGCCGCCGCCGTGCCGCCGCCACGCCGCGCCGCGCACTCTGAGAGGCGCCACGCCGTACTCGGAAGGAGAATGGGGGCCCAAATGATATTTTCATAGCTTCTTTTCCGGGCGCGGTCGTATCGGGATCCTTTTGTTGAGCGGACTGGCGGCGGCGGCGTCCTCTCGACGGCTCCCTCGACGGCGTCCTGACCCGCATTCCGGCCGCCGCCGTCTGGAGTGTCTGCCGCGAAGCTCACCGGGGAAGCGGGCCAGGGGGGGTGTTCCGTCTTAACGCCGCGAAATATGGCTCGGATAATGTGCTCACTGAGGACGCTCGATGTTAAAAGAAAAATGAACGTTTTAGACATGATTGATATTCTAGTACCGGTTTCTAACAGACTTGACTCTGTGTATACCGTCGACATGAATTTTAAGATCAACTGAGATCATGTTCGTACGAAGTGGAAATGACGAGAAAACGATGAAATCACCGCCCCCCCCCCCCCCCCAAAAAAAAAGAACAAACTAGTTTTAAGAATATGTGTTCTTTGGGACGGGGAGAGGCGACGAGGCGACGAAACTATCGAAGATCAAAAAACATACGAAGACAATCTTTTAAAAATATCGTTCTCCTGCGGGGGATTTGGGAGAGAGAGAGAGAGAGAGAGAGAGAGAGAGAGAGAGAGAGAGAGAGAGAGCGTCCAGACTACTGCCACAGTGAGTCAGACGTGGTGGGCTGGTCAGGGCCTTCTGCTTTGATCCCGCCATGCTCCTGCATTCGGTGCGGCTGAAGGAGGTTCAGGGGGGGGGGGGGGGTAGAAAATTGAAAGTCGGCACCCTTTGAGTCCCAACCCAGGACAGCGCGCACCGGACGATTAATAATGGATGGGATCCAATGCTCCCTTATTTATGTTCTCATTGTTTTTTGTTGTTGTTGTTTTTTAGATCATTGTTTTTAACAGTGGCATGTTGCTTGCTGCCCCGCTGCTGGTTCCCGGCCGGGTTATGTGTCTGCTGACGGGGATGATGCGTAGGGGAGTGGGGCGTAGCCCCGCTAGGGCTCTGTAGATGGAGGAGAAGGAGGAGGAGGAGGAGGAGGAGGAGGAGGAGGAGGAGGAGGAGGAGGAGGAGGAGGAGGAGGAGGAGAAGGAGGAGGAGGAGGGAAAGAAGAGGTGACGGTAAGTGGCGTGGCGGCCAGGGTTTCCGCAGGTGGCGCTGACAGTACCCCTCGGCCGGCCCGGTGGCGCCTGGCGCCTCCTTCGGCAGGAATGCCAATGCTTACTCGAGCGGATCGCCGACCACGCGCAGACACTTACTGGAGAAAGAGAGAGAGAGAGAATGCTAGGGAGAAAGGTGTACCGGGGAGAGAGAGAGAGAGAGAGAGAGAGAGAGAGGTGGGTGCATGGGGGAAAAAAAGAAGAAATGACAAAGCCCTCCTTTTTCCGCCCGCTTGGACAACTTATTCTGTAGTGAGGCACGCAACAGAATCGGGCGCTGAGGCCGCGTTTCCAGGGAATTCCTCGCGCAGCACGAGGGTGGTAGGACGGGCGGCAGAGGGGGGGGGGGGGGGGGTAAGGCGTGACTATTGATCTGCCTCATGGTACCGAGGAGTTCTTTTTAATGGAGTCCCAAAACGGGGACGTCCCGGCGAGGTGTCTGAGAGAGGCGTCCGTCCTCGGACGTCCGTCAAGGGGTCGGGAGGAGGCCGACGGCGAACCAGCCAGACTCGGACACACGCACACACACGGCGTCTTTCTTACTTCTTTTACCTCCCATTTTCTCTCTAATGCCCTCCCTCTCTCTTTCTCTCGCCGGGCCCTGTCAATCAGGAAGGCAGCAGCGTCTCTCGATTTACATCGGAGAGTGAAATTGTTGTTATTTTTCCTATCCGATCGGGGGCCGGGTGCCGCGCCGCACGCGAACCGACGCCCGAGGGCCGGGGTCCTGCCGGGGCCCCGCCGGGGTCCCGCCGGGGTCCCGCCGGGGCCCCACCACACACGTCCTCGATCGCCTTGCCCCCTATTTTATTACAATGATTCAGGCGGTGGAATCTTTTTTCGCTTCTGTTTTGCTGAGACCAAAATTTAAAAATCAACCCCTAACCTTTTTTTTTTTCGAATGGCGCAAACCGAGGCAAACAATTGCGGAATCGTTATAGGTGTCACACATTTGCACCCAATTCTACGTTCTCACCGCAGTTCCCACATCAGATTAGGCATCTCCGGGTGATCCCCCCATCCCCCATCCCCCTCCACCTTTTTTTAAATAATTAAGTAAATGGAACTTTTTTTTTGCAAGTACGTGACACAACGACGATAACACACGGAAAGTCGGCATGCTAACTATGAACGAATGCGCATGGAAACAAAGAGAAGGCGTTGTGAAGGGCTGCACACACACACACACACACACACACACGGCCTCGCCCATTAGCGGTGTTGCAGCGGCAGTGTGTCCACGGCTGATGAGCAGAGGGGGGACCAGCCGGCTGATTCCGAACACTACTGTAGCTCCGTCTCTGTCGCACTCGTGGGCTGCCCCCGTGAGAGAGCGATAGAGAGGTCCGAGTTTTGACAGCCAAGCCCAACCCGGTCATGGGCGTGGCCGATGTGGGTAAACAAACTGACGTCCGACCCGTCGTACAGTAGCCGTCTGATCAATAATTTGGGTTCAGGAAAGTTTGGTGGGGACAGAGGAGTGCGTGTGTGTGTGTGTGTGTGTGCGTATGTGTGTGTGTATGTTTGTGGGTGAGGAGGGAGGACGCCTAAGATACCCAAGGATGTTGGTTTGCACAGCAGCAGGCACACCCAGCGAGGTGTGGTCGTGAGTGTGTGGGCCTTGGCAGAGGGAGAGAGAGGGAGAGACATGCGGACAGAGAAAGAGAGAGAGAGAGAGAGAGAGAGAGAGAGGGGGGGGGGAGGGGATGGACGACGTCACCGTCATGGGGAACGAGGAGAAGGGAGCGTTCGGGGAAGAGAGAGAGGGAGAGAGAAGGGCACCGTTATCACGTCCCTGTTATCGCCGTTGATCCGATTGCGTCAGGGCTTTACTGCAGAGCGCGGGGCGCCAGGAGGAAAAATCATCATCATCATCATTATGAGGTCGTGATGACCGTCAGCAACCATTTCCGTCATTTTCAATCAAGACAAAGGCAATGTGCTCTCGGACGATGGATATACCAATACGTCGACGGTCTCAACTCCCCCGTAGCCTTTGAGAGTTATGATCCACGGGGCTGCAGCTACTGGAAGGCACTGCCTGAGCAGTGTGCGAGAGCGACCACGTAGTGCAAGAGAGGCAGAGGATGGCTCGGGCGTCTTTCTCGCACTGCCGCGATCAGATGGGACGTCCCGTCTCTCTCTCACACTGCCGCGCATCATGCGACGGACAGTGCAAACCTGTTTCACTTATCGGCTGGTATATCCATTGCACGGTGGCATCGGTCCCCATCGGAGGCATCTCGTCGTGCCGCCCGACGCGCGCATTTCGAAACGCCGCGCCGTGCAGCGCGGAGCCCGGCGGGGCCGCCGCCGCCCACGCAGAGGAGCACGGGCTCGTCCTTGGAGATGGAAATGAAAAGCGACGCGAAAGTAATGTTTCCTCTCCCTTACGAAATGCCTCTCCCGTGTGTTTTTTTTTTTAACGGAGTGGTTGCTGCTTCGCGGTTATACTTTCTGCTCTCCGCCGCACTCGGGTCCTTGGTCCCGGCTAAGGCCCTGGCTAAGGCCCCCGTGGCCGCAGTCTTGAACCAGTCCGTCCACCCGCAGCCCGGTCCCGTGGGCCCCTCTGGCCAATGAACCCGCCTCTCTCCCACCGTCTCCCTCCCTTTCCCTCTCGCCGTGTCTCCCCCTCTCCCTCCCTCTCACACGCCCGACTAGTCTTACGATGATCTGTGCCGTGAATATTTCACCCCTTTAATGAGGAGACGTTCGGCCGGCCGCCTGGGGAATTTGCCATCAGCAAGGAGTGCGTCGGTACAGTCCAGGTCGGAAGCCGCCGCCGCGCACCGCGCTCTTTCAGTTGTGGCGGCCCTGCTTGAAAGTTTCGGACAAGTTTATGAGCCGCCACAAAGTGCTGACCCGGACTGTACTGGTGTATATTGTAGGATAGCGTTGCTCCGTGACGCAGGCAGTGGGCATACAGAGACTACGCCTTCCTTGTTGCGACCAGGATAAAATTGCCTACCTGTAACGTTACTTATAACGTTACTTATTGATATGCTTAATATAGAACTACATGTGGGTATATATTAATTGTGTATAACTGCATATCTAGGGGGTCTTCATATCAGGATGAATGTTGTGATTTACTTCCCGGAGAAAAGAATCTCCAATGCGGTGCAGGTTTTTTTTAAAACAGAAAACTACAGTTTCACTGGCGAAACTTTGCTGGATAAGTGAGACAAACTGCAGTTTATCGCGTCGACTCTAGTGCAACTGTAGTAAACCTGCAGTTTGTGGAATTACGGTTAGGTTGTTAACTGTAGTTTCATCGTTGATCCCTCTGCCCGGGATATTATTTATAGGTCATGTTTTCTTATGTCTAATAGTATGCAGTTGGTATATAACATTATGTGCGTGTATATATATATATATATATATATATATATATATATATATATATATATATAAGTTACACACAAAGTATACATAACTCAGATGTAGTTTGCATAGAAGCAGTTCTGCCCGGATTTGACGCCGCTGCTCCACTAACGCCCGTAATGCATTATGACCGCGTGAAATTATCGGTGGCATTTTTGGGGGCCGGCGAGAAAACCCGTCCGGGAGTCGGGTGGGCCGACGGGGCCGATCAGGAACAGGCTCGAGAATGGCCGACGATGGTATCAACGGGTCTCGTTGGATAACACGCGCGGGCGAAGCTGTCGCGTGCGCGCTGGAGAGGATGAGGGGGGAGAGGAGGACGAGGGTGGCCGCTTGAAAAGTGACCGGACGTGTGTGAAGAAAAGCAATCGGCCGGATTGCCCAATCCGCGCAGGGCGACCACGCATCCCTGCACGCGGAGAGACCCGCCTACCGCCTGGAGTGCTGGAGGACCTCGCTGGAGTCGAAGGCTGACTGACCCGGCGAGGATGCTGGCCGCGTCGGCTGGACTGGAAACACGGCCTACTGTCCGCGGGGGAAACGTGTGCGCACATGAGCAGTGCGGCGCTGGAGAAGTTTGGTCGCAGACTCTGTGCTGGAGGAGGCGCCTGGAGTTTGCCGGGGGGGGGGGGGGGGGCATACGCGCACATCAGCGTGTGGGGGTGGAGGAGTCTGCCGGAGAAGGTGACTGGAATTTGTCTGGGCGTCCGTGTGCCCGTAGCGGTGCAGCGCTGGAGAAGTTGGAGGTGAAGGTTATGCTGGAGAAGGCGACTCGAGTTTGTCACACGAGTGTGGCGCTGGAGGAGTCTGGATGCGGACTCTGGTGGAGGAGGCCACTGGAGACCGCCGGGGCGTCCGCGCCACGGGGCCTGCGCTCCGGTCCTGGACGGCTTGCATTCCTGCGGGCTCGGAGGCTCGCCTGCAGGAAGGTGTCTGGAGGCGGGCAGGCGCGGGCAGGCCTCCCGCTCGGGTCCCTTGCGGGGCCCTGCGGGGCCCTGCGGGGCCCCCGCGGGGCCCTGTAGGGCGAGCTTGAGTGGCAATAAAAACGAGATAGAGGGCAGTGAACTGTCTGCCGCCAGCAGCCGGAGGAGGAGGAGGAGGAGGAGGAGGGACCGGAGTGCAAAGGGCACTGCAGGGGAGCCGGCCCTTAGCAAGAGTTCAAGGCTCACAGTCGCCGTACTGGGGCCGCCGCTGGCGCGCCGCCGGACCTCGCACACGCGCCCGTCTTTGGAGAGCGTCACGAATTTCTCCTCCCGTGCAACCTTGCGGCCGTGAAAATGTTTCATGCTCTGTGGGGAGCCTGTCCGGACCCCGTGCGTACAAACTATCGGGCGTCATTGATGACTCATAATGAGGCAGTAGTTTTTGATGTGTGCGGAGCGGCGGGGGCCCCGGGGGGCGTCGCAGGCGACCGGCCAGACCCCGGCCGGACACCCTGGAGCGAACTGGCCGCCGCAGGTCGGAGTGGGAGGGGGGGGGGGGGGGGCGGTGTCTGGACGGGGGAAGGGGGGGCAAAGGGGAAGGGAAGACCGGTCCCCGGAGGCCCCTGCATGATCTGTCGTTCGCTGGGACCGAAACGAAAGCCATGTTCTGCAAACTGACGCCCTCTCTCTCTCTCTGCCCCCGTCTCTCCCCCCTCTCTCGGTCACTCACTCTTACGCACACCGCCAGGGGGGCCCGTCCCTAAGTCCCGCCAAAGTCAGTGACCCGGCGGCAGCGGCTTACGGAGGGGAGAAAAGAGCATGAGTTACAACCCTTCTAATGGCGCAAGCAAACAGCGACTGGTATGCATGCCCCCCCCCCCCCCCTCCCTTCCCGCCCTTCGCCAGCCTGCCCGTGCTGGCCCATTGTAGCCAACGCCCCGAGCGCAGCAGACAGACACCGTGTGCGTCGTACATAATTTTTGCTGTGAGCATTGCGACACCGGGAGTTTAACATCACGAGCTCTTTTTTTTTTTCCGTTCTTGGTGTCGGCGTACCCGCCGGCGGACAGGTGATACCCGACAGAGTAGGCGTTTCAAAATTGGTATACACGCGTTGCTAGCTGTTGCAAAGCTCTTAATGCCCCTTTGTTTGCGACTTTTTGGTTTTGTTGGTGTATTTTGAAGGGGCGCGGAGTTTGGGCAGGCGGCTGGTTTCGTTATCTCATTGTGTGCGCTGTGCGTGCGCGGGGCCCGGATGGTGGGGCTCGCTTCCGTGTGCCCGCTTATCGGTCACATCTGTGGTACCGGCTCCATTCACGCGCGCTCACCCAGACGAACGTCTCGATTCGGGTACGAATAGCTATCCTTCGGCAAGGAGGAGAGGTGATTTATTGCATATTGGAGTCCGGATTCGCCGGTGCGTTGTCTGTCGCGGACTTCTCTGTCTAGACTATGAGCATCAGGACCACGCTCTCGGACTTCTCTGTCTAGCCCATGAAGACGAGGACCGTCCTGTCTGATTCTAAATCGTATAAAATGTATGAGTTCGCTGAACTGGCGCTTTATTGCTTTTTCAGCTGATCTCTTGCATGCTAATCAAGCCTCCTTACTTAGCCCGTGCGCAGTTTCTTTTTCGCTCGCGACTCCCACGTAGTCAAACCCGTCGCTGAGTAGTTTTTCTTGTTGGCCGCGGAAATGACGCGGACGATTTTCCTTAATTCAACCGAAACGATCACCGCATTTAAGCCTCCTTTCTTCTGTTTGTTCTCCAGGTGAGCTACCGGAAGTGCGCTGCTCGACTTCTGCTGGCACGGCGTCCCGAAGGCAGCCCGCCCTCCGCAAAAAAAAAGAAAGAAAGAAAATTGGGCGGAAAGAAGAGAGGAAGAAGCTCGCGGCAAGTGGTATGAGAAATCGCCACGATATTTTCTCAGTTGAATCTCGCGGGTGGTCGCGGTTATACGCCGTCCCGACGGAAGCCGCTCCGCTGCTACTACTTTTGACGGCAATTTCTCATACACGCCCTTGCAGCAGAGGCAGCCGAGCGAGAAAGAGCGACGGCGCCGATCCCACAATGCACCGCGCGGGCCTATCCATCTCCTTTTGCACGTTTCGAATGCCTCTCTGCGGGTAGAACCGCGTAACCGGCAGTGAGGGCTTTTGGCCGAGTGCAAGAGAGAGAGAGAGAGAGAGAGAGAGAGAGAGACGTGGGACGACACCCCGTTTGACTACGGCGGCGCGAGAGGGACGCCTGCTCCCAGGTCGGGCGTCTCGCTCGCACTCGCCGTCAAATGCGGCACGGCGGCCCGCGTCTCTGTCGCACTCGCAGAGTTTGGGGCGGGACCGCCCGTGCCGCTAATGCCTGCAGTCGGCGGCGCCGCGCTGTTTTGCGAACGCAAGCGTTATTATTACCACGGCCCCCACTGTCTCATTGCAGTGCTTGCGACACACGCGGCGCCGAGATCAGATTCAGATTCGTATTGGGGTTGCGCGACGGAGCTGGGCGCTTTTGGTGCGGCGTCGGGCGGGCCGTTTGAAATTGGCGCGCTTTGTTTTGCGTCCGGGCGCGCGGGCGCTGATTGGTCAGTCCAGGTGTGAACGGTGGGGTAACAGGGTGGGTACACGCATTGTGTGCCGTGCGTCGGCCGGGGATACTATATAATCGCATCCTGGATTCTGCATTCTTGACTCGGTCGTTTTTGTTCGGAAACAAATGACTTTCTTCGTCGCTACCAATTTTTGTTCACATTTTCGTCACATCTTGTTTGACAAAAAAAAAAAGGAAGTACAACAAATTATCGTACTTCGCGAAAGAATTTAGAATTGATGGGTGGTTGGCGCCGTAACAAACGCCTTTTCCTGGTTTCTTTGCCGAGTCGCTTTGGCACGGCTCTGATGCACTTTTGTGTGTGTGTGTGTGTGTGTGTGTGTGCTTGCTAATGAAGCCGTCAGATGGCGCTCCGGCGCCGATCTCCTTTTAATGCCGCGAAGAAATCGCTCTCCGTGCCAATGCGGCGGCGTCCCGCACCCCATCAGGCATCGCCCCTGGTGTTATCCACTCCTACACAGCGAAAATCCTACAAAGAGCTGGCTTCGTATTACGAAGACAGTCTTCGAAGGCTACGAAGAAAATGAGGTCTTCGTAGGATCCTCCGTATTACGAAGCATTCCTTCGTAGCCTACGAAGAAATCCTTCGTAATACGAAGGATTCTACGAAGACTTCATGTTCTTCGTAGACATTTCACTGTGTACGTGTGCCCGCCGCGGCCGTATTCCTTGTGATTGCAATGAAAACGAGAGGTTCCGGCTCTGATATAGAGGCCCCTGCGCGCGGATCGGGGCTAATTTTTGGCGTTATCCAACACGGAGAAGGAGGCATGAGCCTCTCGCAGGCAAAAGCTAATAACACTTCCTCATGCGGCCCCAATGAGTGGGTACGTGCCCTCATGAGACCCCACCATAGAGTTCCGAGCAGTCCCGCCCTACTGAGAACACTACAAAGTGAAGTGGCTTAACTATTTGGCGTGCTTTTCAGACGGTTCAAAATTCATTTTTCAAACACACTAAAGACGATACCGCGTCGTACAACTACCCACACATACCTGGATGTACCTCAGGAATCCACCCAGAGATAGGTTAACATGATCTGCTTCGATAGGAGTGTGGGGGTTTGGTAGGTTCATCCTACGGCTGGCGTGTTTGTGTGCAGGTTCGGATACTTCATCTAGCAGTCCGCGGAGCTAACTACTCGGAATAGGTTTTGATGCCTTTTTTTTTACGCCCCTCGCCTAGGCCGCCTCTGGCCACGACTCTTGTAGGCATTGCGGCGATAAGCACGAGTCCGGCTTTGGCCAACGCGGGTGCGTGACTTCTCCCCAGACGGCCCGGTTAGTCAGGCTGCCGCGCTGCGGATCCGTGTTGCTTGGACTCTGTATGGCCACTCTCGGAGCTCACGGCGGGGCGGCCGGCCAGACGCGGTTAGAGAGACTCGGAGTCTCTCTAGACGCGTGGTGTGTCCGATCGGGGCTCGCCACCGGGGACGTTGGCACGCTGATCTCACTGTATGGAATATTTTTTGGAAATTTGCAAATGGGTTGGTGTTGAAAAAGCTATATAATCTATCAGAAAAAAAGTAATAATACCCAAATATTTTGTAAAAGGAGGCATCGTGTGCGGAAGGGCACCGGGCCAAATGAAACTATAGTCATTATTGGAAAAAAGTTGTTGACGCAGTGCTTGTTCGAAAATCGCGTTCGATTTATGAATGCGTTTCCTTATAGCGTGTCGAGAGAAATTCCTGAGGTGAGAGACCTGACCTCACCTTATACAGAAGTGACGTAACCGAACGGAGGCGATGCCCCGTGGACACGCTTGTCAAATAGGAGCGGGCGCGTGCGTACACACACACACACACACACACACACACGCACGCGCGCGCAGCGCCTAAAAGGTGCCGACACGAGTCGCTCCGCTCTGATCACTTTCCTTTTTCCTTCTTTCCTCGCTGGCACGCGACGTCCGCCGAAGCCCTCCCGGCCCAGCGCTCTCCTTGCGGCCCCGGGCGCCGCAGGGCGCGGGCAGTAATCCGACACGAGTGGGCGGGGCTCCGCGGGGCAGCCGCTTTTATACGCCAACGTGAATTTTCGCAGTTTCGCTTCCCACTTTTACGTTATTATACATCGTCCTGCTTCACGGCATAAAGCCCCTCCCGCGAGCCGCCGCGGACTATGAGTGGCTGTTAACCCGCCACCGCTGGCGTGGAAAAGTTGGAGAAGTGTGTGGCGTTGAATGAGGCAGGGTTAATGTTGTCAAAAATGAAAAGAGAAATGACGCGGGGCTTTTGATTTCACCATTACAGCTTTTCTCGTCTCACATCCTTTCCGCGCCTTCAGTATTTCGGTGTCGCAGTGCGTTTAAATTTCCCGCCCTGACGCGAGCACGCAATGATTGTGTCCGGGTTTTTAAAATGAATATTGTAAGCAATATTCTGTAACATTGATCAGTTTCAACTGTTCCTGACGGACAGGAAGACACGAAAATTCATTCAAAATCACGAAACAAAAAAAAAAATTGAGGCAATGATTACAAATAGTGGATTTGTTTGGCATAAAGTATCGCACCGCGGTGAGGCTGGGGGAGCGCCTGCCGTGGCCGGGGTAGGCCGGCCCGCTCGGCACGCGCGCGCGCACGCAGTCGGGGCTGCCTACCCGGCAAGGCGCTACCCGACCCGACCCGCTGAGCGTTTGTCCTCGTCGCACTCTCCCCGCATTCGGACCCGCGTTTTTCTGCCTCTCTCTCTCTCTCTCTCTCTCTCTCGCCGCCGCCGTCGTCGACTTTTCACTTCACTTTCATGGTCCGCTAACGATGCCTCGGCGGCGGCGTGGCGCTCATCGCCGCTTTGGCCACCGCGACTCGGCGGCGGGCCGGACAACGACCAGCCAGCGGCGGCAGCAGCGGCGGCGGCGGCGCTCCACTGACCCTGACCTAGGCCTCCGGCGTGGTGGCCGCCGCTGCCGCCGCAGCGCCACGCCACCGCGGGGCGCGGAGCGTGCACGGTCGGTGGGCGTGATGGCCGCAGCGGCCGGTAGCCCCCCGGGCCTGTACCGGCCACCGCCTCACAAACTCGCACTTTTACTTTCAAGTAGTGGTTCTCTCTCTCTCTCTCTCTCTCTCTCTCTCTCTCTCTCTCTCTCTCTCCTTCGCCCCCCCCCCTCTCTTTCTTTTCGCGTCTCTCTCTCTCTCCTTGCACGCTTCTCTTGGATCGTTTCCTTTTCGAGTACCGCCCTCATCTCATTACCTCCCGACCACATTCCTATGTGCAAAAGAGAGAGAGAGAGAGAGAGAGAGAGAGAGAGAGAGAGAGAGAGAGAGACAACGAGCATCCTCACTGACTCCCCTTTCACCCCCTCCTCTTTTTCTCCGCCAGACACACACACGCGCGCGCACCTTTGCTGCACTAAACGGGATGCTGTTTTCCATAGCGGAAAAGAGGGCGGGAAAATAGAATACACTAAACTGCAGAACGCGTCCGCACCCATCCATCTACTTCCCTGTTGGTGTGACACCGCCAACGGCGCACCCCTCTGCGCCGTGGGCCTCTGCGGGTGAGAAAGCGCTGTTGGCACAAGGGTAGACGCAAGCGACTGCACCTGTGAATAAGCTGCTGCCGCCGCTGCGTGCAGGTGTGTTGGGTGTGTGTGTTTGTCGTTAGCGCCCCTCACCTATGAGAGCTCACAGACACACCGGGCCGCGCGTGTGTGTGCGTGTGTGTGTGTCACTCGAGCTGCGTCTGCATTACCATCCCTGCGGCGAGAAGGAGTCTCATGAGTGACTAATCTTCTAATTTCACGCAAAGAAGAGTAAAGTCAAAATCACGAGCCTTTCGTCGATTTTCTAAGTATAGTTAATATAACTTATTCTAAGTTAAATTTTTTACATGCATTTTAGTCATATGTACTAAACTTAGAATATGAGTATATTTTAGTTTTCTAAGAGTGCGTTTTTTTTAAATTATTAGAAGACATGTTAAAAATTATGAGATATTGTTTTTCTACGCCGTAGCTGGCGGTGTCGCGGACCCCTGGCGCGCGCACGGTACTTCGCCCAAACCAGATCGTCTTTTGTCTTGCTGCTCGCCCAAGTATGTGTGTGTGTGTGTGTGTGAGAGAGAGAGAGAGAGAGAGAGAGAGAGAGAGAGAATTGTGAGCGCGTGTGAGTGAGGAGGAGGGAGAGACGGCGCACGCGTTTCCAAACTCGAGCGAGCCACACAGCAGCGCGGGCGTGGGTGCAGCCAGGACCGACCCGGACGATGTGTGTGTGTGTGTGTGTGTACATGTGTGCTCCATTTCCCAGGCATCCTGTGCTCGAGCGCTAGTTCTGACGCGCGCGCTCACACACACACATGCACACACACATGCACACACATGTCGCTCTCTAACAGCGCTCACTTTGTTGTTGCAGATCCCTCATTGCGCACATAGAAAGCGAAAAGCTTTTCTTCTGATTGCCATTTCTCATGGCTCCTTCGCATTTGCTTTCGTTTGACGAGAAATGGGCATCACTTTCTCACATGCCGCCCCCGCCCCATCAGAACCCTGCTTAATCAACTCATACTTGAAAAAAATTTCTGGTTCTAGTACTATTGTGTTGTGTTCTTTTTCTTCTGAATGTTCCACAGAGAATGCGTGTCATTTATTTCCAAGATTGGAATTGGAGCTTTCGCTGGAACGTGTACGGCTGGATGGAGGGCCCGTCCCCTTGGTACCACTACCGCTTCCTCCCTGGCCGTGGCTGCACCCAGAAAATTTGATTCTTGATTTTAGTCTGAAATTTGGTTTCCACAAGTAAATTTTACTTAAGTCATCTAAATTTTACTTAAATTAAGTAAATTTTACTTGACAGAACCAAGTATCGGTAACCTTTTTCCTGGGTGTGGTGACAGGTAGGACCGATGCGAGGCCGGAGGCCGCTGCGGGAGGCCGGCCGGTGTGTGCGCGGCGCCGCAGTTTTGGGCGCTAACAAGCAGTGTTCAGTGATCCTCTCCTCCCCCGCCCCCATCTACCCTGCTCTCTCTCTCTCTCCCTCTCTGTCTCTCTCTCCCCCTCTCTCCCTCTCTCTCTCCCTCTCTCCCTCTCTCTCCTAGAGCATTAAATGGCGGTCGATGACAGTGAGCGGTGCACGCAGCTGCTGCCGCCGCTGCCGCTGCCGGCTGCCCTAGGAAGCTGGAGCTGCGGGAGGCAGGGCTCTGCGAGCGCGCGCCCACTTTTCCTTGAAGTGGTAGAGAGTGCAGAGAGATACAGTGTGTGCGTGTGTGTATGCGTGTGTGTCTGCGTGTGTGTGTGTGTGTGCGCGCGCGCGCTGGGTGCACCGGGGCCGTGCTAGTATACACAGACCCAGATCATTGGCTGACCGCCAGCCCCGGCGGCGTGCGGGCCTCCTGCCCGCGGACTCGCCCGCTCGCGGACGGACCTCCGGGGTCCGCGGGGGGTCTGCGGGGGGTCCGCGGGGGGTCCGCTCGCAGAGGAGATCGAGTGTGCTGAGTGCGCTGCCGCGCCAGTAGAGATTTCTCTCGAAAGTAAAACGGAACCTGGCACAGCGGCGGTGACGACGAGGCGGCCGGCCCGACGACGCGCGGGGCCTCTGCAACGTGAGCGGAGGGCGACCCGCGCTGCCGTCACCTAGTAGAGTGCAGCGTCTTGGGGCCGGGTGTGAGGCGGGCTGCCAGCGAGAGAGAGAGAGAGAGAGAGAGAGAGAGAGAGAGAGAGAGAGAGAGAGAGAGAGAGAGAGAGAGAGAGAGAGAGAGAGAGAGAGTACAGAGGGAGGGCGAGGGTGAGAAAGGGAGAGGGTGAGTAAGGGTGAAGGGTGGAAAGAGAGAGGGAGAGGTTAGGGAGAAAGAGAGAGAGAGAGAGGGGGGGGGGGGTCAGGGAGAGGGAGAGAGATGGAGGGGTGGGGGGGCGCAGAGGAGGGTGTACGAAGGAGGCTGTGTGGGTGTTGGTGAGAGGGAGATGGTGTTTGTGTGTGAGAGAGATGAGCATTCCGCTGTGTGCGCGACGACTGCCCCGCCGCCGCCCGCCCCCATAACGCCTTTCGCACGGAAGCGCCAACAAGAGCTGTAGGCCGCCGGAGGGTAACAGCGGCGGGCCGACCAGCCTGCCAGCCGGCCGGCCGGGGGTGTTGATGCGCGAGGCGCGGCCAGAGGCAGCCGGAGGCGGCCAGAGGCGTCCCGGCAAAGGCAGCGCCTGGGGGGCATTTTCCTCTTCAGCTGCCGCTTTGTCTAGCAGGAACTACTTCTCTCTCTCTCTCTCTCTCTCTCTCTCTCTCTGTCTCTATCTCTGTCTGTCTCTCTCGCCCTCCGCCCTTCCCCTATCTTTAAAACAAACTCTCCTCTCTCTCTCTCTCTCTCTCTCTCTCTCTCTCTCTCTCTCGGTCTCTCTCGCAGGCGGTAGTTTGCGGCAGGCAGAGCGGAGCAAAAGACTCGGATGGGATTCAAATAGCGCGCGGCTCGTCGTCGATTTGGGGCGGATCAGTGATGCCAACTTGTCGGAGCGGAACGGCCGGCAGGGCAGCCGCCCCCCCCCCCCCCCCCTCTGTCCCCCGCCCCCTTCTTTCCTCCCCTCTTCCCTCTTTGCTGCCGCTCCGCGAGATCTTTCTCGACGGAAAAACGACCCAAATCCTCTTTGAGACCCATGCGAATGTTTGCGTCCATTTATGTTTACATTTTTCTTCCCTACCGTCTGGCATTTATTTTCGTTTTGTTTCGCTGAACACAAAGTTTCCCCGCAGCCTTCGCTGCGCAGCACCCCTTTTCCGCGTGAGAATGGGGCAGAGATTAGCATCCGCGTGGCCGTGCCGTCCGGCTTCCGAGGCCGGTGAGGGGGGAGGGGACTCGGACGGACCTCTGGCCGCCCCCGGCGAGGGCCCCACGGTGCCTCACGGCGCCTCACGGCCAGGCGGGGACGCGGCGCGCGCTGCGGGGGGTGGGGGATCCTCGTGGGAATGCGTGGACGGCGTTTAGGACAAGGAGAGCACACCACCGTACGGCGAGCCGCCAGCACACCGCGCCGCGAGCGTCATTGCTCTTTGCATAATGCAAATCTAGTCGCACCACTATAGTACTATGTGCTGGCTTGTGGATCGTTTTTCTCTTTCTCTCGTGCAAAAGTCCTGAAGGGCTGTGCCAAAGTACAGTCACGGAATGCCAGAGGGGGAGAGAGAGGGAGAGAGAGAGAGAGAGAGAGAGAGAGAGAGAGAGAGAGAGAGAGGCGTCTTAAGTCGCGTAACTGATCCGCGCATTCCGAAGGTCTACGTGGGCTGCCGTCGATGCGCCCTCGCTGCCCGCAGCAAATCAAGTGAAAGTCCCGCCCAGCGCTGCCCTCCTTGTCTGTCCAGACACGGCCGTAGCGGCGGCGGAGAGAGAGAGAGAGAGAGAGAGAGAGAGAGAGAGAGAGAGAGAGAAAGAGAGAGAGAGAGGAGGCGGCCGCCAGTTGGCCGGCACCCTCGACGCTTCCAGGGCGCTGGGAGCGGTCTGCAGTGTCACTAGTGCAGCAGCCGCACTGGCGCCGCGAGGAAGGTGGAAGAAAGAAAAGGGACACTGTGAAAATATTTCGTCATTCCCAGATACAATTGTTTTTTTTTTGTGACGATTTTTCGTCACAACATGTGTGACGAAACAAATCTTGAACAAATTCAAGAGCAGATTTTTTGTTAAGTGACGGAAAATATTTTGACAGTGGAGACGGTGGTGGCTGCGCTCCGAAAGAGGAAGAGCGACCTCCTGAGAGACGCCGTAGGGTTTGTCCTCCCGGGAGTAGTGGCGGATCAATGCCAAAGGTTTCGGCGGTATCTGTGAGCGACGGGGATGAGTGACTGATTACAGTAGTAAGCCGCTGCTAATAATGTAGGCATGTTCGACATGCCAGATGCCCATACAGGCTGTTTGAGTATCACGGTCCAAGTCCAAAAGCAAGTGGTCCAGATGACTTAACCTTTTGACCTGGAATCAACCCGCTGTATTTGAGGCTGTAGTACTGTACGACCATCGCGTCTCGACGACGGGTGTCAGTAGTAAGTTCCTGTATTTTCCGACTTTTTCTCTTCCTATTTTTTCTTTTCGGGAGGCCCAGTCACGAATCTGATTTAGCCAGTGACTTCATGCCGTTGAGGGGGGTTACCTCACCGGCCCAGCTCCGGCCCCGCCGCCGCCGGCCGCCCTGTGGCTCCGTACGCACGTCTCTGGACACATATCGCCTGAGCGGCGGCGGCGGCCGCGGCTGCGGCGGCGGCGGCGGCGGCTTCTTGTTTTGCATTTCAAAACTGGTCCCGCAAGTGGTGGCAGAGGAGTATACAGGTGCGTGCGGACGGGCGGCCACTCCTCGCCGCGCGTATTCTTTTGGGGCTCCGCGCGTCCCTTCTGAACGGTTATGGCGGAGAAGGTATCCCGGCGTGAAGGTTTTGCGTGTATTCCGGTCACGTGGCGTCGCCGCTCCTCATGTTCTGCTGTCGGGACGGACGCTGCGCTGTGGCGCTGACGGACGCGTCGTGCGTTTGGGCTCGTTAGTACACTCGTCTCAGGGCCCGACGGTTACCCTGGATCACCTGGGATCACCCCCCGCGGCTTACCTTCCCTTGATCTGCAGTCGAATCTGCACGGTGGGACTGCGGTTAAACAGCAGTTTTAGGACAGGAAAGTGTTGTTTGTACGTTGAAAAAGTCGTCGTTCTTTTTCGGACGCACTGTTATTTTTGTTCCAGGTGCACTGTAACTGCGTTTAAACTGTCGCAAAACTGCGTTTCGGACACTGCGCTCGGAGGTGCAGTTTTAGCACAGATCCTTCCACGGTAGCGCCGTCAGCTTCTGTTGGCGTCAGCTGCTGCGTCCAGTGTAACGAGTGCGAGTGAGACGGCACGGCACGTACGTGATGCCTCACACACACACGCACACATTCGGGCAGAGCCTGCTGGAATGCCTCCGCGTCCATCTCGTATGCAAAGCGATCTCTACGACCGGCAGCAGGATTTCGTTGAGGCCCCGACAGGAAGGAAAATGAAGAGGGGAGGGAGGGAGGGGTGACATGCGTTACCTCTAACGAAATGCAGGAATGCAGCGAGCGGTACCGTACGCCCCCCCCCCCCCCCGCACCCCTCTCTCACGACAGTGAACGCCCTTCTGCCAGCGCACAAGCCCGGCCTGCAAGTGTAACGTTTTGCAACATCCTCGGCAGGGCGACCGTCTTCCTATTCTTCAATCGGTAGACCGCATTTTTCAGCCCTTGGGTCCGTCACTCTCTCTCTCCCTCTGTCACATTTATCAATAGCATCAATTATTAAATCTAGATCCACCGTATAAATAATTTCTGAAACCGTTTCTGAAAATATTTCTTCTCTCTTTCCTCCTCCCCTTTCGTCGCACTCCATCTCAACGCCATTACGGCCCTGGAAAGACCTCCTCGCGTACGGTAGGGCTTCCTGCAAGTCCCCGAGTCATCGAGTGTTGCAGGGCTGTGCGTGACTGCCGACCTGCCCTGAGCTGACCAGCCGGCCGCAGGATCTCTCTCTCTCTCTCTCTCTCTCTCTCTCTCTCTCTCTCTCTCTCTCTCTCTCTCTCTCGTCCTCTCTCACGAGTGGTGATCCCCTGTGAGAGCGACAAGGATGCCGTGTCGGCGACGGGGAAACGGCCGCGGCTGGTCATGGCTGCATTAATGCCGTCATGGAAAATGAATGTAAAAAGCGTTATTGGTGTGGTCCGGGATGGTGGCGTCGTTGCGTCAGGGGCTCCGGGAAGGGCCCCCGCCGTAGCGACAACAGCTTCCCGACGCTTCGGTACCGCCGGGCTGCCTCGGACCTGCTGCACTGCTTGGAGGCGTCGGCGTCGCGCCCCCTCTGACGTGGCCGCGGCACGCCGCACCGCCACCTGCACGCGGGGAATGCTGGCCGCAGCTGCACGCGGGAGCGCCACACAGTCGTGTGCCGTAAGGGCACTTGCAGAGCCTGGAGCAGCACAGCGACGCCAAAAATGCTGATAACGAGTTAGCGACTCTCGACTTGGATTGGAAATATAATCGCGAGCAGGTCGTGTTGCTCCGGGCAAAAGGTCTCCCGGGCACTGCCTGCATGTGCTTTACCTGTGCATGACTTGTGTACTGCGGGCTCGAGGGCCGCTGGGGGACGGCGCCGGGCCCCAACGCGGCGGAAAAAGGCCGCGGCGGCGCACATGCTGTAATAGGAAGCGCCGCCGTCCCGATGCGGTTATGTCAGAACAATCTGAGTCACGAAACGGCCCGGCCAAGGCGGAGTGCGGTGGTGTGTACCCGCGGTGTGTGCACCCGTGGTGTGTGCATCCGTGGGGTGTGCACCCGTGGTGTGTGCATCCGTGGGGTGTGCATCCGTGGGGTGTGCACCCGCGGTGTGTGCATCCGTGGGGTGTGCATCCGTGGGGTGTGCACCCGTGGTGTGTGCACCCGTGGTGTATCCCTGTGGTGTATCCCCGTGGTGTGTACCCGTGGTGTATCCCCGTGGTGTATCCATGTGGTGTATGTGGTGTATCCCCGTGGTATGTACCCGTGGTGTATCCCCGTGGTGTATCCCTGTGGTGTATCCCCGTGGTATGTACCCGTGGTGTATCCCCGTGGTGTATCCCTATGGTGTATCCCCGTGGTATGTACCCGTGGTGTATCCCCGTGGTGTGTACCCGTGGTGTATCCCACGTGGTGTATCCCTGTGGTGTATCCCTGCGGCCGGGGTCGGCCTAGTCGAATGTGTTTGCCCCCAAGCTGCTCCCCTCACCTTGGAGAAGGAACCGAGACCGAGAGCCACGGCGTCTTCCTGACTGAGACACGAGTCGTATGGGAGAGGCGGGCGCTTGGAGCGGTACTGTTGCTGCTCCTGCTGCTGCTACAACCACTGCCGCCGCTGCCGCTTCGCTCACTCACGCACCTTATCGGAACTCTCATCGCTGGAAGGGATAACAGTTACTTGGTTATTGTGCTGGAAGCCCAGCAGCGTCTGCAGTCAAAGTGAGAGAGGTGCGGCGAGAGAGAGAGAGAGAGAGAGAGAGAGAGAGAGAGAGAGAGCTGAGTGTCGGCAGGATAATGCTGGAGGGAGGGAGAAGAAAGAGAAGAGTTGGCGATGACGGTCTGAGATTAGCCGTGTGATGCAGGTGGCTGCGGCGGTGGCTGCGGCGGCCCAACGGTAGCGCGGGCGGGTCGCTTGCTGCTTGCATTGCGGAGGGTGCCTCGGCTGTGAGGGACCGTACGTCTATTACGTAACGCGCTGTCGCTCTGCGTCTCGGTCGCGCCTTACGGAACGGTGTGTGAGTGGGAGACAGTGACATGCTTTGCGGACGCTCCCCCGCATTAGCACCCGGACGGCCGGCCGCAAACGGCAGCGGCGGCGGCGCCGCCTTCCGAGTTGGGAAGCGCGGCGTGCATTTGTTTGTATCATTTCACGGGTCACGGAGCGGGCAGACAGCGGCCTGATGAGAGAGGCATGAGGTGCCTGCCTGCGAATAACACGTTGACCCTCGCTGCCAGTAACGGGCTGACGGACAGGTGTGGTGCCGATAGCGCGGCGCGGGAGACGTGACACCCGCCGCGACCACCTTGGCCTTGCAAAAACGGATACTCATCCTCCTCGCCTTCAATCAGCCCGTCGGCCAGGCTGCAGCGGCGGCAGCCCCGCCACCCCGCCGCGAACACCGCCGTGCCATCTGATCGCGAGACAACTTCCATTAACGGCACTGTCAGGACGCTCGCCGCGGGAATTTAAATTGTATTATTTGTGTTTCGGCTCAGGTCGACGGCCCGCATGAAAATATGCGATGGTGTTTCACTTGCGTTAATGAGTTTGTATGTGTGTGTGTGTGTGTGTGTGTGTTGTGTGTGTGAGAGAGAGAGAGAGGGGGGGGGGGGAGACCGCTTCTTCCAAGCGTGTAGCTTGGTGGTCAAATCTCGAACCTTTTTCAAATTTCTTTTGTTCAGAAGAGTGCTGCGCGTGAAGGAAGAGGTGGGTGTGTCAGTGTTTGAGAGGGGGTGGGGGAGGGACAACCAGGATGATTAAGGCAGACCTCTTTTATGATAAGGACCGAAGCCTCTCTCTCTCTCTCTCTCTCTACTCTCTCTCTCTCTCTCTCTCTCTCTCTCTCTCTCGCTCTCTCTTTCCCCCGCGGGGAGTACCGTTGGCGGGCCCGCAGTCGACAATCGTCTTGCCGCAGCCGCCGGTACGGACAGGCAGCTCTGCGGACACAGAGGAGTCGCGGCGCGCGGCTCGCGCACAACTTGCACCATCACGGAGGAATGCGCGGGGCGGACGGCGGTGTGCCGCGGTCAGTTCAGTTATGTCATTCCGCTCGATTGCGCGCCGGAACGCGTTCGGGAACGCAGCGCGGCGGCGGCGGCGGTGCTGTGGTGGCGGGAACGCAAGGGCAGAGGCCGAGTTCAGTTAGGTGTTTAGTGCGTGCCGAAAAAGTCGGGAGCAGCGGCGGCGGCGCGCGCAGCGACACAGAAGAGAGAGGGAGAGAAAGAGAGATGGAGAGAAAGGGTGAGGGAGGGAAAGAGACAGACAGCGAAGAGTGTGGGAACAGAGAGAGAGAGAGACATAGGAGAGTGTTGGAAGAGAGAGAGAGAGAGAGAGAGAGAGAGAGAGAGAGAGAGAGAGAGAGAGGCGCCGTCCTTGAACTGCATCGCCCGCGGCGTACGGACGTGGACGACAGTGGCTGCCAAAAGGCCGTCGCGTCGTGCGGCAGCGGTGGTCCCGATGAATCGGCGCGCGTCTGGCGGTGTCCTCCGTGGCGGGGTCGTGTGCGGTTTTCCTTTTCGGCTGAAGCTCGTGAAATGTGTGTGTGTGTGTGTGTGTGTTTGTGTCTGTGTGCCGTCAGGGACTCTGTTGTGGGTAGTGTCGGGTCCCCAGACTGGCATTCCCCTTTACCCTACTTCCTCCACGTCTCTCTCTTTCTCTCTCTCTCCGTCCCTCTCCCTCTGCAGCTCGCGGGGCCACCCGTTGCGCGGCATCACCATTGACGACGACGCCCCGCGGCTCCGCCCTCTTCCACTTTTGCGGTGCGTCGCGTCCAGAAATTCGTCTCGCAGACCTCGCAAGAGGAGGCGCCAGGAGAGGACGGCGGCGGCGGCGGCGCGACGGGAGTGGCGACCCTGCCGGGGGACAGCGCGCTCAACAGTGGGGCAGCGGCGTGGGTGCATCGCAAGGCGCGGGGGGTTATTGAATTGTCTGCGGGACACGCAGCACAGCCGCCGACTGCGGAAGGCGTTTGTGGGATTCCGCGACTGGCTGGAGCCATCCTCGCCGCCGCCGCCGCCGCCTCTGCTGCAATGCCTCGTTAAGAGTGCGCACGCCGTCGCCTTTTCCTAATCGCGATGTCGTTGTCTTTTGTCGGCAGGTTGGTGCGCCGCGCCGGGTGTCGGGGTGCGCGCTGCGGCGGCAGATGGTCACCGTGTGAGTCTCCACAGCGCGGCGCCCGAGGTCACCGGTGCCGCAGGGGAGGTGAGGCAGAAAGTGGGCCGGACACCGGCCTGCTGGGGGTCGCTCCGGACTGACGCCGGGGCGGACTTCATTTCTGGCAGAAATGAAGTCGTCTTGTGGGGGGCAGAGGTGAAGTTCGCGCCAGCGTCGGTACGTAGCGACTCGCCTGCTAGGCAAGCTGTCGGCGGCTGTGACAAGGTTCTGCGCCGTGGGCGCGCGGAGGCGGGCACAATCTTGACACCTGTGCGTTTAGGCTACTTTTCGCATACTTTCCCGGCAACACACACACACCAGAAAAAATATTTAATGATGACCAAAAAAAATTAATGAATTATTTCTGTGTGAATCATGTAAGAAAATATCTACTTGGACATGATTTCCTAATGAAGAGCAAACGAGAAATGGGAAGAAGAGTTGCTGCAACGCGTCTTAAAATTGCGGCGCGGTGCAAATTTGGCGGCGTTGAGCCGCGGCACTTAGTCACTGTCTGCTGGGCGGCTGTCTGTCGGGGCTTTTCGGTCGGGCGGGCCGCGCGCTTTTTGCCCTCTTGGGGCGTGAAGCGGCGCGTTGTGAAACATCTGGCGGGGCGCTGCTGCGCTGCTGCTGCCGGGCACCGCGGGGCCCAAGCGGTCTCCTTAACGCCTCTGTTCACACGCCTCTGGGGGGGGGGGGGGGGGGGTCCTTCTTCCGCCTCATCCTCGAAATGCGTTTGAAGTGGATGCGGCGGTCGAACGTCCTCGCCGTCTTCACACTAAATGCTAATGTACTTTTTTTTTTGTACATTGTAATGTACAGATCATAGCATACGTTATAATGTACAATATTGTACATTTCAATGCACAGAATTATACATTACAATGCACAACAATTAGGGGTGTACATCTCCTTTACCGGACGATTGTCGCGCGCTGCTATGTACAATTTAAAAAAATCTTGCACATTACAATGTACAAATTTATACATTTTAACGTATGTACATTTTAATGTATGCTCAGATCTGTACATTACAATGTAGTGCATTGATATTTACAGTGTGTTGGTCGAGTGCGACGCCGTCCTAGTCGACGCGGAAGGTTCTTACCGTCGTCTTAGTCGTATTTTAGAAAATATTTTCTTATTTTCCTTCCTGAATTGGTGTAGCCGCGAGGTCTGAGATGCCGAGTCGGCGTGCCGCGAGTCGCTGGTTCCAATACCGAATATTTCATTCAGTCATTGAAAACTGTCTTTTCTGTTAGCGACGGCGGGTCTGTGCTGTAGGCGCTGGAATCTTTCCCTCCTAAAAGCAGGAGGAATGTCAGTGGTGTTGCCTACCCAGAAGGCGCCCATCGGAGGGACTCAGGGAGGGGCGGGGGAAGGGTGCGAGGCCTCCATACCCTCCCCCCCCCCCTCAACCCTCCTGGATCCGCCTCTGCGCATGGTCGGCGTGTTCGCTATATGCAGCCCCGCCTCGAGCTCCGGCGACGCCCTGCAGCTCGACGCGCCCTCGTGCGGTCCCCGGGCGGCCCCCCCGCGGCTCGCGCGGTCGTGCAGGCGAATGTCACGAAGGTGGATCACCACTCCCCTACCCCGCCGCAGGTGTTGGGTGCGCCTGATGACAGCAATAGCGGCCGAGGCAGTGCCTCTGTTTTTGTCCCGCGCGACCGTCATCAGGGGGTGTAGGGGGGAGAGGGGGGGGGGGGGCGTTGCCACCGACTGACGACCCCCCGCAGGGTCCCCCCCCCCCCCCCCCCGCGGCCCCGGCGCCTCGCCTCCCACATCCATCACCGTAAACGCTGCTGCAGGAGTCTCTGGTCAGGTGACTGTGCCCACGGACGGACACTAAATACTATGTACAATTTTTTTACAAAACTATGATCAGAATTTATCATAGCTAACGTACAAAGTATGTTCCATTCGTACATAATTGTCAACAGTTGCGGGTTGTCCGATAGAGTAGCATTTTTTGTGGTCTGTGGATCGTGCAGAATGTACAATTTATAAGCCAAAAGCGATTTATTTTTAAAAAATTGAGGTATCACCTTTGAAATTTCTCGCCGTCGAACGTTGGCGCCCTTCCTATACTTGTGTACTCCGCTATCCTTGCCCCATGGGGCATGTAGTCGTATGAAAAATCCTTGCAGCGCGCTGCACCGCTCCTAAGTGGCGCACGCCGCATGCACTTGATAGAGAAATTAGGCTGCTTTTGGCCGGCTGTAATCAGCACAAGTATGGCGTGGGGCGAAAATTGTTGCTGCTGCTGCTGCTGTTGTTGTTGTTGTATACGTTTGTGGGCAGGACAGGCCGACACACACCTTGCCAAGGCCTCGGAGCACCCTGAGAGAGGGAGAGGGAGAGGAAAAGGAGACGGAGATATGCGGGGAGGGAGAATGAGAGAATGAGCGAGAAATATATGTATATATATATATATATATATATATGTATATATATATGTATATATATATATATATATATATATATATATATATATATATATATATATATATATATATATATATATAGATATATAGAGAGAGAGAGAGAGAGAGAAAGAGGTACAGAAAGAGAGGCAGTTTGTACGTGTGTGAGAGACACGGAGAGAAGAAGATGACAGAGACGGTCTTGGCCGCCAGACGAGATGCATATAGACGGAAAGAGGGACAGACGGAGAAAGAGAGACGGATTGGCCGACGGTTCTAGTGCCAATACAATGGGCCTGTGCACCGGTCTGTTTCGGAACGTACCGCTATGGTCGTGTCCATCACACCACAAGCCCTGCCCTGGTCTCGCGGCGGCACGCGGCCTCTCTCTCTCTCTCTCTCTCTCTCTCTCTCTCTCTCTCTCTCTCTCTCTCTCTCTCTCTCTGCACTTGGCCGTCACACTCTGCTAATTCCAGGGTGCGCTGCTCGCCGCCTCACCCGCCACCTTGCCATCTGTGGCCTCCCCCCCCCCCCCCCCCCTCCGCCACGCTCCGCCACGCTCCGCCACCTCCCGCCGGCCCACTCCGCGGAGGCCCCCCGGGAGGTAGGCACTCCTGCCGCGCCGCGCCGCCCCGCGGGTCTGCCTACCCCAGAGTCCGCAGGCGCCCGCGCGGCCGCAGCTCAGCAGCGGCTCAGCAGCGGCAAACGGTTCCCGTTATCTTTTACTTTTCGTTATTTTTGTTTCCCCCCTTTGGTATCGCGGTGCGTGTTTTCGGCGCACCGCGCGTGCGGGTCTCCGCAGCGACGTGCTCGGCCTCTCTGATTGGCCGGTTTCGAATCTGGCGCCGCGATTCCCGGCCCTGCGATTGGCTGTGCTTGCTGCTGCTGCTGCTGCTGCTTATATGACGGCGAGATGTTATCGGACGCCTCCCTGTGAAGGAGGAGTAAGGGCAGTGGCGGTGGCGGCGGCAGTTTGGCAGAGTGCGAGAGAGACGGTACGCCCTATTAGACCACGGTAGTGCGAGAGAGATGCTCGGCCGGGCATCCCCTTTTGAGCATCTTTCTTGTACTTGCCGGCGGTGGTGGCTCTCTCTCTCTCCCTCCCTCTCTCTCTCTCCCTCCCTCCCTCTCTTTCTCCCTCTCTTTCTCCCTCTCTCTCTCCCTCTCTCTCTCCCTCTTTCTCTCTCTCTCTTTCTCTCTCTCTCTTTCTCTCTCCCTCTTTCTCTCTCCCTCTCCCTCTCCCTCTCCCTCTCCAACTCTCCCTCTCTCCCTCTCCCTCTCCTTACTCGGCCCTACAGTACTGAGCAAAGGGGGGCGACGGATAAAATGAAACGGAAAGCGCGGTGGAAAAGAGGGCAGCACGTCAAGAGGGAAAGGACGACGGCGACGGAAGAGTTCAAAAGGGCGGAAAGGGGAAGGGCCGCGGGGTCGCGTCCTCGTCACGCGGCTGACCCGGCCCGTCATCCTCGCGGCTGCCGAGGCAACGACATCAACAACAAGAACAACAATGCGGCGCTTGCGTCATATATGCATGCACGTGGCGGTCACGGCCCGATAATGTACAAGTCGCTGTTGTTGTTGTTGCTGCTGCGGTGGCGGTAGCGGCAGCTGCTGCGGTGGTGGTGGTGGTGGTGGTAGCAGCGGCCGTGGCGGTGGTAGCAGCAGCTGCGGTAGTTGTGGTGGTGGTGGTGGTGGTGGTAGCAGCGGCGGCCGCACGTAGAGCGTGGTCATGCAAAAGTCGGCTCGCAGCAGCGGTGGCTGGCGCTGTCGCTCCGGTTACCGAGAACTGCACCCGGACGGTCCGGTATACAGACGGCACCTGCATCATGCTGCTGAAGAACAAAAAAGGAAAAAAAAAGGAAAAAAAAATAGCGTGTACATAAAGCAAAAGCAAAAGTTTTGTGTAACGAGGGCATTTCAGAAAACGCCGTGCACTACTGGGACAGATTTTGTTGGAGGTTTCCGAAGAATGTGTTGGAGAAATCTTTCAGTGAATTTGTCAGAGTTCTCTTATCGTGTTTTTTTTTTGGTTGGGGGTGATTTTTCCGGAAGTGAAAACGCGTACTTTGAGGCCTTGTCTTTCGGGTTCTCAAACAGGAATCAAGTTGATGTTTATCACCAAAAAAAAAAAAAAAGAATTGTCCACAGCCTTGCCGATTTTCTCACAAGTGTTTCTTGATGTGCGCAACGCACCACATACATCTATGTCTTTTTCCGTCTTGTTTCGGACGTGCGAAAAATGACGGTGCTTGTGCGGGTTTTGCCAAACTTTTGAGAATGCGCGGCGGCGGCGGCGGCGTCTCTGAGTCACCTCTTGTGCTCTACAAGCAGCCGCGGCGGCAGGCCTCTCAGTCCCTCTTGTGGCAGCGATACACGTGCGTGCGAGTCTCTCCCGCACACGCCCCAGCGGTGCGGCGGCGGAGGGCAGGGCGTGGCGCGGACGTGCCTGGCCGTTTAATATTCGCGCCTCTTTTGTTTCGAAGCTGTGCGGCGCTGTGCGGTGACGGCGGGTGCTGAGCGTTGCGTCGCCGTCGTTGTGCACCTCCACCATAGGGGTCATGCCCGTGTTTTCTAGCCCCCCCCCCCCCTCCAACCCGGCCCCCCGAAAAAAAAAACCCTGAAAAAGACAAGGAGGAAAAGAAAAGACTCGGTTGGTTTTATGCACTTAAATGCACATGGAATCGATTTCGCAAATTTAATTTTAAGCAAACAAATTTTTTTGCGGGTGCTTGATGTTTTTTTGTTGGAGCAACAATGTCCTCGGAGACAGAATTTCAGATGTCGCCAACCAGAATGAAAAAAAAAACAATGAAAAGAACGTTGTAAACACAAGTATATAACCCTGGCCGGATGGGGCAAGCCCAGGCCACAACAAAAAGAAAAAAAAAACAAGTATTTCTTTTTGTAGTGCATACCGCCTTGTTGTGTATATTTAGAAAATTTCCCAAGTCGAACTCCGTGCTCGGCGCTCGCGGCGCCGCTGTCGAAAAATAACTCGGTGTTGGTTCTCATAGATCAGTTCGCACCGCTCGGTAACGCAATCGAACTCCCTGCGCACATGCGTCTGACTTTCCGACTAGTTTGCCGCACGCAGGTTTGTCGTCAGTTTTTTTCTCCCTCTCTCTTTCTCTCGTTTTCCCCTCCAAGCCACCAAAGTGTTTCACAAGGTTCTGCGCTCCGCGCCGCCGCCACTTCGGTACTAGAAGGTTGGAACGTGGCGTGGTGGGTTTGTCGCAGTGTGTAGTGGAGTGCGTCCCACTGGAAAAAAAAAAACAAATTTTTTTTCGACGTCATGAGTTCTTTCCATGCGACGGATTGTGTTACATTGAGATTGATCCCCGACATAATTTTACATTCTGCGATAATGTGCCCCTTTGCAGTTACTTTCACCGTTCACGCGCGTTGTAAAAAAAAAAAACGCGACAGGCATCTGTTGTGTGTCACTGACTCTAGGCCTCGTAATCGGCTGCTCGTCCCGCACGTGGCACGGCGCGTGGCGGCGCGTGGCGGCGCGCACAGAGACGCGAAACCAGTCAATTGAGTCACCAGTCACAGCTGCCGCAGTTATGCGTGCTCTCCAGGTCACTCGAGAGCGGGGCCGGGAAGAGGAAAGGAAGGGGGGGGGGAGACGTTATGCGTTCTGAATTCATGACAAAAGTTATGCCGGACGAGGACGGTCACGATGTCACGGAGAGAGAGAGAGAGAGAGAGAGAGAGGGGGGGGGGGGGGAAATGTAGTAGAGAGACAGAGACGGAGGGGAGTGTAGTAAACAGCTACTGCTCGCACTTATACATTTTACGCGGACTGCGTGCGGTCCGATGGGAGCTTTTATTTCCATTACTGTCGCTTTACGACGACGCCGCCGCGCGCTTCTGCAATTCGAAACTTTGACGACCGAGGGAGAGTAATGAATCAAGTTCCACAGGCGTGCGGTACGCGCGATTCTGCCAATAACGCGGCTTTCCGTTCCTCGCCAATCACGAATGCTTTTTTCCCCTCCCTGTTCGATAGATCTCGCCTTGACGTTGGCGCGGGAGGAGAGTCAAACGCGCCGCCGCGCGTTCGTCTTTTGTTGTGGTCGCTGTGAGGGGCAGGAGAGAGATAGACATGAAACATGCGCGGCGCGGGAGTGGCGGCTCGGGCACGGATGAGGGGGCCCGCCCCGCCTGCTTCCCGCGCGGCCAGCAGCGCGCCCCGTGGACCTTGTGAGTGCAACATCCCGGGCGCCGACTCCCGCCATATACATATGTCATATACATGTGTGTGTGTGTGTGTGTGTGTGGAGCGCTGCGCGGGTGGGCGAAGCAGGGACGCGCGAGGCCATCCGCACCCGAAGGACGCGATGGGCGCGGACCGTATATCTCTCCCTAGCTTGCAGCAGCTGCCCGCAGCTGCCAAATTATGTCAGTTTTGCTGGGCGTGAATTGATAGTTTTAGCGGCCGGCGCAGCGGAGCCACACATGCGGCGGCCGGCAGGGGGGGGGGGGGGGTTATTTAATTAATGGATTCTCGCTGCTGACCCCAGCAATGACCGTTGCGGCCATATTTGAGCCCCTCAAGGCAGGCGACTCGCGTCAACAACGACAAGCTTGCAAGCGAATCCTGCACCACCCCTCCTCCCCCCCCCCCCCCTCTCGCACCGGGTGGTACCCTCGGGATATTATCCTTGCTCTAAACTGCCATTGTGGTGGTTATCGCCCGCCCTCCTTTTCTTCTTCCTTTCTCATGGCGGCACGGCGCGGCCGCAGGACTCGTGGCCCCGAACATTGTCCGGCGGAATGGGCCCAGTCATCGGCCGCCCGCGGAGCGCGGAGCGGCTGACAAGGACACCCGACATGCACAGAGCGACGTGCACCGTTTCCTCCCCCAAAGTGTGCCACACTGTGAATGTTGTGTGCAATTATTGTAAAAACCGTGTTGGTTTGTGTACGAATTTGTACATAACAGTGCACTCTTTTATTCATGATTAAGTACGATTTTGTCTATAACCTTTCTATGTTTATATTAGAGAGACTCAGAGTCTCTGAGTCTCTCTAGTTCATATCAATTCAGTTGTAATATTACGATGAAAAATTCGCTGTAAATTGGTGAAATTTCAATTTCAAATTTCAATTTTACGACGTGTCATGTTGTTCAATTGGAATTACGGTCGCATTACATGCCGCATTACAGTCCTGGAAAAGTGAAGCACATACGTCGCGTTCTTCAGAGTAGTACAGGGGCGGAATTCCTGGTGAAATCAGTTAATACGTCACTGTCACTAAATGATACGTAAATTTTAGCAGGAGGCCTCAGGCTTAAACTTAACGTCCTCCCGTTAATTTACAAGCGAATTGTTAAACAGTGGCAACCGTTATGTATTTTCATACAAGCGAGGAACTATGTTCGGAAAACGTTTGATTTCAGGCGAACCGTGACTGTTTAAGTTGCATTACGCAATATGCAGTCTGCGATTGATCCCAATATTACCACACTGAATGTCCTCGGGCGTTCCCTTGCGCTCATTAGTTGTGTATTGTGCAGGCACGCTTCGGTGCCATGACGGTAGCTGCAGTCACAGGAACGACTATCACGCCCGGAGGGGGGGGGGGGGGCTGCCCTTTCCCAAAGACAATCTCAGACAGCCGGGGAGGTGCCCCGGAGGTATTTGGCGGCACCGTAAACCGCATTGCCCCACGCGTTTGGCTCTTGAATGGAGCAGACGAAATTGTTGGCCTGAAATGACTGCACTCGCGCAGAGGGACTCCCGAAACAGAAAGTGAACCGGTCCCTCGTTTGACGTAACCCCGAACGGGCCGGAGTATTTATTCGCGCGGAGTACCTCTGAGAGTGTATTCATAAGAAAAAAGGGGGGAACGTTTTAATCACGAAGGATTTGTAGGGGCCACGTCCATTCTGGCCTCCTTTCTTTCGCCCAGACGGACGCATTCGTAATGATGAAGTTAATCTGCCCGGCTAGAGCCGCGGCGTAATTAGCAATTAGGACATGCGAGGTGTACCGTTTGTTTTGGCGCTGCAGAGAAAAAAAATAAAAAGATTGACGTAATTTTATTTTATTTTTTTCGTTGCGGTGCGCCGGTTCATCAGTATAGCTGGTAGGGCGAGCAGTTGCGAGGTGGCTGCGCTGCAGCGGTGGCGCGGCACGGCACGGCCCTGCCCTCCCACCGCCACTACACCTGAAACGTTCTCAAATTATTTCGATTCTGAAACAGCATCCTGTCGTTTCCGACGGGTGGTGGTGGTGGTGGTGTGGGGACTGGTCCTGGACCGAGGCAGCAGAGGGCCGGTCAAGCGCTGTACCAGCTGGCTGTGAGTGCGAGGGAGACGGACGTCCCCACCTGGACAAGAGCGAGAGAGACGCCCAGCCGGGCATCCCCTGGTCGGGCGCCATCTCTCTTGCACTTGCCGCGCAGACGAATACGGCGTCTCGTCTGTCGTGCACTGAGCCAGACCGCCGCTGCTGTGGGTGGGTGGGTCACCGGTGCGAGAGCACGGTGCAAATTGAACACGTGAAACTAACCACAAAACAAACTCACTGTAAAAAAAACTGTACATGGTAAAATTCCGATACATGTACGTGAAGCAAATTTCCAAATTGGGCATGGGACTTCCTTCACTACACAGCTGTATGTCTGACGGTGTACGGCGGGGTTCGGTCTGTGTGCGGGGGCGCTTTCAAAACGGCGGTCGGCTTGACCCTTTTCCCTGTGGCGCCCCGTTCCCAGGGCGGTCCTCATTATACACCCTTTTCTTGTTGTTGTTATTATTGTTATTAAAATAATTTCGCGGACAGTTCAGTTGAAATATCACTTCCGTGCGCGCGCTCTGCCCCACGTTGCCGAATTATCGGCCAGCAGGCTGCCACTTAGCTTGATTTATTTTCCTATTCTCTCTCTCTCTCTCTCTCTCTCTCTCTCTCTCTCTCCCACCCTCTCTCTGCCTTTTCGTGTTCCTCTTTATTGTCTATTTCTCCACCAATCAGGAGCTCCACGCTCTATAACACTGCTACTACTCTGAATCGTGGAAACCTGTGGCGGCTTGACGACACTTTGTTGATAACGAGAGAGAGAGAGAGAGAGAGAGAGAGAGAGAGAGAGAGAGAGAGAGAGGCATAGAGAGTGAAAGAGAGAAATTCCTAGTTTCGTAGGAAATCGCTCGCTGCTTCTGACGGCTTGACGAGTTACTCGGGTCTGAACCTCGTTTCCGTCAAGCGCATCGGGGCAGGTGTCAAGCGGCTGGTCGAGCTTATTCAATTTGGCTTTCACGACACGACGGCCTAGATTGAGGCCTCAAAATGAAAGGGTAGCCGCGGTAGTACAAGAAGGCGCGTGGAAAGTTGGGAAGGCCGGCGGCGGCGGGTGCAGCATGGCCTCCTGCCTGGCTGTTGTACCACGTGCATAATTGAGACTGCAAATAATGACCCCTCGTTTTGAATTTCCCGCCCTTGTGTGTTGCCGAGGCGACCGCCGCCGCCGCCGCCGCGGAGGGTCCGCCGCGGCGGCAGCGCTCGCTGACCCAGTTGCCCACACGATTCCGGGGAACACAGAGAGAGAGAAGAGGGAAGCACTTTGTTGTGGTGCGTGGCCGGCCTGACGTAAGGGTCGCGCGCTCCCGTTCCCACCCCACTTTGCGACGCGTGCGCGCGGCGCGGGTTCGAACCCCCGCAACTGCCGCCGTTCCGGGGCTCGTCGCAGCGGCGAGGCGAGGCGCGCCGGGCTTATAGAGTGTGGGGGCGGACAGACGCACGTGTGAGGAGCGGAACCTGCGGGGAACCGGGAAGGAAGCTCGGACCAGACGCTCCTGCAGGGGCGAGAGACGTGCTAGGACAAAAGAGAGAGAGAGAGAGAGAGAGAGAGAGAGAGAGAGAGAGAGAGAGAGAGAGAGAGAGAGAGAGAGAGAGAGAGAGAGAGAGAGAGAGAGAAAGCAGAGAGGAGAGAAGAGAGAAAGATGGAGCGAGCAGCGGGCTGTTGCTGTCCGCCCGCCTGACCCACACAGCGGCCATGCGATGCACCTCACACGATCCCACTAAAGGATCGTGGCCTACGACGACGACGCCCCTCCTCGCCGGCACCATCTACTATGTCCCTTTCTCTGGTGGCCAAAAAAAGGAGACGAGGTTAGGGCTTCCGGAGGCGCCGCCACCCGGGAGCAGCAGATATGAGACATTGCGCTTCTAGATATCGTCTCAGCGTTCGACCCCCGCCACACGTCACAACCTCGGCACGCAACTGGCATTGATCATTTGACGTCCGAGAAATTTCGAAATGCAGTGGAAAAAAAATATGCACCGTCACTTCACGGCAATCCTCTGGACATCTGTAAATGCGACGACATGTCCGGGTGATTGGTGAACCGTCACAGAAATCCTCGTCATTGGAACGGATTGTACGGTGTAGGACATTATTTTTCTTCCGAACAGTGTGGAGCCTGTGGTCTGCGTGCGCTGTGGCGTGGATACACACCGACACCCTGTGGAACAGCGGGGCGGCAGGGCGGCCGTCGTGCTCTGTGCTCCATGAAGGTCCGATGCGCTTGACACACTCGCACGCGGCGGACACGCACGCACGCACACACACACACACGACGCGGGCATCGCGTGCGCGCCGCCGCCGCCGCTCGTGTCCAAAACAAACAACGCACGAACCGGCGCGTTGCCGCCCGAAAATAGCCCCCCCTCTGCGTGCGCTAAAGCAGCCAAAGCTCCGCGGGGTGGCGGCGGCGCGGCGGCGCGCTCTTCTGGAGCCGCGTACCTGCGTTGCCAACCCCGCCGCACTTACGGCCCTCGCGTTTTCTCACGCGCGCGTTTGAAGGTGGCGGCGCCGCGGTGTCGCAATGCGACGCGCTGCAGCAGCAGCAGCAGCAGCAGCAACAACAACAACACAACGAGCCGCCGTGGCACATCGGGACGGCCGCGGGCGGGCGGCCGGCGGCGGCGGCGGCATTCGACTCGGCTCGGCAAAAACACGGTGCCGCGTCAAATGGCGCACGCTGTTTGCTCTGCTTGCCCAATTGGCGGGCAGAAGACACAGCGTGTCGCTGCAGTGTGCGGCCAGACCAGACACACACACACACACACACACACACACGCGCGCGCACCGGGCAATCACGGAACCGCTAGGCAACGGACAACATCGACAAGAGCGCGGCGGGCGTCACCGCGGCGGGCAGGGGCGCCGAAGGTCGACAGCCGATAACGCACTTAACGCACCCACCGCTGTGTCGTCTGCTGAGTGAGTCACGACGGCCTGCAGTACACGGCTCGAAAAGGAGCGCACCGCTGCCGGGCGGAACTGCAGTGAAACTACAGCGGTACTACACTCCTGTGCCCGGAACTGTAGTTCCGTATAGACTGTATATGCAGTTGCACTGGTACTGAAGTGAACCTTAGGCTGAAAACTGCAGTTTGTTACGGATTGTTTTCTGGGAGAACTGTAATTTTCTGCTCCAACTACAATGTAACTGCAATGTAACAAAATCTACAGTGTAACTTTAGCTCGTTGGTGTAGTTCACGCTGGAGATCCTTCATCCCGGGCACGGGCGGTAACGGGTGGTATTCGAACCCGCGGGAGTGATGAGGGCAGCGAGCTGCTGCCTCGGCCGGGCTCGGCCAGCGGTCATCTGACCGGAAGTGCACAGAGGTGAAGGCGAATATTAGTTCCGGGAAGTGCCCCCCCCCCCCCCTCCCCCCTTCGTCCTCTCTGCAAATAATGTCTCGGTGCTGCGGATAGCGTTGCGGTGTGGCTGACCGCAGGCGACGGTCGGTGCGGGGAATGCCCGTCCGCCCATCTCCGTCACACCCATTCTGTCACGCGGGCGGGGAGAGAGAGGGAGAGAGAGAGCGATAGTGAGAGATAGCGCGCCGAAAAGTCACTGCCGCCTCTGCGTTCCGGCAGGCAGACGATCGTTAATCACTTGCAATTCACCGCCTTGTATTGCTGCGCACGCCCGCGGTGCGATTGTTCCGATTGTGAGGCGGTGGTGCGGTGGCGTTGTTGCGGCCCCAGAAAAGATGAGATTTGGATGCAGGAGAGGGGGGCGGGGGTCGAACCGTGTTGCAATGTGGTGTTGCGTCATGGTACAGCTCCTGTTGCTGGAAGGGCCGTTCTATATTAAATCCATGACGGTCTAACAGAACGGCTGGTAGAAAACGCTTGTAATTTTTGAACATTTTTCTCTCTCTTGACACTAGAAGCCGCGGCAAGTAGACCCGGAGGTCGTAATTTAGAGCTTGCCCGTTTGCCGTGAAATGCATCTCGATCACAGTGCACCTGCTGCTGGCCTGGCGATTTGCGATCGGTGGAGTCGGCCGGGTGAGTGCGCGACTGTATCAGGTGGGCTTCGGCCGCCGCTGTGGATTAGTCACAAGCGGAGCCTTGCGGGGTGATGAGAAACTTATCATGCCATGCCGCCGCCGCCGCTTTTGCGAAACGTTGCGCTCATTTTCAATAAGGTTAATGTTTCTGCCGGGGCCCCGGCTGTGGCATAAAAGATACAAGGGAGTCCGGCCAGCGGCGCGGCGGCGTCCGCTTTAGCAAACAGCCAAGGTTGTTGCCGCCGTGTGTTGTTGTGGATTCGGTGGGAAAAATGCGTACCGCCCCCCCCCCTTTCTGCCCACAATGGGACATTACGGAAAAATCTGCATAGCGTCTGCCAAAGTGGGCGCCCGCTGTTGTGGCAGAGCTTGTCGGAAGGGGGTACTGCTCGTGGTGGAGTGCGCGTGGCGGGTGCCTGGATGGTTGTCAAAATATGAAATGAATTGTTGTTTTTTAGTCGATTTAAGCAAAGTTCTCCCACTCCTGGTAATAACTAATTTTTGTGAGTGAACATCGTCACTGCGAGTGAACAGTGTGAACATTTAGCCGCGTCGGGTGGGACCGAACTGTTCACAGATGGTCATTTCGCTCACTCTGGCGCCGCCGGAATGACGGCGACCCCCAGGAAGTGGCTCATTGCGTCTAATCTCCATCAACCAGTGCAGCAGCAGCAGCAGCAGCGGGGCGGCGGTGGCGGCGGCGGCCGCCCGACTTGTCTGATAGCGGCCGCGGCCCCGCACTTTCCTCCGTCGGTATCTGGACGGGTGTAGTCGGGCCGCGCTGCTAATTCGGTACGCGATCATGTGTGGGGAATGGAGCGTTCGCTATCGGTATTGCGGCAATGCTGCGGACGGTGGCCGCCGCGGTGGTCTGCCGTTGTGATCCAACCCGTGTCGATGATGATCAGTAGGGGGGGCTGCCGGGCGGATCTGGCGGTGCCTTGCCTCATCTTTAACAACACACACACACACATACACACAAACAGGTGTAGCCGCCGCTTTTACTTTGAGCATACTCACGCACGGCCGCAAACACCTGCCCGAAGGCCGGCGCCGCCGTGGCGCGGCGATGCTTTTGAATCGGCCGCGCGCCAACACATGTAACCGAAGCCCCGCGGCCGCGCTGAGCATCAAGCGGCCGTGTTTACGACGCACCACCACCCAATTCGAAGGATGGGAAGAGAAGTTTCCGGCGTGAGGCAAGCGGCGGCCCTGGAGGACGGGGGGCGCTTTATGGCCCCGCGAGGGGCCTCCTCCTCCACCCGTCCGGCAGAGCCTGTCGCACCGCCTCCTGTCGATTAGCCCTCCGCTGCTGCGTGACGCAGAGACGCGAGACGCGGCGGCGGCGGCGCGAACGTTGGCAAAGTTTGTGGCCGGTCGGAACGGCAGAGTCGGAACGAACCGCGAAAAGTTCCGGAGGAACGCTGAGGGTGGGGGGCCGAGGAGCCCGACCCAGATAAGAGGAAGGAAAAGCTCACTCAAATTGGGGTGGTGACGGATCTCGACCGAATAATTTAAGTGAGGAATCCCGACCAATGTAGGGTGAGAGAGAGAGAGAGAGAGAGAGAGAGAGAGAGAGAGAGAGAGATAGATCCTCTCCTTGGGATGCTGGCAGGTAAGTGCCAACAGGCTCACCTGAATTTGCGCGCCTGAACGTTGGTTGACCTCATCTTTTCGTTCTCAGTGTAACTGTTAGGAAACTACTGGGAAAGTACTAATAATCTACAATAACTCTCCTACTAGGAAATGACTGCAGTACGATTGAGATTTTTTAAGTAGTATTTTTTTTTCCTGAACGGGCGTTCCTTCTCCTGGTGGGATTGGTCGCGACTCGGACACCCTCGCGGTGCGCACGGAAAAGGCCGTCATCACGCTCTAACTGGACGTCGGCGGCAGCCCTGTCTTTTTCGGCCATTTCGCAATAGGTCAGAATGACAGGTGAGCCGGTTGGAGCCCCCGGCGGCGCGGCGGCGGCGGCGGCGGCAGCGGCGGCGGCGGGGGAATGCCACGCCTCGCCGAGGAGTAGAAGAGGGGCCCCATGCTGGTTATGGTCGAGGAAGTGCAGCGCGCTGCAGCGGCGGGGACCCGCGGTCATATACCACGCCGTTTTAAATGCCATTTAAAGCCGCCCCGCGTCCCGTTCTCCCTGCCGGCCAATAAGGGGCGGAAGTGGAGACGAGCAGAGGCCTATCCGGATGCTGTGCCGGCATGGCGGCGGCGCTGAAGGAGCCCCGGGGCCGTCGGGATGAGGACAGTGTGCTGAAGCGAAGGGGAGGGGGGGGGGGGGGAGGCAGAACGTCCCACGGCTGCAAGGGCAACTGCCCCTCCCTTGTGGGCCCTTAGTAGCATCCTGTGCTGCTGTGTGGGCGATCGACAAGTATACTGTCCGCATGAAGATGGGCAAATATCGGCACCCTGTCCCCTCCTGTAAGCCGCTCCCACACTGCCGGGTGCTTATAATGTATGCAGGTGATAATTATGAATGGAGTAGTACACAGTCGTGTACAATTAGCGCATAATTATGTGCAGATTTGTTCGTAAGCTATGAATGTTTATATCTTTACATATTTATGTACAAAAATACCACACAATAAGGACTTGGTGTGCCCGGATCTGCACCTGGGACGCTTCGACTTCCTTGCCGCGGCGTTGGCTGTCGGCCTGCTTGCTGGCCTAGCCTCGTTCTCCGCTTGATCTTCGTGTACTCGCGCGGCATCGACTTCGATCATGCGGTAGGATGTGCCGGGGCGCGGACCGAGGCCAACGCCGTACCGATGTATATATACGCCTGGCTCGCCTCGGAGCCGCTCAGGCAGGCGGTGATGCGCGCACAGCCAAGGGCAGCGAGCCGGCCTGGGGCACCCGCCGCCTCCCATTCAGGACCCGACCTAGGCCAATCACACGGCCCGCACAGGCTGCGGTCTACACTCTAAATGTCGAAGGACGATTTTGTCCTTGGGCTGTGGCCAGATTTGAGCACATCTAAATCTGGGGACAATTTCTCATCTACTTTGGAACAATTTTTTGCTTTACGGATACAAAATTGTCTTCAATGCAAATGCAATGCAAATGGAATGGGACAACTTTGTCCCTTAAAATGTGAGACGCCACGGCAAAAGAAAGCCCTTGTTTTAGAAGGATGGTGTAGGTAAAGCCCCCATAAGAATCATTCAAAAAAAAAAGGATTAATTTTTACCGTGACACTGTGTCCCATAAATATGCTGCAAATTGTACCTCGCATGCTTACAATTGTTTTCCCCTGCCTTACTGTACTTGCTACTGGCTGTTTATATTCACTTGCCTTACTGCTTACGTGATGTCATCCTGACCTAACCTAACCCAGCCCGTCCCCCAGCCTCACTCAGTGCAGACGGCGCGCGGAGAAACCCTTTACCGGTCATGCAATCCTACTTGAATAATAGCGTCCCTCGATAACACACACACACACACACACACACACACACAACGTACACATACGGCCAGGGCTTGGTAATATGCAAAAACAAAAGAGGCTCCTGCCGTATCAACCGCAGTAAATCAGAGAAAGTGCACCGCATGGTCCGCGGAGTTCCAAAGCGACAGGAGAGGGCGACCTGGACACCGGCCGGCAGCGGCGGCAGCTGCGGCAGCTGCAGCGGTGGTGGTGGCGGCTGCAGCGGTGGAGGCGGCGTGTGGGCAACGGCCGTATCGGAAGGCGGTGCTGTTGCGCCCCGATCGGGCGGGGACGATCAGATCGCCGCTGCAAGGCGGCGGCGGCGTGGAACAAAACAAAAACGGAAAAGGTTCGCGCGCGCGGGAAAAAGTCGCCGCCGAATTGGGTTTTACAGAATGGCGGCGGCGGCGCCGCCGCACCTGCTGGCTGCCGGCAGAGCGACGCCGTGGAGGAAAGTGATTCGGGCCGGGCCCTACATGGCGGCTTGCGCCGTCTTCCCTCTTTGTCGCCCACACACATAGTGGCGCACCGGTACGCATACTTCTCCCTCGCTCTCTTGCCGGGCGTGGAGGACGAGCCGCGCGCGGCGGCGGCGCTGGGCCGCCGTCCAGCCGTCGTGCCACGCGCCCGCGTGTTCGGAATCGATGCGCGCTGCAGGCCGAACACTGCCTTCGTAGCTCTGTCCCTGTCGCTCTCGTCGGGTGCTCCGTAAGAGTGCGACAGAGAGGTCCGAGAGAACGGTGTCCTCCGCGGCGTCCTCGGCGCCCCGCCGAGGTGTTCGCCGTCATGGACTGCGTCTTCGTCGTCGCCGCCGCCGCCTTCTGCAGGGGGTCGTTCTCCTTTATCGCGGGGGGAGAAAGCAGCTGCGCCGACGCGGAGGCGGCTAATGTGGGGAGTGATGGGTGCGGGGCGGCAGCAAAGCGGCGCCGCGTGCCTGCCGCGGTGCATCCAAATGCCACGGGCATTATCGGCAGAGGGGCACCGCCGGGTTCGTCAGGGACATTATCGGCAGAGAGGCGCACCTCCGCGCGCTTTGGTGCCACGGACAATTTCATCTTCTTCTTGGTTTTTTTTCCCCATCCCGCGTTGCGCCTGTGGTCACGTGTCGTGATCGAATTACCCCGCATGCTGCATCGCACCGTAGTCATGGCAACCGGAGGAAGAGGAGGACGCGGGACGGAGGGGGGGGGGGGGGGGGGGGGGGGGGGGGGGGGGTGATATCCTCTTTCTTTGTCGCACTTCACCCCGTTGAGTTCCGGGAGAACGGACCGTGCGACGACGCCCGGCGCGTCTTCTCTGTCTCTGTCTCTCTTATGAGGAAAAACGCAGCGTGTGAGGCGGCGAGAGAGACGAGTGGCACCAGCCTTGCGTGCGCCCAGGCGGAGCGTGCGAGCGGGAGCGAGAGGGAGGATAACGCGTAGGGCGCAAGGGAGAAATGAGAGAGAGAGAGAGAGACGTCATAGGAACCGGCTGTTCAGCGAGCTCTGTGGGAGCGTCGCAGTGCATGTTGTGCTGCGTAGGCCGCGCGCAGCCGCAGCGCAGTTAGTTGTGTGAGAGGGAAAAAAAATCAGTGAAGACGTTATTCAAAAGATGACGTGCGTCGCTCTCCCTCGCACCTACTCGCGTGTCGGCAGAAGCCATCATGTTGCTCGCTTGCAGCAGTTGGCTCCAGCTGATGGAGAATATGCTCGCGGCCGCCGCCGCCAGACCACTTTTCAATCTGCGATGAGCTAATCGCCGCGAGTGCCAATAGTCAGCCGGCTGGCTTTGGGCAGCGGCTTCTGCCTCGGCACCGCCTTGCGTAACCCCCTGCACCTCCCCCATCACGGCCATCATCGCCACCGCCACCTTCGGGCGGGTGCCAATTGCCTGCCTGGGAGTCCTCGGGTGCTGGGCAGAGAAGACCGATGACGGCGTCGCTCAGCAGGGAGACGCTCATTCAGATTCGGGTTCTGATACACACGCTTTTGGCGTAAAAGCGGCCACTTTGGAGCGCGTCGTCTGCTGTCGAGGCACTATACTATTTGCACTGGAGAGCTGCCAGCCGCCGCTGTATGTACTGCAGCACCCTTTTTATGGAGTATCGTTAAAGGTGGGAATCTCGTGCTAGAAGTGCGCGCTCCTTTGTGTGTGTGTGTGTGTGTGTGTGTGTGTGTGTGTGTGTTGGCGAGTTAGTGGTAGTGCCCTTGGCCAGAACGTTGACCGCTCCTCTTCCCTGCGGCCGTCGGACAGAGTCCCTCGCCACGCTCCAGGTCTTGCCCTAACCGGCTGCAAATACACAGGCAGCGGCGCGCGGGAGCGTCGTATGGGATCAGCAGGAAGAATCAAGGCACTGGCGCTCGGTTGGAAAAGCTGGAGATTTACTTGAAACTTTGTCAGGGAACGAGATGGAGGAGGAGGAGGAGGAGGAGGAGGAGGAGGAGGAGGAGGAGGAGGAGGAGGAGGAGGAGGAGGAGGAGGAGAAGGAGAAGGAGGAGGAGGAGGAGAAGGAGAAAAATGCGGTGAGGTTTCTGTCCGAGTCCATCCGTCTGCCCGCCTGGCCTAGGATGATGAGCCGGGGGCTGGCTGTCTGCATCCCAAACGAATGTGTGCAGTTGTGGTGGTGGTAGCAGCAGCGGCGGCGGGCAGCGGCACAGCCAAGGGCACGACGCCCTGCTGTGCTGTAATCGCCGAGGCTTGCCCGCGCCGCGCTTAACCCCCTGTTGGGCCGGGCCAATTGGAGAATGTAGCAGTATGTGCAGTGCCGCACCTCGCTAGGAACAAAACTGATCACTGTTTTGCTAATTAAATGTAGTTACTTAATTTGTTTTTGGTGCATGTAAAGGAGTTATTTTTTTATATTTAATTTTTTTTACATTTTTTTTTGTTCTTGTGTAATGTCTGGGCTTGAAAAGAAATGTAATTTTTAATTTTGAATTGCCTCGTCGTGGGACACAAATTGCGGGGGGACAGCTTTCAAGTGCTTGCTAAGCTCACCTCACCTCCACGGGGGCGTGCGCGGTGCGTGTGCGCGTGCGCGCGCGAGCGTGTCGGGAAGCCGAGCGTGTCAAACACAACACACGTGGCTCATCCTCGTCCCACCCCCTTCCCTTGGAGGCGCGGGTGGGTACGCGCGCGGAAAGGGGACGAGGACGTCGTGTGAAGGAGAGTGAGAAAGAGAGAGAGAGAGAGAGAGAGAGAGAGAGAGAGAGAAGAGGCGGGGGAGTGAGAGAGGAAAGACGGTGAACTGAGAAAAAATACTCCGGACTTGATCGTAAACCTTACGAAGAGGTCGCTTTATCTCCGTTTCCCAGGCACGCTGGGGACGCTTAGCTAAATTCTCAAAGTGAGATGGGGAAACTGTAAAAAATGTTGTTGGCACGAATTAAAATTAGTCGGTCAGGGACGGTGGGAATCAGATGAGGTTTTATTTTTGCGCCTGCCGTTAAAAACGAACTTAAATTTGCGAGCTTTTTTTTTATTTTTAGAAGGCTGTTTTGCCTACTCTCTCCCGTCTCTCTCTCCCGCTTTCCTTGAGCTCTGCTGGGGCCCTTTCTGTTCTCTCGGACACGTGTGCCTCTGTGTGTGTGTGTGTTTGGCCAATACTGCCATATTGTGCAGAGACCGCAAGTCCGCGGCTCCGTTTAGCGATACAGATAGCTGCGCCGACCGCAGGGCGCCGCAGGGCGCCGCAGGGCACCGCAGGGCACCACCGCTGGGTGGGGAGGCGTACAGCACGAGGCGGCCGCGGCAGCAGCAGCAGCCGCAGCCGCCCGCTCGGTCAGGGACGGGCCGGGCGGGCGGCGCGCACGCCTGATCGCGCATTACCGCGCTGCACACGGCGGGGAGAATAACAAGTGCGGGAGCGGCGCCGCATAGCAGGCGCGGCACGGCGCAGCGTGTGCTGAGCGCCTGTCGGGGCAGGCAACCCAACCGGCACCGCGGCCGCCGATCCGTCCGACGCTGCGGGCAGGCGGGGCTCTGTGTGGGTCGCGCGGTTGCGTCTTTCTGCAAGCCGCGTTGCAGCGTTGTCGTTATAGAGTTTTAAAAAAAATATTGAAAAGTAGATTTTACGTGTAGGGGGGCGCTTACAGACTAGGTGACCTTGTTAGGGGAGGAAGGGGGAGCAGTTGCCTTTGTTGGCGATTTTTGGAACATTTGGAGCGCACACTAATGTTAATGTTCAAATTTGTACATAATTATGCACAGAATTGCGCACATATAATTTATGTGCATTATTGTTCATAGTGATGCCTAGTTCTGTACATAAATTGTGTATGGACAACGCTAACATTTACTAGTGTGTGCTATTACTGTTTTCCAATCGTTTTAAAAGAAAACTTGAATTGTGAGAGTGTGAGTCCGGCGGTGGTCGTCCTTCCCGTGGTCGTGGCCCTGTGACCCACCCCCGCCGCCCCTCGCCCCGTCTCTCTCTCTCTCTCTCTCTCTCTCTCTCTCTCCCTCTGTCTCTCTCGCACGCCGCCGTCATGAGTCGGACATTAATCTTAAACACACCGCGGCTGCGACGTGCCCGTGGCAGCCAATGGTTTGTCACGAGGCGGTGGTGCGCCGGCCGGCCAACGCGCCTCAAGGTCCCAGAGCTACTTGCCAGGGTGCCTTTTTGAAACTCACCCAAATATTTTGCACTCAATTATATCGATGTGACGGAAAATCCGTTATATCAACTGATAATTTTTTAGCGGTTCACTGTCATAAGTTAAAATAATGAAGTGTTTTAAGATGTTGTTTTCAAGTATTGAGTGTTCATGTCAAAAATTAGTCAAATTTACCGATTTTGAAGTCGATTCAACCAAAATCTGGTGGCTCCTGGAAATTTTTTTTATTTTTGAGAGCGGCTGTTTAATTGTGCCATTTTTTTCTGTGTTGCAGTGGAAATTATCGGGCCGACGCCTCAAGTCCAAAGAGCAACCCCATCAAGCTGGATCGCTAAAAGGAGACCATGTAAGTCGACCATTGTCCTTCTTATAATTAATGGTTGTTTTTCCCATAACGCTCGTTTATGAAAAAAATTAAAACAAAAAGTACGCGGGAAAAAGTTGACATTCATTTCTCTTTTTACCGTGTAATTTTTGGTGCGTGCTGATGAGTCGACACGGCTGTTCTCACACAGCGGCATAATTAGCACGCAGCGTCCCGCTTTCCATGCATATTCATATCGGCGTGCCTGCACGAATCGCAATGTGAATATGTGCATGTACGGCGATCGTCCGAAAAGCGGCGAGGAACCGCTTATGCCGCGGCTGCGGTGCGTGCTGCATTCGCAGGGGCGGCGCGGCGGCGGTGGGAAGTGCGGGCGTCTTTAGCATGAGCACCGTTCAGTTAGGGGCCTCCCCGCGGCGGGTTCGTTGCCACCGCCTTCTCGACACGACAGCCGCCATCACCATCTGTTGCATGCAAGGCGCATCATCTTCTTGTGCGTGCTCTGCTTCTTTATTCGCCGCGCGGTGCGAGAAAAAAAAATAAATGGAAAAAGTGTTGAGACGCGAGAATAGTGCAATGCAAGACGTTGTTTTTTTTCTCTTCCTTTTTTTAAAATTTTTCTGGGGTATGACGTGAAACTTAAAATTAACTCGTTCGCAAAGACATCCAAGTACACGGGTGACTATAATACAGTCTTTGGTACGCCCTCCAGCTATTGTCGAGGCATTCTTGGGAGTTGTATTCTCATATTTACGGGTGCATTGCCCAAGCTAAAAACAAAAGCAATCACGTTAATGGCGCTTTTCTTTTTTCCTTTTCAAGAATTTGCGAGTGTACTCCGAGAATATTTTGAAAGTTTTCGCGATAAGAAGATATTGTTGGTGCGAAAATTTTCAAAGTCGCAAAGACTTGCAGTCAAAGTACTTATTTCGCTGGCGACTTGAAGTGATTTGCCGAATCCCGTCGGTAGAAATATCGAGTGATCTGGTAGTATAGGTAACATTATACCTCGCCTGCCGAGCGGGCGGCGGCCGTGGGCGGGCAATGCACGGCAGTGCTGTAATCACAGACTGGTGAACTTACGTGCGGCAGGTCCACTCACACTGAATGCTTGTGTACAATTTTGCACATAACTGTGTACAGATATAAACCACCATAGCTAATGTGCAAAATCGCGCATAATTATCCATAGAATTGTACATAATTATGGATAAGCAGTGCATTCAAATTTGTACATGAGCTATGTAGGCTATGTACATAATTATGTGCAAAAATAGTACATACGCATCTAGTATGGCTGGGGCCAACCTTTGGCGGCATCGCCTCCAACCACCGCATAGGGCGGAGGGAGCAGTGCACTGCGGAATCGTCGGCGCGTGCACGCGCTGCCGCCGCCGCCGCCGCTACGCGTTCTCTGATTGGCGGCCGTCGAGGTGTCCGCGGCCGGCCGGGCCAATCAGGGCCCGCGTAACAATAACAACAGGTGTGCGGGGGGGGGGGGGGGCACGCGGGGCCTTGTCAGTTTGGGAGAAAGTGGCGCGGCCGCGCGGCCACACGGGCCACTGCTGCTGCCGCCGCCGCCGCCGCTGATCTGCTAAATGTGAAACGGCAACTGGAGTAGAAGAAGCCGCGAAGCCGCGGGGCCCGTCAACCCTGCGCGGTGCCGCGGGCGGGCGGGGCGGGACAGCTGGAGATGGGCGCCATTGTTCCGCGAGTCGTGGCCAGTCAGTGGCAGGCACTCTATCGGCCACCTGCTGGCTGCCGCCAGTGCTGCCGCCCGTTGTCTCCCGCCTCGTCGATCATCCCCATGATTCCGCGGGCCGCGGGTTCAAATACCGAGAGGTCTTGACGTAGCGGATCAAAGAGGAACTCGAAAGGGGGGCGATGTAGCACTTTTTGCCTACTTACAGGCGGAATGTTTGACTTGTTGGGGGGGGGGGGGGGGAGACTGACGACCCGATCGCCTCCCCCCCTGGATCCGCCTCTGCGGTCTTGACGTATTACAATTATGAGTTGTCCGCAATACACGTACTCTTCAGCATTCGAAAAAATTGCCTTTTCCTTAAAAGATAACTACATTGACATGGACTCTATCGAACGAAATTATAGAATTTTCATGAAGTTTGCAAGGTTTATGGGAATGAAATACACTGGTGTGCGAGCAAAACCTAAAAAACTGAAACTTTAAAATTTCTCAACTGAAAATTTTGACATTTTTTAACATCGTAATTTTGCTTATTTGCAGAGCGGGTGACCATGCGTCTGAACCGGTACCCGTCGGGAGGGGAGGCCAGCATGTACGCGTCCTCCCCCGTGGTCTCGGGGGCCCCGGACTCCTCGTCGGCGTCCTCGTCCGGCGTGTCGTCGTCGGCGTCCTCCTCGGGCCGGCCGCGGTCCCACAAGAAGAACAGGCCGCCGCCGCTGCACCTGCACCCCCAGTACGAGTCCTGCCAGGACATCCTCGGCCGCCGTCGCTTCTCCTCGGGTACGTGCAGCCCAGAGTTTGCCAACGTCTTGGAAAATAAAGAATAATAATTATAATAATAAGCACAAGAAGAAAACATCATTCGAAACATTAATACCAATAATAAAAGCAGCATAAGAAGATAATAATAAAACAGTCATGATATTTTTTTTAAACTTTGAGGTTATGAAACGATTAAGGCTGCAACTAAGTGTCGTTGACATGACATGTGCTAGAGAGTGACCTCTGTGGCGATGCAAGCGGCGCAGCGACGCCGTTTGAATCCGAGGCGCCTTCGCGCGCCGCGCCGCGCCGCGCCGCGCTTGCGGGTCGGGTTCCAGCGCCCGCCGCTAGATGGCGTGCTGACCTCGCCCGCCTGGAGCGGAGCATGAAATCGGCCCGTGAACGCGAGCTTCTGCTCTGGACTGGGTCGGAGTCGTTTCCATCCGACACGGAAGCATCTGGGCTTTCCGAAAATCCCCGGCTTTCTGACCCCGCGGCCGTTTCTCCGGCCTCGACGCGCGCTCGAAGTCCAGCTCGCGGGAGGCGCTCGCTCCGACCCGGCAACGACCCGCCGCCCCGGCACAGTGCCTCCTCGTGCCTTAAACTAATGAGTAAGGAAAATACAGAGCCTTGGTGACGCTCGGCTCCTCATACTAAATGTTTTGATCAATTTTTGCAGGAGCACAGGTCGTCCCTGTGGTGGCTCACCTACTTTCGTGGGCCGCCGGGGTGAAGCGATCTGCTCCAATAAACCTACCTCTCTGTTGGCATCGGGGTGGCACTGCTGTTGTAGTTTGTGCCGTGGCTTTTTCTGGGCTTAGCTCACTGTCTCGTCATGTTAGCAGCGGTCGGTTACATTCTTTTAAAGGCAAAATGTATGTGTTTTTTTTTTTTGATGTTTGGGATTTGGATCTCATCACGGATGACTGCATTTCCGGATCGAGACTGTATGATTTCGACAAGGATTAGAAAGATGTAAGGAAACACGCTCGCTGGTTTCGCTTTCATAACTAAATGCAAGAATTACAGAATTTGCAACTGAATTTCACTTTTGGAACATTGAATTTTTAAATCGAATGAAACTCTAAAGAGCCGAACCGATTAAAAATTTGTGTTTTGAATCTCGACTGAAGAATGGCCACGGCGACTAAACTTAGGAAACCCGCCAAATATGTTATTAATTTCGACTTACAGTAACTTTCCCGACAGTATTGCAATTGTTTTGCAATTGTTTGTTGCAACTGTTTCTGACTGTCACCTTCCCCCTGTCAGGCGGCTCGTGCGGTGACTGCGGCGCGGTGGACTCTGCCGGCTGCACCGACGCCTCCAGCAGCACGGGGGCCTCCAGCACCTCCAGCGGCAGCGACACGGACTACTGCAGTGCGGCGCAGCTGCAGCGAGGTACAGTACGCGGGGAGGGGGGGGGGGGCGGGTTCAAATCCCGACGAGGAAACTTTTTTTTTTATTTGGGAGGAGACTTGGTTGTGCCGATAGCGGAAACAGGAGCAAACGCGATACTACGTCCGTAGAGCGGATTGATGGACGGGTAGCATGAGAAATTGCTCGGTGACCGCGGCGTAGGTGCTCCTTGTCCGTGCCTTCTTTCATTCAGTTCTGCCCGGTTTTCCGCCCTCTGAGAAGTACTCTTGTCCTTCTGCTTCCGCTCTCGAGCCTTGCCGCTGCAAAACGCCTACGGCATCGCCGTGTGTTCCTCGTAACACTCGGGGGGGGGGGGGGGGTATTGACGAGACGGGGTCGTCGGGTCCCAAGGGTCTTGACAGGATGTTCTAGTCGGCGCCGCAGTGCCCATTGAGAGGTGTAGCGTGCCGTTTTCTATCGCACGTGCCTTCTCTCTCTTTCTCTCTGTCTCACCCCCTCTATCTCTCTTTGTCGCGGTCTTTTCTCTCATGTCCGTCTCACTCTCCACTCGCCCTTGCCCGTGAGCGCCTGGAGGTCACGGCAGTCGCGGTGGTCGTCATCGCCCTTGACTTCCCTCCGATGAACCTCTCTCGCCGCATCTCTCTCTCTCTCTCGCTCTCTGTCGCTCTCTCTCGCTCTATCTATCGTCGCTCTCTCTGTCGGCGGTCTGTCTCGTGTCATCAACGTCTCCTCCTCGTCTCTCTTGAGAGAGAGAGAGAGAGAGAGAGAAAGAGAGAGAGAGAGAGAGAGAGAGAGAGAGAGAGAGAAATTGAGGGGTCCAATTCTTTTTCAGCGTGGCCCCGGTTTGTCCCCACAGAAATACAACGAAAATGCGTGAGTCAGCTGGCCAAATTCAAGGAGTGTCTCTGTGCCGCCGCCAGCCGCTGCACAGCGCCGCGGACCACCTGCTAATACATATGCCTCGGCACGGCGGCGGCGGCCAGCGACTGGCAGCGACTGGCAGCGCGGCGGACACGGTGAACGTGGCGCGGCGCGGCCGCGGCTGCGGCTGCGGCGGGGATCGAACCCGCGTCGTTGTTCGTGTGTCGCGGAAAAGAGACTCTCTCTGTCTCCATCTATCGCGCTCGCCCCCCCCCCCCCTCTCTCTCTCTCTCTCACTCTTGGTCTCTTTCTGTCTCTCCCTCCCCCCCCTCTTTGTCTCCCTCTGTCTCTCTCTCCCTCTCCCGGTCTCTCTCTCTCTCTCTCTCTCTCTCTCTCTCTCTCTCTCTCTCTCTCTCTCTCTCTCTTTCGGCCTCTCCCTTGTCTTCTCTCGCGGCAGAGCGGTGCCCGTGTGGTGAGGTTATCAATGTGCACACGTTTATCGGGCGCGCGCGCGCGCGTGTGTGTGTGTGTGTGTGTGTGTGTGTGTGTGTGATACAGTGCCCGCGGCCGCGGCGCTAGAGGCCGGCTCACGCCCAGTCGCCTTGCGGCCGCGGCGCCCAGAACACGAACACGTGCCCGCCGGGACCTGCCGGGACCCGCCGGGAGCCGCCGCCGCGGGCCGCCGCAGTGACGCCGCCTGTGACGACCGCGCCGCGCGCCGCGTCCTCCTCCTCGCCGTCGGCGTCCTTGTCGGCGGCGGCCACGATGATGTCGCCGACGACGGTGCTGGTGGCGACGCCGGCCAGCTGGTCGCAGCCGCTCGTGTTCGACTTCTCGCCGCCGCCCTCGCCCGGCCTCTGCATGTGCACCCCGCTGCCGCCAGGTCCGAGAAGCCGACCGATGAACGGGCGAATACAGGGATGGAGATGATAGGCGAACGAACGAACAAGTGAATGAAGTTAAGAAGTAAATGCGTGAATGAATGGGCAGCTCCCTGCCCATTCGGTACTTCCCCGCCAACCTTCATCGTGATGCGCAGTGGCCCCTGTCCCCCATACCTGCCTCGTGCCATCTCTGTTCTCCGTGTGTGTGTGTGTGTGTGTGTGTGTGTGTGTGTGTGTGTGTGTGTGTTCGTACTGCCCCCTGCGTTTTGTGTGTGTATGTGCTTGCTCCGGTTTGCTCGGTCACACCATGCGTGGAAATCGCCCCCGTGTGTGTCTCGGTGGTTCAGCGAGTTGTGCGCTCTCTCTCTCTCTCTCTCTCTCTCTCTCTCTCTCTCTATCTCACGGTGGCGGTGTGATAAGACGATGCCACACCATGCCACCAACAGAGTGAGTGTGTGTGAGAGAGAGAGAGGTGGATAAAAAGTGTGTGTGTGTGTGTGTGTGTGTGTGCGTTTGCCCCGTTGTCGCTATCGCCGTGGGCACACAAAACGCACCTCGTCTCCTGACCTCCTTGACGGCCCTCTCCCGTATGCCACTTACTACCTGGTGGCGATCGGCCGTTCAGTAAGCCCTCCGCCCCCTTCTTTGCCTCCGCCCCCCCCCCCCCCACCCACGGGAGCTCCCCTCCCACACCCACTTAGTCCACCCGGCCCAGACTTAGGCTCGGGCAACAACTCACGGGCAGCCGGGCCCGGCAGGTTCTGTCATCAACTCACCTTCCTTTGCTTGCTGTTGTCGCGGCGCTGTCGCCTCCCGATGCGTCATCCGGAGACCCGAGTATATATTTGCCCCGTGCTGAGAACAAGGATAGCCTGCTCTCTCGCGGAGAAGGATGGGAGATGGAGAATGAGTGAGAGAGAGAGAGAGAGAGAGAGAGAGAGAGAGAGAGGACGAGAGCGGCGCGGGGGTATTTCCGCACCTGCCGCTTTTGGCGCGTCTGGCGCGCATCCAGAGGGGCGAGCGACAATTTTTCTTCGCTCTGAAGCGGAAAGTTGAGCAGTTTGCCTGCCTTCAGGCGAGTGCCCCCCCCCCCCCCCGTCCGCTCTTCGGTCACACACACACACACACACTGACTTCACACACTCCCGAAGCATTCAAGGTTCCCCTCCACGACGGCGCGCGCGGCTCCTCCGAAAAAGCGTGCGCTTTTGTGCTCGCATGTCATCGCCGCCTTTTGCGAACCTGCCGCCGCCGCCGCCGCCGCCTCCGCGTGAGGCCCCCGGCGGCCCCCGGCGGCCCCCGCCTCCGCCCGCCGCCAGCTGGAGGAAGTCCACACGTCCGGGACGACGCCACCGCAGCCGTGTGCTCTGTGCTCGACGGAGTGGTACAGAGCCGCGCGCGGATGCCGCAGGGAGGACCAATGCTTGGGTCATCCGTGGGATGGCTAACCTAACCTATGGTATCACGACTCGAACCGCGCACGGGGAGACCTCCCTTCTCCAGAGGTGTGACCCGGGCACTCCCTGCTATCACGCCCCCAAAAATATCGATTTCTGATGATTTCACGGTTAAATCTGACAAAATCTCTTGCTTATTACGCCTAGTGTGGCACGTGTGGGCGGCCCGGGGCGGCCCGACTAATACACGGAGTGGCAGCCCCCTCGCTCTCCACCACGTGCTAACCTGACCTCCCGTGCCCCCCGCCCCCCCTCCTCACTCTTTCTCTCTTAAGTAATCACGTGACATGCGACTGCCCCGTAAGTCTCGCTGCGCACACGGCGACGTTGGTTGTGTCGTGCAGCCGCGTGGCGTCTGCTCCCTGTGCAGCAGCGGCGCACGGCTCTGCTCACGTTGCGGCCCCTCTGCTCCTGTTGCAGCCGGCACGGTGACGGTGGCCACGACGGAGCCGGTGCTGGCCGCGCCGCTGGACCTGGAGGACCCCGACGCGGACGCGGAGGAGCGCCTGTCCAGCGGGCTGTCCGGCCTGGCCAACGGGCTGTCCAGCCTGCCCGTCTCCGAGAACGAGCGCCAGCAGGTAACCACATTTACAACCTAACATTTTCAATTTTAAATTTTTAAAAATGTCTCTTTTTATTTTTATCCCTTACTCTCCGTCTGTCTGCCTGTCTCCCGCCTCTCCCTCCCTCTCCCTCCCTCTCTCTCCCTCCCCCCTCTCTCTCTCTCTCTCTCTCCTTTAAATCAAATCAAATCTCCCTCTCTCTTCCTCCTTCCTGTCTCTACCTCTCTCTCCCTTTCTATCTCTCCCTCCCCCTCTCTTCCCCTCTCTCTCTCTCTCTCTCTCTCTCTCTCCCTCCCCCCCTTCTATCCCTCTCTCTCCCCCTCTCTCCCCCCTCTCCCTCCCTCTCTCCCCCCCCCCCCTCTCTCTCTCTCCCCCCCCCCCTCTCTCTCACCTCCCCCCCCCCTCTCTCTCTTTCTGTCTCTCCCCCTCTGTGTTCGGGTTTAACCGTGTGCCGTACTCGCAGGTGGACAGCTTCTTCCGCGGCCTCAAGACCCAGGTGTTCGTGTGCGGCTCGCTGACCAACCTGTACCTGGGCTCGACGGCGCCCGGCCAGGAGGGCGCCTGGGAGCTGCGCTACACTGGCATCCCCGTCGTGCTGCTGGACACTGGCGAGGCGCGCGCGCGCAACAAGCGTCGGATTCAGGTGCGTCGGCGAATCTCAATCTCAATCTCAACAAGCACTTCAGAATATCAGAAATTTGAAAAAAAAAAACGACAGGCGAGACGGGTCCTGACTGAAGCCTTGTCCTTGTGTTGCAGATCCTGCTGGCGGAGCGCGGGTCGTGCTTCACGCTGTGGCAGGACACGATCGACAACCTGTCGTCGTACCGGGAGGCGGGCCCCGCCTTCCACACCATGTGCCTCTCCAGCGACCACTCGACGCTGGTGGGGCTGAGCTTCGACTGCCCCCAAGCCGCGCAGCAGCTCTGGGACCACGTGGAGAGGCTCACCTCGTGCCCGGAGAACATCAGCCTGTCCGGGCCCGGCGCCCGGGGCCGGGGCCGCAAGTCCCCGCGCAAGTCCCCCAAGGTCAAGCCCGTCCCCCTGCCCAGCAAGGCGCACATCTCGCAGCCCTGCTGCTTCCAGGTCAGTTCACAATTGCAACACCGGTATATTTGTAGCTAAAAAAATTCAGAACACAGTAGAAAAAAAAATTAAAGCCTCGTACCAGAAGATTTATTTTTCTAGAAATATTCCAAACACTAGGAAATATCCATAACACTGTAGAATTAAATTCAAAACATTGTGGAAAAAAATCAAAGCGTGTCAGAAAAAATCCAAAGTGTTTTTTTTTTTTCATCCAGAAAATTAAAAGCGTCTTCAAAAATTTCGAAGCGTTGCAGATAAAGTTCGATTCACTGTACAAAAGTTCGAAATATCGTAAGGAAAAATTCAATGCGTTGTTGAAAAAAAAAAATCCGTAAACCTTGGCACGGATGAAATTCAAAACATTTCAGAAGAGGAGTTGAAGTTGGATCACACTGATGGTCCGGTTGGTTTTTCCAGCACGTGACGAGCGTGGACCGCAAGGACAGGGACCGCTACTTCTCGCTGCAGACGCTGGTGCCCGCGCTCGCCGAGATCGAGCAGAAGGCCGTGCCCAACGTGTCGTAGGCCGCGTCCGCACCCCGTCTCGCCTCCCCCACATCCCATCGCATCTGTGATACGCGGCACGACGCGGCGGCGGCTCGACTCGGCCCTCCGTCCTCTCCAGCCGCTTTGTTATTTTCTCCTCTGTTAATATTAATGGTTCTTTTATTTTCTTTAATGTTTCTACGTCGTGTTACTTTTAATAATTATTTTTTTTATAACATGCGTCGATGTGTGTAAATATTATATGACTTTCGCGTACGTGTCATGTAGGTAACGTTAGGGCCCGTAGTGTCGCATTCGGTGCGCCCGGCACTGTGTCGGTGGCTGTGACCGTCTCCCTGACTCGGCCTGCGGTGCCGGTGGCGCCCCCTGCAGGCGCTGTGCCTTCCTTCACAGCTGTCGGATGGGCTGCCTACTCTCTGCTCCGCAGGCGCCGTGGAAAGGGAGGGGCCGTTTGGTCGGTGGGACCGAAGGCTTGGCGGACAGGACATGGTCCTGCGGTCTGAGTCAGCGGGGACGCGTCCTGCCCTTTCCTGGGAAGTCGTGTGATGTGCGAGTCGGCTTTGTCGACGCGATGCACCCGCGCGTCTTATCAGATTTGTCACACATCCACAAGGTGCGTGCCACCGGCTATCTTATCAGCCTAAATCACTCAGCAGGTCACTAGTTTCATTTTTATCATAATTTTTTTTTGTGGCAATCGAAGTCTGCCCTATTTTTGTAGCCACCAGCTGTTTAGTGTTTAAGTAATTTTATGTTTCACCCTCTGACATGTTTGTCATCTGTGACCACCTCAAACTCTTAAAAGAGCAGCGTTGGTGGTTTGACAGTTTTGCAAAAAAAAATTGTTGTTGGTCACAGGTTTTATTGAATTGGGAACACTTCATTCCATAACAACGAAAGACCATTAACAGGGTCTGTGCTCTATTGTTCTCATTGTAATGTGAAAGCAATATCAGCATTGTTGAGACTGTATAACTTTTTAAAAAATGTACATATAGGTCTTTAAGTATAGCCTTATATTTTCTTCAGAAGTCTTTGTTAAAGCACTAGTCATTTGTCTTGCTGTGACAGGAGATAGTTTCTCATATGTATCTTGTACAAATAATTAATCATCGTCCATTTGGAGGTCGACCCTATTTGCTACTAACAATACATACCCTTTTGTGATTTAGTTAAACCTTTTTAGATTCTCTTTAGACAAACAATTCATGGTTTTATTTCTGTATAAGAAATTTCAAGTTTTTGGCCGAATAATTTCCCTTTGAAACTGCTATATCCTTTTACGTCAGTTTTTAAGTTGGTAGTGATTACACTTAATTTCCATGCTTGTTTGTTTGCCTGCTTTGTGCTTTCTTCCCTTACGTACTGCAAAACATAAGGGGCAGTTGCTGTGTAGGATATTGACCAGAAATCGTTATTTATTATTAATAGTGTACATAGCAGTATTGCTCTCTGTTATGATTTATAACTTAACATTTTCTCTTTCGCCTGCTACGTGTGGTAGTTGAGAACTTGTTAGTGCTATACACTGCTGTACATTTTCGATTTTACTCGAGTAAATCAAGAACATACCCGATGTCGTTTCCTTATCTTATTTTCATGCTCCCTGTCGTCACTACTCCTCCCTCCCCGCGCCTTCCGCGTCGGTACACCTTGTGACAGAGCCTCTGCAGCGGAGAGTAGCGACGGTGGTACGATGTCTCCTCCTCTGCCATACGACATGCCTTGTCCAGAACGGTATTTTTAGAGGTTTGCGCCGCACTGTCCTCACCGGCTGCTGCTGTGCGTTCGCTTTATAAACATATCGAAATAGTCATTCCCAAAGATGCTCTACGCCTCTGTTCTCCTACCTCTGACGCAGAGCGACTTTTGACATGCCTAAACAACCACATTGGGCTGAAACACAACACTGCGCTGGATTGCGTTGCGACGCTCTGGCCTCTGAGGGACGCTGAAGCCAGACCTCTTCTTGTGGCTGCTTGGGACTTTGACTTTTTGAGTCCGTGGAGTTCCGCCTCGCGTCCTATTCCCCTGGTTCACTCCCAGCCGAGCCGCGCTCTGCCTCCAATGGGCCCGGACCGGGCCGGCCATACAAGCACAAGCAATACAGAGGGTGCACACACACACGCACACACACACACACACACACACACACTGAAGAAGAAGCACGAGAGAGGTCATAGCCGTGATCAGCAACAACGAACAGTGTGTATTGTGGGTCACTTAAGTCGTGCGTGTGTGAGAGAGACAGGCTGCACTTGTCCCGCCGGGGAGCGGACCCCCACGGGGACCCCCACGGGGACCCCCAGGGGACCCGCGGCAGGGAACGCCGGGCCGGACGGGGGACCTTAGCCCCGGGCCCTAAAGACCTGGGCCCGCGCGGAGCCTTCAGGGCCTCGGGGTGTCAAAGGAGAGGGTCAAGGGCCTGCCACAGAGGCCCTGTGGCTGTGGCCCTTCAAGAAGAGCCCTGGGCCAGGCGAGGCCGGCAGAGTTTGTGCAACTGCGACCGACCGAGGGGTCCGCAACTCGAGACTATCACAAGATTCAATAGCCCCCCAAACTGGATTGAAACCATGGGGTTTTGTGCCATTTTGAGCTTTTCCGACTGAAGTATGCTGTTTTCCAACAAATTGGACGCGAGAATCAACACAATCGCCTCGAATAAGTGCACTATTTGAAGGCGTTGTGGACCCCTCGACTGCAACGCCCCCTCAGCCCGTTACAAAAAAAAATGTACATGTGCAAGAAAAAAGAAAGAAACGTTTGTGAGTTCAATTTTGTATTGATCTGAAATACTCTCATCTGTGCCCAGGAGGACATACGCCGCCGCGAAGAAGGGAGGGACTTCCCCACCGGAGTGTAGTTGGTTCTGAGGACGCGCCGTGGTGGTGGTGGTGGGAGGGGGGGGGGGGGGGGGGAGGTGACGTCTCAGACCCCCCCCCCCCCCCCCCCCGCACCTCGTCATCTGCTGATATGCGGGTCCACGACGTCGCCGTTGTTGGTGCAGAGGCGGAGAAGAGAAGCGAAGCAGGCGAGCTCCGTGAGCACCGCCTGTGCCGTCTGTGCGCTGCTGTGCCGCACCGATATGTCATGAGACCATGCGGGCCCCGCCCGGCCCCGCCCGGCCCCGCGGGGAGACCCCCGCAGGGGCACGCCGACGCTGCCGCCGCCGCCGGCCCACGGGTACTGCTACGCACACTGTGAGTGCGAGAGAGACGGGGCACCGCATTTGACTACGGCGGTGCGAGAGAGATGCCCGCGGCCGGGCCGCAGACTTCTCCTCCGTGACAAACGAGCTCGCACTTGGGCTCAATTTTCACGACGGGTAGCCGCCAGAGGGTTAGTGGTGGACTGGACCGTTTGGCCGCGGCCGCCGCCGCCCCGTGTTCGAGCCGGCATAGCCGAGTGCGCCGTGCAGGAGTGCGCGAAACCTTGGCCCGGAGCTGGCACGTAGCTCTGGGGATGGGGAGGGGGGTCAGAGGGGTCATGACCCCCCCCCCCCCCCCCCCCGAAAGCCCCTAAGGCCGCCTGAAGAGAAGGCAACCGGCACGACATACAGCCTGTAAGTAGGCGAAAAGCACGACCTGACCCGTACAGCACAGCGTACAGCACAGCCTGGAGGGGTTGCTTACCAGCGCCTTACGGGCTCGCCTGCACTGCACGCGCGTAAGGCGCTGGCAGGCAACCCGTTGGATGTGCGAGCCTCTGGACAGCCGGAGGAGGTATGGAGGTGGGGCCTGCGGGGTAGGCAACTGCAGCGGGGTCTCTTCAGCAGAAGATAACCCTAGCCAGCGCACTAGCATTGCTGGACTAAATAATATGTTGGGTGTCCCATTCGCCCCGTGCCAAGGGAGAGGTAGGCAAGCCCGCACAGCACTAGCTCCGTCTCTTTCTGGCTCGGTCAGACGCGCGAGAGGGACAGAGACGGAGGTGGTGCGTGCCTTTCCCCTTGGCACGGGGCGAGTGAAACACCTGGTATAGAGGCGAGAGGTGCCGGCTGGCTGCCCGCAGTAGTTAGTACAGGGGGCTCCGCGTTCGCGGCTGACATGAGAGTCCCGTCGAGTTCGACGCATCGCATACCCCTGCCGGTATTCCCTGCCTTCCTGCTACGTCTGCTGGCCTGCTTCTACAAGTGCACTTGAGGTTAGGTTAGACCCAGGGAAACTTCAGGGCCCCACCGTGGTCCACATATGGTTTTCTCAGACCCAGTGAGAGGTGTATCATCTGATGTTGACTCTTTTTTCTCCTCCCCAGATTTCCAGGGACACCTAGCTGTGAGAACCTTTGTCAGCAAGTCAGCAGCGCGGGCGATGACACGGCGAGAGCACCCTCCCCGTCCCCTCTTCCCTCCAGCTCCCTCTCCCCCCTCCCCCTGCCCCTCTTCCTCCGCCCGGCTCCTCCTGCACCCTCACCCTCCCCGCGCTAATCTTCGGGGTGTGAGGTGACTCACGGCTACCTACATGGGCCGGGGGGGCGCGACCCCGCGGACAGGAGCAAGACAAGGACGGAGGGAGGCGGCGGTGCGAGGGCGCGCGTGAGCGAGAAGGAGACGGGCGGTGTGGGTGCAGGAGCCGCGCGGCCGTGTCTGCCGCTGCTGACGGCGCGGCGGCGGCGGGCGGCGGCGGCTAGCCCGGCTGTGGCGGTGACGGTGCCCGCGGTGCCGTGCCGTTCCGAGCCAGTTCCCAGTTCCGTCCAGGCCGTCGTCGCAGCGCTCACCGCACGCCCCGCCGCCGTCCGCCGCCCGCTCGTCACGGCCGTGCGCGACCGACAACCAGTGACCGTGCCCCCGTCGCGCGTGCGTGCGTGCGTGCGTGCGTGTCCGTGATGATGTGCGACCAGGAGGCAGCGCCGCACAGGATACCCCCGGCGCCGAGGGCGGGTCCGGGAGGCCGCCGACGAGGATACCCCCCGGGGACGTTGCTGCTCGCCGCCGTCCTGGCGGCCCTGCTGCTGGATGAGGCATCGGGTAGGTGCCGCCCGCCGGCGGGAAGGAAGTCAGCCCCTGAAATAACGAACCGAAATCCGCGTTCGAATTTCGGTGCATTTGGATTGGTATATTTTCGAAATTTCGCCAAAATTCAACCAGTTCACCCCCCAAAAAGTGCAATTCAGAGCCAACTTAAAAACAGATTTTCCAAAAATGGAAAATTCAACAGCTTAATTCTTGAAATGTGTCCGACATCTGAAATTCAGTCCGAAACTTCAATTAAAACATTAACAAATAATTAAAAATTTTCAAACTTTGCGAAATTTTTCGCAGTTCTAAAGGATCTTTACCGAAACTGTAGTGTGTTTCATACCCTTTTGACGAACGACGCGGGCTGAAACACCGGCCGTCGCCGGTGTGGCGAGAGGGAAGTCCGGGTGGCCGTGGCGGGCCGCGGCGGGTGTCCGCGTCCGCGGCTGCGGGGCTCAATCTGGCCGGTTATTATCCAATAACGTGTACTCCTTCGTGCCGGCCGCGACAACGAGTGGCCGTGCGGTGAGGCGCGTCGCCGCCGCGGCGTGCGCAGGGATAGACTGGGATAGACACATAGGGGGTAGTGTGCCGGAGAGAGAGAGAGAGAGAGAGAGAGAGAGAGAGAGAGAGAGAGAGAGAGAGAGAGAGAAGACTAACGCGTCTATCGTCGCGGCGGCATCGTAGAAAACTCGCGTTTGTCGCCGTCGCGTGGGGCGCGGGGATCTGAAAAACATTCTGCGCCTGCCGAGTTGGAAGGGGGAGGCGCGATCGCATCTTTCAATGAATGACGCCGTGCGTGGCGCCCCCGTGTCGGGGAGGGTTCGTCAGGTGTTGGGGGGTGCGGGTAATCAGACAAGACAGGTGAGGGAGGGGGAGGGAGGGAGGGGGGGGGGGGGAGCACGACATGGGTGTCCTCGTGACAGGCGGTGCCAAGCAGGATGAGACCGATAGCAAACGCTTTCCGGCAGCATACGACGCGGGGCAAGCAGAAACGTAAGGGCTGCCCCGGCTGCGGTGGTGTCGTGGTGCCGGCGTCGTGTTCTTATGAGTCCCGCCGTACTGTTTGCTTTTCCCTCGCAGCTACGGCACGGTTCGCATTGTGATGAGGTGCCGTCCAAAAATGACGTCACGCTTTTTGAGACAATTTTCAACTCCCCCGCCCCCTCACCCCTCTCCCCTCCCCTCCTCACCTCCACAAACTTCGTCCCCGCGGAGGGATCTACCGGCGGGAACTACAGTTAACACTGCAGTGCCCAAACTGCGGTTTCATCGACGGATGTTTTTCTTTATTGTACTTGCACCGTTTCTGAATTGTAGTTACTCCGTAGTGAACGGCCCCTCGTCCAGCACGTTTCATCCGAAGTGTGAGGTGTGTGTGTGTGTGGGGGAGGGGGTGTACTCCACTTCGCGCCAGCACCCCCCCTCGGGGCCCCGCCGCGGCCCCCGCTGCCCCGCTGCGCCCCGCTACCGGCTCCATTCCGCATACGTTCCTTTGTCCTTGAAATGCAATCCCACCGCGCCCCGCCGCGCCCGTGTCGGTCAGCCCGCGCCCGCAGCGTGCGTGCGACAGAGACGGCACGACACCCGATCCCGGTGCGACAGAGACGGACGGCGGTGCACTAAGTTAGTGGTGTGTTTCTCTCGGCGCTGACCTAACAGGTCGCCAGGTCGCCCCCCTCAAGTGGGCCCGTCGCATAAATCCTCCCGCACTGCGGGCGGCTGTTGCCGGCCGAGCGGGGCGGCCCGCGGCGGCGCCCGGCCGGCACCCGGCCACAAAGTCGGTACCTCAACTTCCGGTCGAGCTCCGGACCGGAAGTGGAAGGGGCCGGGCAGCACGCGCCAAAAAATTTTCGAATGGCTCTCGCCCGGTGTAGGAGGCGTACACCGCCATTACTTTTTACCGCCGTGGGGGTGTGTCTGTCTCTCTCGCTCCGGTACCCCTCTCTCGCTCTCTTTATCGCTGTGGTGCTGGGTCACTCTTCATGGTCACTGTGTGGTCACTGAAGCGGCTCGCATCCTGACCGCCGTCACTGGAACGGATCCTCGCCGCCTCGCTCGCGTCCCGCGCCGTTCGGAAGCGCTCTCCACTCGAGAGCCGCGGCCGCCGGGGGAGCGAGAGCGAGGTAGTGAGTGCACTCTGTCCGTCACTCTCTCTCTCTCTCTCTCTCTCTCTCTCTCTCTCTCTCTCTTTGTCCCTGTCTCTCTCCCTCTTGCTTGTCCGAACGGAACCAGACCAAACAGGATGAGACGTGACGAGGCAGAGGTCCGCAGAGCAGCGTGAGCCGCGGTGAGTTCAAGCACCGGCGAGGCAGATTGATACGGATAGACAGATAGAACTAGGATAGGAACACGGATGGGCAGCTAGAACTAGGGTAGGAACACGGATAGAAGTGTAGAACTAGGGTAGGAACACTGATAGAAGGATAGCACTTGGGTAGGAACACGGATGGGCAGCTAGAACTAGGGTAGGAACACGGAAGGGCAGCTAGAACTAGGGTAGGGACGCGGATAGAAGGATAGACCAGGGTAGAAACACGGATAGACGTATGAAGGGCAAGCATTTTCTTAAATATTTTGAATGCGAAATATATTGTTTGTAGTGAACCTTTTCTGACGACACCGGTGTGTTTCGGCCTAACCGGGGCCGGGGGGAGGACGTTGGCAGTGATGTAACCGTGATCAAATGTCCCAAAAGTACCAAAAATATGCACGTAAGAACAGAAAATGTGCTCAGAGTTTCGTCCACAATTTTAGACACAATTATGACATTTTGCCTTCATGCGAACGAAGGGCTTTCGAAGCGATTTTGAAATGAGTTTCGAACATTTTTAGGGCCGAGTGTGTTGAATGTGCGATGAGTGGCTCGTGCACCCCTTAACCAGGATTGTGAATTGCGCCCAGTTTGCTCGACTCTGTCGGTACGTTTTCAATGGGGAGGGGCACTTTTGGCGAATCTCTCATCCCGTAAGCTCAGGTGTTGGCTGGATGAGGAACGCGCGGCCGCACCGCGGCACGAACCTTCGCCGAGCCTGACCACGCCCCGCCACACCCCGCCACGCCCGGATGAGTTCGGACGGTTCGGTATCGGTTCGGCTATCAAGTGGCTCGAACCACTTGCCGAGCTACTGCGAGCTTCACTGCTCGGGGATGACCGCGGTGTATCATTTCAAAAGACTGCCCCCCCCCCTCCCCCCTCCCCGTCCCTCCCCCTCACCCCTCTGTCTCTGCCCCCCGCCCCCCACTGAGTCTGGCCGCGCAGCGGGTCCCTTTAATTCCGTTGTCATCTCCCCCCGTCCCGCACTGATGCCGGCAATCTAACTCTGAGTTTGTGTGTATTTACTCACTACGAATGAACTACCGAAAATGCCCAACGCCCGTGCCCTTGTACTCACACACACTCACACATACACACACACACACACACACACACCTCGCCGTGCTCACTGGAGCGTGCACCGCGCGTGCTCGGCGCCGCATGGCAGCTGCCGCGCGCGTCGTCCGGGCCGCCCTCCACCAACGACGTCGCCGTCGAGGAGACACACGCAAGTCCGAGGCCACGGCGGCGAGGATGACGGCCTCTGTCAGCACGCGGCGGGGGGCGATCGGGCCGGGGTCTGAGGCCGCGCCGCGCCGCGCTGGGGATGTGTCGTGCTTTGTGGTAATTCGGTAATGAAGTGATGGGGGGAACGGCGAGGGCGGGGGGGGGGGGGGGGGGGGGGGGGGGGGAAGGGATGGTTAGGAGAGGAAGGGGAGGGCACTTCTTCTTGTCGGTCTCTCCGATCATTCGTGGCACGTCCTGTGCCCTCTTCGGTGCGGTTCGGTCGTCTCCACAAGAGGCCCCGACAAAGTTCACGCAAATTTGCACTGCAGCAAAAATTTGGGCCAGAAAGTTGAAATTTTAGCTTTCTATCTAACCGCACTTAAGATTCGGTAGTTTTGGCACACAGCGTCTTTAATTTAATCAGCTACGTCGTTCATCTGTTTTTTTTTTTTTTTGGTGTGCTAGATTTTGGCATCACTGCTAAAAATGAGAGAATGTCGCACGTTGATCTCAAAATTTGATGATATTTATTTTTCCTTATCCACAGTGTCGGTTGGTTCGATAGGAAAGAGGTGGCAACTAACTTGTACTCCCCCTCCCCCTACCATAGTAGTTTAGTCGCGGTGGTGTCCCGTCGCACCGCATGCCTGCCGGGTGGAATGCCAGGGCACCGAGTGCTCCTCGCCAAAGTCCACCGTAGGTTAGGTTAGGCTCAGTGTAGTATTCAGAGGATACCATCAAAGTTCATTTGGGGTTGGTGGGAAAGTATCGTCTGCTTCTATGACATCTGTTAATGTTTTTTTTTTCCTTTTCGGGGGCTGGGGTCTCAATTGGGGGCGGATAGGGTCGTACTTGAGGATTTGACCTCTAGCTTTGGCCATCTCCGATACGATCAAAAGAAATCATGTATCGACAAACTAGCTCTGCTTCTAAAGTTTTGCAAAAAATAAATATCTGGTGACAAAAGCTAATTGCAGCTGATGATGGCTTTGTGCGGACGTCCGCTGCCACGCTCATTTCCGGGCATTGCAGCAGTGCCGCTTGACCAGCTTTGCAGCGATCGGGTCTTAACGCGGTTTTAATCGATGACGCACACACACACACACACACACAGCGGATGTCGCGCTGTGCTCCTGGAGCTGTCGCCGTCACAGTTTCTGCTTGGTCGCGGACGTTGCGGAAGCGACTTGGGGGTCCGCGTTGGTGTATATCTAGAGTGGATCCCGTCGCATGGCGGTTAATGAACCGTGGATCATATTAATGCTCTTGTTGTTGTTGATGCTGCCGCTGCGAGCAGACGACATCCGTCGTCTGCTGGAGGACCACGCGCGGCGTTATTGGCTGCGCATCGCTGATCACGTGCGGCCAGCGTTTCCGCCCGTCCCGCCCCTCATACCCGGCCCTGCCTCAACCTCTATGTCTCATATCCCGTTCGCTCGCCACGTTGTGTTTTTGCTCAATTTTAGTACCCGTCGTTGTCGCACAGCTGGCGGGGTTTGAAGGAGCTCGGGAGGGTCCATCTTTGCCAGCCTCTGTCCCCGCCACACCCGAGCTCAAGCTGCGATGTGGTTTGCAACGCTCCGCAGGTGGTGGGAACTATTCTGAAATGGGATTGCACAGCAGTGGCGTAGGCCGAAGGGACAGCCAGAGCCGAAAGACTGTGTGTGTGTGTGTGTGTGTGTGTGTGTGTGTGTGTGTGTGTGGTTTCCCCCTAATTCGGAGCGCCGGCCGGTCACCCGGCGTCTCGTCCCGGGGGCGACATGGGGCCGCGTCCGCTGCCCTCGTCGCTATGCTTCCTTGTCATGCTGGTTGCGCCCACCCGTATGCGTCAGAGAGAGATGGAAGAGGCGCCTCAGCCGTTTCGGAGGTTTTGGGAGGCGCGGCGTCGGTGGGCGTGGGTGTCGGCGACTAATTGCCGGTCCCTCAGACCGAAAAGGGGGAAGAGGAGTCGCATGGGGGAGGGAGGGGGGGGGGGGGGGGGGGGGGGTGAGGGAGGTGAAATCCCTTACATATGGCACTGTTGCGCGAAGCGGTATGATATGGCAGACCAAATGATTCGCAGTGGGCTGTGTCGCCTAGGGACAGAATGCAGAATACACTTTTGAAAAAATGCACAGGCGAAGAAAATTACGTCCTAGAATACTAGTCCATGTAGTAGTAGCATGTGTTGGAAACGAAATGCCCTTTTAAAAAAATAAATTAGAATGTTATTGTTTTCCTGCTATGTTTACCTAGCCCTACCCTTATGACAAAAATAAAATTGTGCGCCATCCACAATTTGTGTTGTGTGTGTGTGTGAGAGAGAGAGAGAGAAGGGGAGAGAGAGATGCAGAATAATGCACCGGTGAGTCACGGTCGTGCAAATGCATGGTCATGACTCATGGTGGTGGTCAGCCCAGGCGCCGGGCGTGCATGTCAATCCAGTCACACGGTGGCCATCTCCTCCATGAGGGTTCATGTCACAGGCCAGACGACGTGCTGCTGTCTCAGAGAGAGAGAGAGAGAGAGAGAGAGAGAGACGGGTCTCTGCTTTCGTTTTCGGCGGCGCCATGTGCGAGTCAATGGGTGGTGCCGGTGGTGCTGCCCCCTGGTGGTCAAGTGAGTGACCGAGTGGGCGCGGTGGCGGGGCGCGGCGGGTCCGTCTAATTGAGTAATGCCAACCGAATGGTATTGACCATCGAAGTCGGCTGTGGCGGCTGCGGCCCGCCCAAGAGGCTGTGTGGCGGGCGGCGGCCCGGGACCCGCCGCCGGGACCCGCCGGGACCCGAAGCTCACAGCCCGCACGGCGGCGGCACTGCTGGCGGCCGGGCACGATAAGTTGCCTAACCTGAAGGGGTTAGCAGGCGTCGTAGCGCAGTGCCGCGTCCGCACTCTCTCTGTCTCTCCTTCTCTCTCTCTCTCTCTCTCTCTCTCTAGTATAGCTCGAGTCTGTCTCTCTTTCTAACCTGTCTCTCTTGTCACTTTTTAACTTGTCTCTCTTATCTATATAGCCCGTCTCTCTAATATCTCCCTCTAGCTAGTCTCTCTAACATCTCCCTCTAACCCGTCTCCATTATATCACTCCTTTAACATCTCTCTCTGTAACCTCTCTAACTTGTCTCTGTATGTTTAATAACTATGATATCTCTCTAACGCCTCTCCAATGTGCCTCTATTATCTCTGTCTCATCTACCTCTTATATCTCTGTCCCCATTGTGTCTCCCCGACCCGTCTCTCTAATGCCTCTCTGGTTCTCGCCCTGCCCCCAGGCAACCCCATATCGCTGACGGAGGCGAGGACAACCCTGGAGACGTGGAGGCCCGAGGTGCACGGCGCGATCGCCGTCAAGGTGGGCGAGATCCCGTACCAGGTGAGTCCGCGTAGAGGTGACGGTGTGTCCGTCTCACTCCCACTTCCGGTTCTGCATCCTTCCCCTCTTTGTTCCGGTCGCAGGCCTCCATCCGGCTGTACTCCCCGGAGTCCACCCAGCACAAGTGCGGCGGGGCCGTCATCAGCGCGTGGCACGTCCTCACCGCCGCCCGCTGCATCTCATACTCGTGAGTACCGGAAGTAGGCCGGAGGTACACCGGAAGCAGCCCGAAGGTACACCGGAAATAGCACGGAGGTACACCGGAAGTAGCCCGGTTGTACACCGGAAGTAGCCCGGAGGTACACCGGAAGTAGCCCGGAGGTGCACCGGAAGTAGCCCGGAGGTACACCGAAAGTAGCCCGGAGGTACACCGGAAGTACCCCAGTGATATACTGAGGTCCGGAAGGAGACTCACTTGTCGTCTGGGCTCCCCGCAGCGCCCCGCTCTCCCCGGAGTCGGTGTTCGTGGTGGTGGGGTCCGTGAAGCGGTCCTCCCTGGACGTGGGGGACATCGACACCGTGGTGCGCAAGGTGGCCAACATCGCGCGCCACCCGGAGTTCAGCTCCCGGGACCTCCGCCACGACCTGGCCGTGCTCACGGTGAGTCCCGCCGTCCGCCCCCCGACTAGAATATGGGTTACAAGTCTTAGATTTACACTCTAAATGTCCATGGGACAATTTTGTCCGAAGAAATGTTGCGTTTTCAAGCGAAACACGACATTGGGACTGTTTGCAACGTAAGCTGCGGGACAAATTGGAACATGCGAGCTACAACTAGTCCCATAATTATGCTACAAATTGTATCTCAGTTATGTTTTGCTTAAAAACGAATCATTTTGTTGGAAAAATTGTCCCATGACATTTACTGTGTGAATGGTTCTATACATTTGGTGCAGTCAGTATTCGCATGTATTCATACGTGGTGATGTATAATTTCTGGCAATTTTAGCCCGGGCAACAAATTTGTTTAAATTGTTTGTGATCCATGTATGGCCATGAGTACGCGGTACAAATCGTAAAATGTTTGTGCTTTGCACGAACCCCAGCACTTAGTGGGGAAAAAACGTTCCAGGACAAGTGTGCGTGTGTTTATGGAACTAGAGGTTAAATAAAATTTTTCAAGTTAAAGGATTTTTTTTTTCTAAAACTAGGGCCGGATGTGAGCACGGCCATATTTTTGCATCTGAGATGTACCAAATTCTCCTCAAGGAGATGCAATTTAGCTTGTGCTCCAATCCGGCCTCGGCTTTAAGGACAGAGTCGTCCTATGATGGCATTTAGAGTTGATGCACTCCGTGCGTTACTTTGCCGTCTGCCTGTATGTGTGTGTGTGTGTGTGTGTGTGTGTGTGTCAGCGCGCCCTCTGTCCCCAGCTCAACATGGCGCTGCCGATGGACCGCATGGACCGGATAGCAGCCATCCCGCTGCCCGTGGGGGGCATCCAGGTCAACTTCGGCACCACGTGCGTCGTCAGCGGCTGGGGGAACAACACGGTGGGTGGGACGTGCGGCCCGGTATTTCCTCTCGCCTCAGGACGCGGCCCGCCGACGCAAACCCGCAGGGGGAAAGGATCGCCAGTGTGAACTACACCACGGAACTACAGTTTGACTGTAGTTTTTTTGTACAGAAAAGTACAGTTCCACTGTAGGACAAGTGCTAGATAATTTATAGGAGCTGTGGTTTTTCGCGTCAACTGCAGTGCAACTTCAATAAAACTACATTGTGTGGAACTACAGTTTGTGGAACTACAGTCTGTGTACTGAAGTCTGAATTGTGGTTCCAGACGACACGGACGTGTCCGGGTGGTTCGAACCTGACGTGGAAGAGCCTCGCGGAAACGGCTGCTAATATATATATAGCCCGAGCATGGCGCCTGCCAGTGCCGGGGTAGGCCGACCCGCACGACACGCGTGCATTGCGGTGGCCGCGGCTGCCTACGCCGCAGGCGCGCTCCGCCGGGCCGTACACTCTACATGTCAGGGAACATTCGTGTCCCTTGAGCTGTGGGGCTATATCGGGACTATATTTGAGACGACAGCCAAATTTGAGGACAAATTTTATGTCTTCAGGAAAATTTCGCGGACAAAATTGACCTGAAATTGGCTCTGACGCTGGCCAAATCTGGCCTTAGGACAAGATCAAAATTGTCCACTCCATTTAACGGGGCCCATCGGCTCGAGCTTGCTGCTTCCAGATCATTGTGATTCGTTCTTTTCGATTCTAATTTTGTTAGCACAATGAGTGGAGCAGTGCGCGGCGGCGGCGTGGCCCTTGCCGTCTTGATAATGGAGCCGCCTCTGCCCTTGCAGGGCCAGTCGCCGGTGGAGTCGGACGCGCTGCTGACCGCGGAGGTGCCCTTCATCGGGAGGGACTACTGCGCGCACCTCCTGAACCCCGCGGCCCTGCAGGCGGGGGTCGTCTGCACCGCCCACCAGAAGGGCGGCGTCGGCGCCTGCGTGGTAAGGCACACCCATTCATGTCACCATTTAAAAAAAAGGGCGCTGGAGTTAATTTTTTTTAATGAACTTGCAAGTTTTTTGAAAGCTATAATTAACTCAAATTTGAAGCCAGTTCTCTAATGTGAACAATATACGACTCAATTTTCTTTTTAAGAAAAATTATTGATTTTTTCATTAACTTTTTCAAAGTATTTCATGTAAAAATCTTCTAGCCAGGGCGCGAACCCCTTCTATTTTTGACGAGAGTCGCACTAACCCGCGCTCGCCTCCACGCAGGGGGACCAGGGCGGTCCGCTGTCCTGCAACGGCTTCCTGGCGGGCATCGTGTCGTGGGGCCAGGGCTGCGGGGCGGGCGCCCGGCCCACCGTCTACACCAGCCTCGCGGACCACGTGGGCTGGGTGCGGGACCAGATGTCCGTGTCGCCGCGCCCCGGCCACGGCGGCCACGGCGGCCACGGCCTGTGGGGCGTCAACGGGGCCACGGCCAGGTCGCCGTCGACGCCGATGGTCGCCTTTCTAGCAGCGGCGGCGGCGGTGGCGGCCGTCGGCCACCTCCTGCACTCGAGGCTGGAGCCGTAGACAGCCAGTGAAATCAATAGACACTATAAATTATGTTTTGGCAATTTGGAAAAAAGGAGGAAAACGGAGAGGCAATGAGTGTTGTATCTGTGACTTTGGGTCATGGTGTGTAAATTTTCTAGCTGTGAGTATGTAATTAAGTTCGGAGGTGGGGTAGCAAGTAAACGTAAGGTAACCTAAGGAGCGCACAGAACGGGTCAGGGCTCAGGTAGAGATTTCCAATAATTCTGTCTGGATCAATGTTCGGATGGCCGGAGTGGTATCCCTTCAGAGCTTAGACTCGTGACATCATTATGTACTGTGTTTCTTTTTAGATTTGGACTCGTGAAAAAAGGTACGTAAAGGTCGTTTAGCATTAACCATCCACAAAATCGATCATAAAAATCGTGAAATCGATACGTTTAGACTGCTCGCATTTTGTAATTAAGTATTAATTTAGTCAAGATTTCTCCACTCATTTCTTTGTTTGTAATGTTAATCAAATGATACTCATATTAGTACGTACTACTAAAACGATGTGTATGTTGTACTGACTGTGTAGAGAGAGCTTGTACAAAGGTAAGGTAGCGTTTTAATATTTTGTATATAATAAAATTATTTTTAATTTAAACGTTTCGATTTTGAGGAGGAAATTGAAGGGACAGGTGTAAAGACACATGTGAAAAATCATCAGAACAATAACAATAGGCATTTTCGGACTACTCTCAATAATTTAAAGACATTCTTTAGCTACCTAAGTTAAATATCACGCAGACTTCATGCAGTCATGCACGTATACACACATTCACACATCCTCATCTCTCTCTCTCTCTCTCTCTCTCTCTCTCTCTCTCTCTCTCTCTCTCTCTCTCTCTCTCTCTCCCCCTTTTGCTCTTGTGGCAGTGAGGAACTCTTTACTACTATCTCGCCAGGAGATCAGTCTGAATATCACAATAAATATTTCCTCCGAAACTTTGCCGTCATTGGTGTACGCTCCCTCAATTCTTTAAACTTGACTTATGTTAGAGACATCTGGGCGCGGAACGAGCACGTTCTATTTTACACGTATGGTTTATGGCGTGAGGTTGACAATCGACGACAGTGCTGCCAATAACACATGCGGGTTCGCAAACCTCTGCGGTTATCGGATGGCTGCTCACAACATAGCAACAAACACACCCCTCAGCGCCATGCCTTTGTAACACACTCGGGCGTTTTCTTGTTTCTCTGTTGTCGCTGTTTTTATTCCCTTCAGCCTGGCGCGCGCGTCACACGGGACGCGGGTTCGAGTGCGTTTCCTCGTTCTCGCGCGGCCGGCAAGCTGGTCGTCGTGGTGGAGGCTACCGCGCCTTGGCACCCGCGCCGACGATGGTGGCGGCCGCGGCGTCGGCGGGGGCCTCGAAGCTGATGGGGCCGGACTGGTTGATGGGGTGGGTCGTGGGGCCGAAGGTGGTACCGTTGAGCTGCAAACAGAACGACGTGTGGCCGTCAGACAGGGTAATCGACCAACAAACTCCTCTCTCGTGTCTCTCCGTGTCCGTCTATCTGCGTCTCTCTCTCTCTCTCTCTCTCTCTCTCTCCTCTCTCGTTCTCTTTCCTTCTGTCTCTCTTTCCTTCTCTCTCTTGTATCTGTCGCTTCCTCCTCATCCCTCCATCTTTCTCTTTCTCTCCCTCTCTTACTCTCTCTCACTCCCTCTCTCTCTCCCTCTCTCTCTCTCTCTCTCTCTCTCTCTCTCTCTCTCTCTCTGTTCTCTTTCCCTCTGTCTCTCTTCACTTCCCTCTCTCTCTGTCTCCTCCCCCCCCCCCCTCTCCCTCACTCTCTACTATTCTCTCTTTCCCCAACCCCTCTCTCTCTCTCTCTCTCCTCTCTCTCTCTCTCTCTCTCTCTCTCTCTCTCTCTCTCGAACAGGATACACGAATACGATCCGGACTCTTTAACAGCCTTGCGATCCAACAAAAACTCGTTTCCTCCTGGACGTGAGTGTACTGCTCGGCGTCCCCGGGGCGGCGGCACTGAGGATGCAGAGCGCGCCACTCCGCTCTGACGTCACGGAGCGCGTCGCCGTGGCCGCGAGCACCACGGCGACGACGCCAGGAGGCCGGCGTGACGCGGCGCCGCCCGACGTCAGCCGCGATACGTGAGCCGCGAGCCGCGACGCGAACTGGCCGCGGGTCAGGGGTCGTCCGCGTGTTACGTAACGCATTGTCCGTCTCTCTCTCGCTCTCTTTCTATCTCTCTCTCCTCTCTCCCCCCCCCCCCCCCCCCTCTCTCTCTCTCTCTCTCTCTCACACACAACGCTCAGGAACGTGTGACGGGGACAGCCGCGTTACGAACACGGACCCTGACGAGACGTAGTATGTCGAGGGGGTGACGACAACTTCGGTAATGCGGCGGACTGCGTCGCCGGGTAAGTCCTGAGGGGCAAGGTGACCTGTGGCAACCGATTGCCAGATTACGGCCAGGTCGTCCGTTACTTTTGAAGGTAGTCGCGGGTAATACGTGGTTATCTACGTGCTATCCGGGGTAACGCGAAGTAATTCAGGAGTGATGCGAGGATAATCTGGGGTAATACGAGGGGTAATCGAGGAGAAATTTTAGGCTAATGCGGGGTTTTCAACACTCTCAAAAATATCTGTTTGAATTTAGCTTATTTGAGATTCTTGCCGTCAGTTTCTTGAATCAAGCTTGCGCATTTAGAACGATGCTTGAGTCAAGCATCGAGCTAAATGCGTGAGCTCGATTCAAGAAACTTACGGCGAGAATCTCAAATATGGTCAATCCTAACAGATTTTTTTTTTTTGAGAGCGTGAAGGAGAAATACGAGGGTTGCCTGGCATGCCTGGTCGGCACTCACAGAGATGGCCGGGACGGCGCGGATGAACTCGGTGGCGTCCACGCGGCCCATGTCCCAGTCGCGGGCCACGGCCAGGATGAGGTCGGCCACCAGGCTCTGGCGGTCGTCGTCCGTCAGGGTCTCGGCGACGATGTTGTTGGTGGAGGCGTCCTGCGGCCGCGGCGCGGGCAGCGCGGCAGTCAGCGCGGCCAGCAGCGCGGCCAGCAGCACGGCCTGCACGGCCACGGCGGGGAGCGGCCGCCGCGACATGGCGGTCACTGCGGGAGCGGGAGCACGGCAGGGTGAGTACAGCAGCACAGGACAACAGGAGTCAAAACAGTATGGGGGGCGTTCATGAACTACGTGACCAGCTTAGGGGGGAGGGGGCGGGGGGGTCTGGCCGTCGGTCACGATCCTATCCTTAATGCATGGGCAGGTTAGGTTAGCCCGGTCACGAAAGGGGGGGGGGGGGTCCAAAAGTGGTGTAAAATCGGTCACGTGGCTTATGAACGACCCCCATGATTTTTGCGGAAATGGGACTGGTTTGTCGTCACGATCGCTCAGTAGTCATCTTGACGTTATGTTCAATTGATTGATTTGAAACTATAGTTCGGGTTGCGTCATTTGCCGACGCGTTATTGGCTGAGCAGGTGGGGGGAGGGGGGGACAAGTGGTACCCTCCCCCTCCCCCCGCTCCTTGATCCGCCACTGCAGGTGGGTGACGGGCGGCGGCTCGCCCGCGCTTCGCGGGGGGTCATGCGCCGTGACAGGGCTGGCCCATGACGTCAACACGAGCGAGTGCGTGCCGCGAGCGGCGCGGGGATGCACGGAGGAAAACATTGAGAGGCGGCGCGTGCTGCGGGAGGGAGGGAGACGGAAAACAGGAGAGAAGAATGCGACACGCGGGGGGAGGGTGTGGCGAAGGTACCTGTTTGCAGTGAATCGCCCCCCTCCGCGTGGAGGGGAGGGGCGGAGCGGGAGGCGACGGTTCGGCACGACGAGGGGGAAGATGGCTGTCCCGTTTTTCTGAGTCGAGGACTTAAAATATGTAGATGGGGGGAAGAATGAGCTCTCCGCATTTTTCCGTTGACATTTGGAGTGCAAACTCGCATGTTTATAAATTTAGGTAATATGCCAAAAAATTTACCAAAATTCGCAAGGAAAAACAAAGAGAAAATACTTAATCTGTGGTCAATGCTGTACACCAAAAGTCTCGAGGAATAAAGTGTTCATCGCCGTGGGGAGTCCCCTGCGGGGGCGACTCTTTTCGCCAGGAAAACAAGTGGCAGCTCGGTGTGGGTGAATGTCCGGCGCGCGCGGTCTCACCACTATACGCTGCGCCGCCGTATCCTTCTCCTTTGGAATACGATTACGAAAGTCAGCGCAGCGCGCGGAGGTCGTTCGGATTTCCCCCTGACCGCGTTGAGGTAGGTCCGGGCGGACAGGCCGTCAGTGAATCGGGGACGGTTTGGAGCGAAGACAATGACAAGCGCGGGTACCGCCGTACCGGAACCGAGGAGCGAGGCATGGCGTGAATGGAAGGGGGGGGGGGGGGGGCAGGCGCCGCGCGTACACTTGGCAAGGCGAGTACGTTAGAGGAGTAAAATCTGCGATGGACCGGCTGTGATGTGAGCGAGAGAGACGGACTGTCCCGTTTGACTGCGGTGCTTTTTTTTTGCACATGACTATGAACAGATATAAACCATGATAAGCTATGTACAATATCGTACATAATTATGCACAGAACTGTACATAAGTATGTACAGATAGTACATGAACGTGTACAATTTTATACATAGGCTATGAAGATTTATATCTGTACATAATTATGTACAAAAAATAGTACGTAAGCATTAATTGTTCACTTCAATGAGTATGACAAGTATCACTTTCTTGTGAATGTGACAAGTGTGCGACAGGTCGTTAGAACGTTGTCATAGTCATATCCCTAAATTAACAGTGTTCTCTATCAGTCAATTTTTTCCGTACATACATCCTCTAGGTTAAATCGATATATTTTACTGTGTTATAGCAGTAAACCTAAGTGGTAAAATAATTGAGCAGTAAACACGCAGCACATATGTATCACCGGGCTCGAATACCTAGGCACTTAATTCTTGAACTGGGTTGGTTGGACGCGCAGGTTTCGCACTGAACACTCACTGGAGAGGAGGCGCTGTGCCGGCTGGGGGTCCTGAGAAGGTGTTCCTTGGTGGCGCTGGGGGAGGCCGTCACACGTCGTGAGTCGCGGCGGCGGTGCGGCAGCCGTGCCTGGGTACTTTTCCAGCGCGGGCCCGCGACTCGGATGTAGGAAACGAGTGCAATTAAACTGGCTCACGCAGGTATGAAGAGCGACCCGCGGGCTCTGAGGCGGCCGAGCGGCGTCGTGTTCGCGGACTGGCGGTCTGGCTCGGAGCGGGCGGCGGCCACTTGTGGCCCCGGCGCCGCCGCCGCCCGGTTATATACACGGAGTTGCAGGACTCTCTGGGAAACCCGCCTCCCGGGGCGGGCGTTCATCCTTGCCCGATCACAGCCCGATCCCTGCCCCCTCCCTGCCGGGGGGGGGGGGGGGGGGGGGGGGGGCCCGCGGCTGCCCCCGGCTGCCCCGCGGCTGCCCCTCGGCTGCCCCTCGGCTGCCCCTCGGCTGCCCCTCGGCTGCCCCTCGGCTGCCCCTCGGCTGCCCCTCGGCTGCCCCTCGGCTGCCCCTCGGCTGCCCCTCGGCTGCCCCTCGGCTGCCCCGCGGCTGCCCCGCGGCTGCCCCTCGGCTGCCCCTCGGCTGCCCCGCGGCTGCCCCGCGGCTGCCCCCGGCTGCCCCTCGGCTGCCCCTCGGCTGCCCCTCGGCTGGCCGGCGACCCATAGGACAGGACGAAACGGTGACGCGGGGCGCGCCCGCAGAGAGGTGCGTCGAAATCCGCCCACCTCTGCCCTCCCACCTCACCTACTCGCCTCGGGGCGGAAGTAGGGCACAGCGGGGTGGCCGGGGCTTCCCCAGCCGCCAGCGCACTGAACAATCCAAAGTCAGACCCGCGCGTCTTTGGGAGACTACGTAGTAAGAGGGTTAAGATGTTGTGTGTGAGTGTACATGAGACTATATGGTTTGTTTTATGGTGAATACTGACCGTTTTCTTTCATACGAGGTGTTTGTGATCATACATGCAAGTGCGAACTCATGGGCACATTGCGAATTCTATACATGTATATAGGTTCTATACATGTTGTATATATCCTCTATACAGGTTGTATAGGTTCTATACAGGTCGTATACGAGTAGCTTTTACCCGGGCGCTTTTACCCGGGGTGCTTCAAATCTCATCACTCTTGGGAGCGCGAGGTTCAGGGACGTCACACTAATTAAGAGGTGCAGCTCGAATGCAACGTTCACATGGCGCAAATTGGTGTTTCAAAATTAGAGAGCGACGCTCAAACTGAGCGATGAATATCGCCCCACGTTTTCCGGTGGGCCCGCCGGACATGTGTGTGTCGCGGGTCTGCCTACCCCGCGGCCGGCAGGCGTCCGCTCCGTAACTAATGACTTCTGCCTGTCATTGCTGCCAATCTGCCAATGTCGATCAAATTATTTTTTGATTTTTTTTGTTTTAGCGCCACGTGCGGTTTGACGTCTTGTCGGCCGGAAGCACCATGTCATTCCGTGGCCGGGCGGTTCCTGCAGGCGCCCTGGGTTGGGGCGTGGCGTGGCGTGGCGTGGCGTGGCGTGGCGGGGCGTGGCGACGCGGCAGCGCCTCAGTCCCTGCCGATCCACGCCGAACTTCGAACCGAACCACGCAGCCAGGAGCCGGGTGAAGGACCACCAGGTACTTAAACGGTCCATCACATAATTGCATTTTTTTTCTCAAATTTTTATTCATAGTTGACAAGTGAAGTACGTGAAGTTATGGTCCATTTAGGTGTTGCAGCCGGTGCCATGTGTCCGTGGCGTGCTGCGCTCCTCCTCGCCCTGGTCGTCGTGACGGCGGTCGCGAGGCCGGTCGAGGACGCCGATGAAGAAACGGTAACCTGTGACGCCGAACCACATGGTCTCAGCAGGGCGGCCGAACCATATCGCTTGGAAATGATTAGACCTAGTTGGCGTTGGTTTTGACAGGGACCGGCAACGTCGCCAGCGACACGGGCGCCAGAAGTGGACACCCCGCGCCCAGGACCTGAACACCTTCTGGGAGCTCTGGTGCCCGTCAACACGCCGAACCTGGGGCTCCCCCCCGTCCCCGCGAAGGTGTTCGGGGAGGTGCTGGGGCGGCTGGGGCAGCAGCGGGGGCGGCAGGTCCGTCAGCTGGTGTCGCTGGTCCCCGTGCCGCAGCCCCTGGAGCCGCTGGAGCCGCTGGACCTCATCGACCCCTTGCTGCTCCCGCCGCCGCCGCCACCACCTCCGGTGCTGGAGTACTTCTACGAGTACTAGAAAGCGGGGAGTTTTAAATCACATCGAAATCGGTGAGAACAAGACTGTCCCCTATTGAAGCGAATTTATCCGTTCTGTATGCGGGCGCCACGTTGTCCCCAGGGAGTGCATAAAACCTCATACTGTATCTCGAGGACAGAACAATTGTTCTCCGTCATTGTCCTCTCGTGTGTGTACCGGTCGAACCTTTTGTTTCGTGCTCCGCACTGGTAGCGGTATACCGTCATTCCAGTATACTGCACGCGTCTTGCATGTTCACCATTTTGAATATCCTGTGAAAGAAGGCGGGAGAGAGAAATGAGATCGATATTAAAACAAAAGAGAGTTGCCGGGGTTCGCCCCTGCCTCACCTGCCCGCGCTCTCGCACGTCTCGCGCGCCACCACCCTGGTGGTGCCGGACACCCGCTTGACGAGGCGGAGCGGCAGCCTGGAGGTCACGGCCTCGGAGAGCTTCATCGCTGTCTTCTGCGGGGCCAAAAGCCACACCGCTCAAATTGTCATGTGAAATTTTTTGTGCATAATTATGTGCATAATGCATAGTTTATGTACAAATTTGTGCATGATTATGTACTGCTCATGCATAATGATGTACAAATTTGTGCATGTTTGTGTACTGTTAGTACTTTTATGTGTCGACCACATATTATGTAACGTTTTTTCATCGCTGTCCCTGTCACACCCTACGGGACATGTGCGAGTGGGACAGAGACAGGCGGCGTTACGTGGTATGTGGACACCTTCCCGGCGCGCCGCTCACCAGGTCCGACTTGAACACCTCCTTGGACTGCCACCGGTCGACGAACACGTTCTTGGCCAGGTCCAGGGAGTCGATGACCTCCGCGGACGCGACCAGCTCGGCGACGCTCGTGGCCACCACCATGAGCCGGTCCACCACGTCGTCGGCGAACGCACCCGCGTCCGCGGCCGCCACCAGGGCGAGGAGGGCGACGACGGCGACCAGCGGCTTATTCTGTCTCATCGTGGCGCTGTGTTCCGTCCGTCCCCCGCGGCGGCTGCGGCCTGTCTGACGGCGGCCTCCGCCGGCGCCGACACCTCGCCGTCGACACCACGGCGTTGTGGGTCGTCGACATCCTTATCACACGGGTAGTAGCATTTCGTTTGCCAGCTGCCGCCGTTTCAGGAGAACAAAATGTCGCGAGAGATAACGGCGCGCGGCCCCTCTCCGGGAGAGGAAGACGTTTGTCGGGATCCTGGTCAGGGGCACCAGGTCGCCGACGCGGCCTCGCCGCGGCGTCGACGGCGGCCTCACGGCGGCAGCAGCAACCTGGCGGCGGAATAACACGTAGGAGTCAACGGACGACGAACCCCCCCGAGCCGGCCAGCGGTCCGCTGGTCCGGTGGTCCACTTTCGGCGAGGGAAGCACGCCGCCGCTGCCGCCGCCGCCGCCGCCACTCACGTGGCCGTGTTTTCGTGTCCTAAGTGGCTGAATCACGGGCTTTAATTGGCGGCGGCGGGTCGCGGCGGCCGCAGTGTTGTGGCTGCTCTTCGCCGTCCCCCCCGTGTACGCCGTGCTGCAGCAGGCCGCCGCCGGGGTTTCCCCGCTGCCGCCGCGTGCCGCCGCCGTCCCGCCGCCGCCCTTGACACCCCCCTCGCGCGCGTGCACCGTCTCCCGCGAAGAGGGACCTACGATGGAACTACAGATGAAGCTACAGTGCCCAAACTGTAGTTCCAAACTGTTGTTCTATCGCAGCTGCACAGCCGTCGACGTGGAAAACCATCGTTTGTCTGAATTATTTAGCACTTTGTCTGCAGTGGAGTTGTAGTTTTCTGCACAAAAACTACAGTTTGACTGTAGTTTCATGGTGTAGTTCACGCGGGAGGCTCTGCCACAAGTTCGCGGTCGCGTGCCTGCCACCGTGGACGCTGCCGGCGCGCGGGTCAGCGAGGCGCCGCCCGCCCGCCGCCGGGACGGATGGACAGATGTGGGCGGAAAAAACAGAGCGTGTCGCCGTGGCAGACTTTTCCAGGAGGAGCCGGCGGGCGGCCGCAAACGGAATCGTTTGTAGTTTCTAGCAAGCGGTGCGGAGCGGTGTGTCACTAGAGGCGCACTATGAGATCCGCCTCATGCGGCCACCACATCCGGTAGGAGTACGATCGGGAAAACTTGAACGGAGAGTTGGACTTTGGCAATCTGGTATACTACTTGCCTGTTACCGCTCCGTAATTATACACGCGATAGTGTGGTTCCAGTGCGACACGGAAGGGGTTCGGATGGATTAAGAAATGTTTGGGTACTTCCCACCCAAAACTTTGTCTAAATCCCGCTGCTTTCCAAACTTTGACTTAAAAGCAAATATTAAATAGAATTGCAGAGCCTCGGTTACATGTCAACGTGGTTCTCGAACACAAAGCGAAAACATAAAAAGAAGACATAATATGTTAATTTTAGGACAATCACACTTTTATTTTCACGCGAATACGTCTTGACTCACTTCCTAAAAGTCATACCGCCATGAAATTCGCGTCGCATTCCACCCATGGCCACGGAAAAGCCGAGAAACGCCTCCGCGCCTGGGGGGAGGGCAGCCCAATCTGCAGTCAGTCACAAATGCAAGATTTTTTTCAAACAATAAATTTCGCTTTATTGGCCCTGATTGGGTTTGGACCGACTCTAGACACGGTCCTACGAGAGAATTGGCGACGCCCCATGACGCCCCTGACCGCGGAAATGTGGAGAACACGTGTCCCGCGGGCCGCGACCCACGCCGTGGAGGTAGGCAGCCCAACCTACACTTCATGTCCTCTCACGACTAAACCACGGGCATTTACCAGAAACCGCAAGGCTGGTTTTGTACTAGTTGAGCCATTCCCCATATCGATTTCATCGAAATACTCAACGCATAATATTATCGGCGGCCAAAAATTTGGGAAATGGAAACGCCATTTTATTCAAATTTCGCACAGGAAATAAAGTTCCGATATTTTTCTCGCGCGCAATGTGTTTGGGCCGAACCTGAGAAGTCATATCGTCATGAAACTCGTGCCACATGGCACCATTCACGCAGGCAAAGCCGAGAAACTCGTGGACGCCTGTAGGGTAGGCAGCCCAACGTGCCCCTCGCGCCCAGTGCCTCACTCCACAGAACCACGATCATATCTGAGCGACGGAGGCTGAGGCTGGTGCATCCACCTTAACAATAACAAATGTATGTTTCAAATTTTCCTGATCACACTCTATATCACTATACCAGCAGCGAACATATAGGAGATGTTTGGAGGACTGACGAGGAATTGTAAAATACAGCATATTAGCAGTAACATAAGCTAAAACCTTGATTGGAAAATTCTTCTCATCAAAGAAGATCTTGGGCTGAAAGTTCGAAAAGGGTCTAGCGGTTACTAGTAAATTTTCGTGCGGTGTTGTAACTTTCCTGAAATAGTAAATCTGCAAAATCCCGAACGGCAATTTTTTTCCAATTAGTTAAGACAACTTCTGACAGGTGAGGAAGAGGCGGCACGTGCCATTGCTTTACACCTGACGTGCACCACCTGAGCGGGACAGACACGGACAGCGGGAGAAAAGGGCGAGGGGAGGGGGGATCCGGCGGTCACTTTCTCTGCGGCCGGCACGGCGGCACGGCGGCACGGCCACCGCTGCAGCCGCACGAGCCGCACTCGTACAGTCCGGGGACTCCTGAGAAGGACGCGTTGACGATCGACACCTCGAGGCGAACGGGCTTTTGCCCCCAGCGCTGGACTTCACCGAGCAGTCCGCCGGCACAGAGGAAAGGATCACTGCGCTTACAACCCGGTGTAGCGAGTTGCTGTATGGACCATTGAGATTAAATTTTCGTACGACTGCACACAAGTGTACTATATGGGAGCATGGGTTGTTACTTGTAACGATATAGCGGCGTTAGTCGTTATCGTTAGTTAACGGTAACGCGCTACTTTTACGTCGGGGTAGCGGCAACGCGTTATGTTACTACTCCCAGTAACGAGGTAAATTCAATTAGAAATTTTAAGTGAAATTTTATTAGAAATGGAACACCTAGGTGAAAACTTAAGCATAATCTGAAAGAATAGGAAGCAAAAATCGCAATTTTTTAAAAATAAAGTTTGGAAAAATTAAAATTGTGTCCGAAATAAGAGGCCCCTTGCCGCAGAGGCGGCGGTTGCTGTTCGTAATTTATGGCCGATCCTCCGAGGCGCGGCGGCTATTGAGTAATAATGCGAGCACGCTCCTCGTCGCTCCGCTTGGCTCCACTCCACTCCTCGACCTTCCGGTGCTGGGAGCGACGGAGAGAACAAAGAGAGGAGAGAGGGGGTGGAGAACGATGTTGCGGATAAGCTAGCAATGAGTGCCAAGCTGCACGAGTCTTCCATTAGTCCGTTCACTTCTTTTTAGAATTGTATTTTCCGAATTGACCCGAAGGTCAACGTCCAGAACTCAATACAGCAACTCAGGTACCCAAGACTCAAAGCGCTAGTTCCTTAAAAAGTATTTAATGTTTTTAAAGTTCAAAATTTAAAGTATGTTGTCGAATTTAGCGCCGCATTTAGCTCATCTAAACCTGCCAGAAGCAGGCTGTAGCCAAGAGAGAGGGAGAGAGAGAGCTCTTCGGGGGCTGTTGGTTGATTACCTTATTTGACGGCTGCATTTGTCTGTTCGCAGCTCAACGGCAGCTGCGGCAGCACACCTTCGGCCCCGCGGCGCACCGCATTAACTGGTCCGACACTCAGTCCTCGTCACTCCCTGTGAGAACTGGCATTCAGCGGTGGCGAGCGGCCTGGAGGCTGAAGGTTTTTGGAGGCCGAAGGCGTAGCCACGGAGGGCACAGCCCGGAAGCCCAGCGTGGAGGGTCCTGCCTGATCGACTGGCCAGCCCGCCCCGGACGCCGCCGGAGAACGTGGTCGCAGCACTGCTTCGCTGCCATGCACTTCCGAATCCACGCAACTGTACACTGTGAAACAAACGCGAGGATCACCCAAGCTTCTGCCAAGTGAGTGGACACCAGAGCGCGCATGAGCTGGGCAATTTAATCAGGACATTGTGCGGGTCCAAGTGCGGACAGAGACTGTAGATAATTATGCTGGTGAAACAGTGTTAAGCAAGCAATCGCACCCTTTCCGCAAAATGGGACGCGGAGCAGGATATTGAAGGGGGAACTGCTGACTCAGGTGTGTGACAATAAGGCAAACCAGCGCCTTAGTATATGCTAAGTTATGTTGGTTTAATAGTCTCAAGCAGGTAAAACAGGGTCATTTAGGAGAATTTTTCCAGTGAGTCGGCAGAGTTGCTATGCATCGCCCCCCCCCCCCTCCGCCCCTCTCTGCAGTATCTTTACCTGGTCGTACTTGCCCGGTGCGTCGCCCGGCCCCTGTGCGCTCTGCCGATGCTGCTGCCGCGTCGCCGTCATGCGATGCGTCCGTTTGCGTGCGCCCGCGACGCCCGTGCGACCGTCTCGCGGCCCGTCGAGTGATGCGGCAGTTGCGTGGCTCTGCAGGCCGGCAGATTCCGGACGCCGCCTTTGTAGCGCTGTCTCTGTCGCACCTATGGGATGCCCCGTAAGAGAGCGGCAAAGAGGTCCGAGCAGGTGGCGACGCTCCGCAGGCAGCCGTGCGTGCGGGGCGTAGGGACCCGCGGTCCGGGCTAGCGGTAATAAGTACCCCGCGTGGCCAAGGCCACTTCCGCGAGCCGAAAATAGGGGATTCGGGACGGCGGCGACACCCCCTGTCTTGTCGTCGTTTATTTTCGAGAGCGCTTCCGTACGTGGCCCTGACTCGCCAACTTGAATTTGCCTTGGATTGGTACCTTAGGCTCACACTCATAAAAGGTTACGACGATAACGCACTTCGTATTGCAGGGAAAACTGCATAACTCTGCATTACGAACATTTAAAATCAAAGCAAAATAATTCTAAGCCTCCTCCTTTAGTTTGGGGGACCCAGGGGACAAATAAAATAAAATTATTTACGCTTCGTGGTGTGCATTGATTGGGAGCATTGATTCGTGTCATTGCCAATGTCCAGCAAAGACCTGGTCCTTTTTGTTCTTGTTTTAAAACACATGTGCGCCGATACTTCAACCTGGTAAAGCTCTACCAACCCTCGATGTTGGAATCAGTTCGGAAGGACATATGACAAACAATCCTGTGACTGTGGGGGACCCTCGCAGAGGTGGTCTGGTGGAGTGCGAGAGAGTCACAACGGTAAGCCTTCACTGCGTTAGCGCGAGAGAGATGCCCGACCGTGTAGACGCACCCGGCTGGGCATCTCTCTTTCACCGACGCAGTCAAATGGGGCGTCCCGTCCCTCTCGCACTCACTCGGTCAGACCGCCCGCCGCCGTTGCTGGAACCTCTTTGGAAGATAAGAATTAGTGGAGGTTTGGGGCGTGTGGGTGGGGGGGACGGCCGCGCAGAGCTCGCGGGGACTCGCCTGCCGTCGCGGTGGATGCATGTTGCGCGCGGCGCCGCTGTCGGAAGCCGCCGCAGTCGCCGGCCGGACAACAAGTCGTCCTGGTCCACGCCACGCTGCAGGCCACGCTACAGGCCACGCTACAGGCCACGCTGCAGGCCAAGCTATGGGCAGCGCGAGCCGTGTGACGAGCCCCGGCGGCAGGGCAGGTAAGCGCGGAACCAGGGGGACAGGGACTTCGAAACGCGTCCGAGGGGACATTTTTAGCATGTCGCAGGAAAGGAGCGGCGTCTTGCTCTGTTACGCCACTACAGACTTCGGGGTATACATTTACCAACGTATTTTGTTTGCTCTATTGTTTCTAAGAGTTCGGGACGGAACCCAATAAGGATATATAAACTAGGTTGGTATTCCATTGGAATAATCTTAGTAAAAACTATAACGGATCCTTTCTCTCTCTCTCTCTCTCTCTCTCTCTCTCTCTCTCTCTCTCTCTCTCTCTCTCTGTCTCTCTCTCTGTCTCTCTCTCTCTCTCTCTTTACAGCTGACAGCAGCCCAACGAACCCTTTACAGTCACAGCCATTCGCTGTCCTCTTCCGATCCAGCCCGCTGTCTTTCTTTGAGGGGCTGTCCACAAATGATCGACACGCGTTTTGCGGGCCAACCTAGGATGGGACCATCGCGCGAACCCGCCTCTCCGTCCCGCTCCCCTTCCAGAGAGCGTTATGACATTTGTGGACAGCCCCTTATGTAATAATTACCACAATTATTTCTGCTCGCCTCGCCGTCGCCCTCCTAAACATCGTGTCGAACAGCACACCATCCCTCTGCGAAACTATTCCGGCGGGTGCGACGCGACGACGTCTGGGCGCCCTGACCCCCATGACTCACCTTGAGATGGTGGTGGTGTGTGGGGGGGGGGGGGGTCTCTTTGGGAGGAAGGGCCGGGGTAGGGGGCGTGGTGGGGGCGCTGTAGGAGCTGCACGGCCCGGCTCCGGCCGGCACTGGGGCCCCCCGTCAGTGCAACCCGTGTCGCTCCGGCCGCCGGTACGCCCCCGGCCACGCCGCGACGACCAGGCCGCCGTCCACGCTCGCTCGCGCGCGCCGCGTCCGGCACGTCCCGCGAGCCGCCGAAAGCAAAAGTGTGGTGTGCCGCTGTCTGGGGCCGGCCGGTGAGGCGCCCCTCGCGCACCGCCGTCCGCTCTCTGTTCGTCGCCCAGGGCAGCCGCGGGGCCCGCGGGGAGAGAGTCCCCAGCCCTTCTCTTGTCGCACGATAGGTACGGCGAGGTGCCGCGAGCCGAGCTGTCGCCAGCTAGGCGTGGTCGGACAAAAATAAAAAAAAAATACTACCGGTTGCATCCAAATGTTTTAAGCCGATTTTCATACACGCAGTTCATGGTGGTTGCAGGAAATATTATTTGGTGGGAATAACTATTTTGGTTTGCTGAAAGAAAATGCGCTACATTATATGGAACAACTGACGTTTCATTGCAGTCGCTCTCGCAACCAAAATTAGCTGCGCGTCTGAAAATCAATTTAAAAGTTATTGTTCTCCGTGCGGCAGCGCCTGTGCGTGTACCCGCGGACCAAGTTCACACGTCGTCTGTGTCGGCTGGATTACACACCCTCGAGGACCGAGCGCGTTGGTGCCCCGTGTAAGTGCAGCCAATCAGTACTTCAAACACGGCCATTAGCTGCGTCAGGAATGGCAATGAAGTTACAAATTTGGCACCCTTTTTCTATTGACGACGTCTTGGAGGTGAAGGTGTGAAGGTTCTCCGTTAGAAATGGCGCACGAGCACTTCGGTGCGTTAATGTCTCCGCAACTACGCCCCCCCCCCCCTCCAGTCACTTGTTGATGGGAGTCGGACAATCCCGTACTCGAATACGAAGTGTAATCCGGTGAACTGTGTAGTACTATTGTAGATGTTAGTGGAGGGGTGTACGGGAGGGAAAGGCCCCCTCGTCGATGAGCACAAAGCAAGAGCTCCAGCAACGCTCGTCCTGAAACACGCTTCCCTTGTTCGTGTGCATACTAAATGTAAATGTACTTTTTTTGTACATTGTAATGTACTGATCTGAGCATACATTAAAATGTAAAATACTGTACATTTCAATGCACAAAATTATACATTACAATGCACAATAATAGTTCATTTCCTTTACCGTACGTTTATTGTGCATTACAATGTACAGTTCGAAAAATCTTGTGCATTGAAATGTACAAATTTATAGATTTCAATGTAGATTATTGTACATTGTAATGCATGCTCTGATCTGTACATTGCAATGTACAAAGTAGTACATTGACATTTAGTGTGTGTACCCTGTGCACTGGCAGTGCAACAGTGTGGACGCCCTCTGTGCGCTCGCACTGAGGCTGCTCCACGCTGCTAGCGCGCGTCAGAACTGCCCACTGTGTGTCGTGTGTGCACCTGTGACATGCACCGTACGCGTGTGGTGCACTCACATGGCCTTGTAAGGTGGTCGCACCGGTCCTCACACGTCTGCAATTTTTCTGTTTTTTTTTTCGTTCTTTTCACCTGTACTGCCATCTGCTAGTATCTATATCTTTTGTAATGATTAAAAAAACCTATTGTTTTAAATATTTGAGTTAAACAGTTAATATTGCAATTTTTTTCTGAATGTGAATTGCTCGATTCTGCCTGCGCCTCGGTGCGCCCTTAAGTAAAGCAGCGGTCCGGACGGACGCGCTGCTCCGCTATCGCGGCCCGCCTTGCTTTGGCTGCCTTTGCGGCCGCTTCCCTGCCGGCGAAAGGGGCAACACACAGAGAGCACGGCAACAACTTTCACGCGCTGCTGTGCCGCCGCCGCTGCCTCCACCGCCGCCGCCGCCACTGCCTCCGCCGCCGCTGCCGCCGCCGCCGCTGCCTCCGACGCCGCTGCCGCCGCCGCTGCCCCGCCGGCGGCCGGCGCCAGCGTCAGGTATTACGTCGATTACGTTGTAGGCAGACAGGACGACCCGGGCGGAGCCCGCGGGACCGGCGGCGGCTGCGGCTGCGGCGGCGGCGGCGACGGGCCAAAGGGCGCACAGGAACCCGTCTGCCCGGATGCAAATACCGATTGTGACGCACCCGTCCGTTCCGTCCGCCACAGAGGTCTCCGGCGGTACGTGGACGGACACGGAAGCCCTCTATCAACGATCGCCAAAATTTTGGAAACTGAAATGGAAACGGAGGGAGCACGGGCATTCCGCGCTCACTCCGTCCTCCCTTGAGGCCCCCTGCGCGCTTCCCGGATTCCATGGGTGTTGCGTGTGGGGAGGCCAAAAACGCTCACGGGCCCCCGGGCCGCGCACACGGTGGCAAAACCCCTCGGTGATAGCCCATTGTGTGCAGGCCTCCTGTTCATTGTGCGTATGCATGTGTGTGTATGTGAGTGTGTGTGTGTGTGTGTATGCACCCGAGTCCTGCACTGATGCGTTGCGGCGCCTACAGAATGCGAGGCAGTCTGTTCAAGTGCGTAAAGGGGGGGGGGGTGAGACGTGCTAAGCGCCGTAAGTGAAACGGCGATGACGATGATTATCATTTAGCTTTAGTAGATGTGTGAGGCCTACCACATTGTCTCACGCTGGTGCTCCAAGGGGAGCATCATGGAAGTTGTAGTCAGTTGTTCAGTAACACTAGTAATAAAGTAATGTGTCAAGACATCGGCACATCTGGTCTTGGTCATCATACAAAACGAATCATAAAATAACACCAGGATCGTCATTCAATTCACAGTGATAGGTAGATGGAAGACTTACACAAATTCTCTTTCCTACACTTTCAGAGAAATCAAACCTGATTGACTGAGAAATTCAAGATTACTCAAATTTGATCGATCGTTTGACGGAAGTTTGTTGGAAATGACTGTTTTTCTCGCGGTTGAATCATGACTATTGCGTGTCGCCGCCTGAAAGTGGTGATACATACAGAAAGGAGGAAAAAAAAATGGAGTCTGCTGGGGCCAACATGAGCAGCGGCTCGTCAGCCACGACGGTATACTGTGCTGTTCTGGCGTGCGTGTGTCAGTGTGCGTGTGTGTTGCAATAGCCGATACTGCTCCGAGCCGATCACTCCTAGACGAGGGCTCCTTTACGTGGTGCTCTTGCCTCGCGGTGATGTAGGACCCAGGACCCAACGATTCGCGTGCAACGAAAGGAGTACGTGAGCGTATCAATGAGTGTATCAGTCTTCTCAGAAAGTCTTCAGTGAAATATACTATACTTTTCTTCGCCGTTTCTGTGATTTCCTTCTGCTGCTACTCGTCAAACTGCGAGGTCTGCTATCGAAAGTGAGGCGACCGTTTATTGCCATTTGCAATGAAAGGACGGAGCAGGCAGCTGTGCCGGAGCGCCTGTCAGCTGGTGGGTAGGCTGTGCTGTTACGCGTTGCTGCGCTGCGGGCTTGCCTATCCCCACTTCGCAGGCGCTCCCTCCTCTTGCTATCCATGTTTTCAGGTGGAGTTTTTGACTGTGTGCGCAGGTGCGTGTGTGTGTGTGTGTGTGTGTGTGAGAGAGAGAGAGAGAGAGAGAGAGAGAGAGGGAGAGAGGGTGGAGGGGGGGCATTGGTTACCGGCCAACACCAGCCGTGTGCGCCGATCACCGTGCCAAGTAGAGCCAAAAGCGCCGTCCCCATGGCCCGTCCCAGGGCTGCTCGTGAGCCCATGACAGCCATGGCTCCGCGTCCGTACCCAGCAGGAAGGCTCCGTGGGCACTTCAACGCACGTGCGTGCCATGTGAATTTCTATGGAATACCAAAACGGAAACTTTTGTCGTAGAAACGAGACGGTAACTGGGGACATGATCTCCGAACTATACCCGCTTTTTTTTTACGGCCGCTACCCGGTTTTTTAGGGTTGTGCTTTTTCATGTAGATAAACTGCGTGTCTGATGCTGAGTTTCAAAGGGATGGGGAATGTAAATGTCACCGATTATCGTGGTCGGTGAGACAGAATTGGTACAAAAGTGCTCCCGGTGGCGCATTAGCCTGTGGTGACTGACCCCGCACCGTGACGTGGGCAGACCAGAAGTGAGAAGTGGAGTGCCCGGGCCCCGGTCCAACATGCTGAGGCTGCACCTCGGCCCGTACCGCACTCCGTGCACACTAAATGTCAATGTACAATTTTGTACATTGTAATGTACAGATCTGAGCATGCATTATAATGTACAATATTGTACATTAAAATGTAGAAATTTGTACATTGTAATGCACAAATTTTTTCAAACTGTACATTGTAATGCACAATAAACGTACGGTAAAGGGAATGCACAAGCATTGTGCATCGTAATGTATAATTTTGTGCATTGAAACGTACAATATTGTACATTATAATGTATGCTCAGATCAGTACATTACAATGTACAAAAAAGGTACATTAACATTCGGTGTGTGCCCGCGCTTGCTGCTGGGATACGACGCGCGAAAGGAGACCGAAACGCCAGGCGCACAGCTGCACCGCGTGGCGTCGGAACCAGCAGCTTGAAGTCTGCGATGAGATCCAAAGTTTTTCCAGTAAAACCCACTGTCCGAAGAGTTAAGTCGAAGTGACGCGGCCCGTTCATCGTCTCCTTAGTTTATTCGAAATTGCCATATCTGATGAGAAGTTGATCCACACTGCGTTTTCTGTCAGATAGATGACCGCTAGTCTTTTCGAATTTACTTTCCTGAGACCACTTTACACCTGAGGTAAATTTGCTTTTGGATAATTCAAATTCCGGAAAAGGGGGGGCTTGCGCGTCTTTCATGTCTCGTCAAGTGTTTCCCAACCTTTTCCCCCCCGTTATTCCGTTCATTGGTGGTGATGGAGCGCAACTTTTGCCGTAGTCGAAACGAATCGCCACGTCTCTCCTTGCCGATCTTCACCGAAAACCTCAACGCGGCAGATTTTTCTGCGCATTTGCGATAACGGCTGCGATAAGGCGTCTAGCCGCAGGGGGGGTTCTCCGCTGCGGACCGGTCGGGGAAAAAAAATATATGAAAAATACTGAGAGCGCAAAGAATCCAGTCGACCGGCTGTCAGCGAGATGTCGGCTGCTGATCATCGATAGATGCTTTGGGACCTTGTGTGTGACCCTACACGCTGTCGCTCCGCACCTCAGGGACCCAGAAGAGCATGCTGCCGAGCGATTCCGAACACGCTCTCGGGTCTCTCTCTCTCTCTCTCTCTCTCTCTCTCTCTCTCTCTCTCTCTCTCTCTCTCCTTCTCTCTCTCCTTCTCTCTCTCCTTCTCTCTCTCTCTCTCGCAGCACCCGAGTGTGACAGAGACGGAGCAATGAGGACAGTGTTCGGAGCCCCCCGGCCGGACGCGGCAGCGACACACCGCAGCGCCCCGGCCACGCTTGCATCGCTACCCCGAAAAAATTATTCAACCGGTTATTCAACTTGGCGCTCGTTCGGGAGCAGCCGGGGGAGTCAACGCGGCGCGGCCCGAGGCTGACTCCGAGGGGACGTCTCTCGTCGCTCTGCCTCCGTCGCACTCACAGGGCCGTTCCTTGGGGGGTGCGAGAGAGACAGAGGCGACTAAGCGAACCTTCGGAGTCAGCCTGCTGAGGCGGTGGCGGCGGGCGTTGGCGCTCCCGTGTTGACATAATGTCGGCGGAAAAAAATAATAGCAAATTAAAATCGCGCCTGGCTCGCTGTCTGCAACTGCCCCTTCCGTGCCCCCCCCCCCCCCCCCCACTTCTCTACCGTCTGGTTCTTACCTCTTCACGTTGACGTCAGCACTATAGTGCAGCGGTTCCGTCGCTCCGCGGTTTCTAATTATCACCGCTCTGAGAATCGGATATTCCGATACTAATGTAGACTGAAATTGTTTTAGGGTTCCGTAGTTCAGTTTGTCTGGACGAGCGGAAAAACCACAAGTGGTGCCAACTAATGTTTTCTAATATTTCTTTTCAGACAAGCGACACTTTTTAGTTGCGATAAAACTTCGTTAAGTGAAACATATCTTAGTTTAGGGTATTAGAAAAAGGGCCGGTGATCTTAGCCAGTGAGTTGATCCAACGAACGGTGACGTCTGGATCTGTTCAGGTGTTTAACTAAATGGAATTGCATGAACGCATTCTGGGTTTCCCCAACGAAAAGAAATAGGTCCCCTATTCTCTTAGCTTTTGTTGGCACATTTCAAATGTGCCGCTTGTCTGAAGACCGACACACATAATATGGATCCACTTTTATTTTTCCGCCGCGGACTCTTTTCCGATCAGTTGCTCGGCGAGACGTTGGGAGCGGCCCTCGGCGGCCCCCGACCTGACCGCCGTGTGGATCGGGCGCGGGCTGAGTGGTTGTGGAACAGGTCCTCGGCGGCGGTGCAAGGGTATTCAGGTAACGGAGACAAGGTCACCTCTCAATTGCAGTCCTGCGGCGAGCGGGTAAATGTCGGCAGCGGCACGTACCGGGCAAATCACTCGGTGCGTGTGAGGCAGGCGGTATGACTCTCTTTAGTTTTGTTGATGAAAGAGAGTGAGTAGGGAAAGCATGCATGGAGTAGCTGCAGTGCCGATGCTGGTGATTGGTCTCGGAGACTACTGATATGTCACGGTCCAGCAAAAGGTCCCGGTTTAAATTTTTCTTACAGTACAATCGGCATTTCCGACGGGGCTTCAGAACGGCAGTAAAGGAGTTAAGACTGCTTCCACACTCTCTCAAAAAAAAAAAAAAAACGGTTGCATGGCCTTTTTCCGCTCTGCACCCTCAAGAGAATCTGTTTGAATTTTGCATATTTGAGATTCTTGCCGTCAGTTTCTTGAATCTCAAGAATCTCAAATATGCAAAATTCAAACAGAGTTTTTTTGAGATTGCAGAGCGGAAAGAGGCCATGCAACCGTACAACCGTTTCCGCTCTGGAAGTATTCTTGTTCTTCCTACACCGTTCCCGAGCCTCGCCCTGAATAATGCCTGTGGAAAAATTAAATCGACTGTTTACAAATATATTAATTTCCGATTTTGTCGCACAATTCCCGCGATAGTGTAAGCTGTCGCCAGCTGTCGCGCCGCTCGGAGGGCGCTGACACAGTCTGTGCCGCGGGACCCGCGCCCGGCCGCGTGCCTCTCGGTCACCGGCAACGCTCTCATGGGCCGTGTGGACATAATCGACGACGTACGGGATGGCGGTCGCGGGGAGAAAGAAACGCGGTGAGGAGGGAGTGACGGCCTGGCGGGGCCGGCGGCAGCGGCGGGGGGGGGGGGGGGGGGGGCGAAAAAGAGCAAAGAAGGTGGCTGGCGAAGGTGTTGCGTACGGTCTTCATTCCGTCGGCAGGGTTCTTTGATGCGGGCGTCGCTGTGTACCACCTCACCGCTACTGCAAGGGGGGCGCTGCTCAAGTCTGACAAAAATGCTTGGGTCACTAAGTGCTTGCAAACGTGGCGTAGCCACTTGCAAAAATGAAATAAAATAAATTAAATTGGCGTTATTATTTTATTCGCGTTTTATCATGGCTAAAGCCCCACAGGACATTCTTGCAAGGCACTGGGTTCACAACTCTGCGCCGAAGTTTTCAATGATTGTGTCGATTGTTGTATTTTTTGTTCGGAAACTATGAATTGTAATTCTAATCACGGCATTTTACGTCCGTTTCTTCTAGGTCTCAATAGGTCTCAAACTTCGGCCCGTCTTAATCAATAAGGTCTTCAGCCCATGATTGTGTTTAGCTGTCGCCAAATGTGTTACAATGACAATGTTTTGAGTCGTGAACCTCTGAGGTTGGACACATCAGATGACGGACCCTCGGGCGGGACCCCGGACAGGGCGGTGTTCCCCGGAACGAACGGAATGTCTTCCCAGACGCAGCGGCGCCCAGGGGAGAGAGGGGGGGGGGGGTCGTTATTGCGTAAGTTACAAGCGGCCCGTTCCGATGCGTGACACTGACGGATCGGAGGCGCTCTACCGGGGGGGGGGGGGGGGGGACCCGCTGCACCGTGACGGCCGACGGGGCGCCGGCGGGGCGCCGACAACTCACTCGCGGCGGCATTCGGGAAGACGTTGTTGGCCTTTCCCCGGCAGGATGCTTTGCCGCCGCCGTGGTCGGCCGTGCGATTCCGCCGGTTGGCTTTGAAAATCCGGCGAGCTGTGCGGGGCCACCACTGGACCACCACCGGTCCTCACGGCAATCGAGGCGCCGAACGTATCACTGCCTTCTAGAAGCGGGGCGGCGCGGCCGGCGGCGGCGGGTCCCGGCCGGTGGAAGTGCAAGGCTGCGCCTTCTCCACACACCCGACCGACCTCCACGCCATAGCTCCTCTGCACATGAGTGCTAATGGGCGAGTTCGGCCGTCCAGGAGCCATTTAGTGATCGTCATCGGTGTATGTGCAACTTGTGTATAAAGATGGCAACAGCACTGCGCCAGCCGAGGGAAGGGGGTGAAGGCAAGGACTGTGGGCCACTGGTCCCCCTTGCTCGCGAACGGCGATGGCGCGAGGGGAGCACCCCGAACCACTCGGCCAAAATCTGTGCGCAGCAGATTTTGAGAGATTTTCGCGGACTTTGGACCCTTATTTGTTCAAGTTTTCGAGCTTTAATAACCGATCTTGGTCCGAGGGCAGCCGACAAGTGCTTGATATGATCTTGAAGTATAGGCAGTGCGTAGAACTGGGTGCGACGACCATGTCACCAAATGTGTAATTCATGGAGTGCCCCCTCGGCGCTCCCTGTCATAGGCTTGCCTCGAACGCAGGAGGGCGTTAGCTGAAGTGAATATTTATTATATTTAAACCGTGGCTCGTGCACATTGCCGGCCACTTGGTTCAACACCGGTGAACGTCCCAGTGGGCCACACCGCTTTGGACCTGTGCGGCTGCGTCTTCCAGTGCGTCGTTTTCCATTCATGACACGGTGACCACCATTCATGACTCGGCATAACCCGTCGTACTCATTCACTTTCTGTCCCTCTCTCTCTCTCTCCCTCTCTCTCTCTCTCTCTCTCTCTCTCTCTCTCTCTCTCTCTCTCTCCCTCTCTCTCTCTCTCTCCCTCTCTCTCTCCCTCCGGGTTCGGTCGGAGGCCGGTTTGTTTTGCTGTCCAGCGGCTATCCACGACGTGACAGATGCTGTTGCTACGGTACATCTGACCCCTCCCCGGCCCGCCGCCGGGCCCCTCATCCACCCCCTCCCCGTCCCCGATCTACCACCGCCACCACCACGACCACCACCACCACCACCACCACTACAACCACCGCTACCCCACCAGACGTAGTCCGGCGTTGTGACCATGAACTGGCCATCCCGCGCCGGCCGTTGCCTAACACGCTGCCCTCGCCGCGCCAGGGCTAAGCGGCTCGCCCGCTGCACCGTCGAAGCTTCGAGGTACCCGCGGCGGATTACGGTCAGATACGGCAGTCTGCCCGAGCGCCCCGGCGGCGGTGCGTGAGGCGGGGGTGGGGCGCGCGGCGGCAGAGGGAGAGGGGGGCGGGGCAGGTGAGAGGGGCAGCGGGGCCGGCCAGCAGCCGTTTTCGATGCAGTCGCACGCAGGTCTGCACTCTGTGTGGCTGATAGGAATCAGACCGGGCCTCCAGCGCAGCCTCCAGCGAAACGCCATACCGGACCGCAGCGCGGCGCGCCAGCCGCGGCGTGCAGCCGGCGTGCAGCCGAGTACGGACAGTCTTGTGAATGTGAGTGAGAGTTTGTGCGCGCACGGAGGGTTAAATGAACCTCTAACGCCACCTGCGTGGTGTGTCGCTAGAGTGTTTCCGGACGTGCAGTGCACCCTCACCAACTACCGAGCACCCGCTGCTGCGAACGCGTTCGCGCCAACCAGCCCGTGCTCGGGAACGAGAAAATATTTCTCTGAAGACAACATTTTGCTACGGATTTCGTCTCCCTCCCTCTCCGTCTGCTCGCATCGCCCCGTCTCACTCTAGGCAGGCCTGACCAGAGCTGTGCCCGCCAGCCCCGAGAGCTCCACTCCAGCAGCCTCCAGCGCGCCTCCAGCGCAGCGCTGAAGCGTTGCGGGGCTGCCGCGGTCCCATTCATCCCCATTGGCTGCCCCCCGTTGAACGTGCGGCCTGTCGTGTTGCAGAGAATGTGAACGCCGCGACCATGGCCGCCGCACGACGCCGAGGCATCGCCGCCGTCATCGCCCTCCTCGTCGTCGGTAAGTACTCACTTGCTAACTCAAGGGTCTGACATTCAGGCGCTTACAAGCGCCTTGCGCTCTGTCAGACGTTTGTAGACTTCTGACCCTGCTGTCGGACGTTTGTAGGCTTCTGACTCTGCTGTCGGACGTTTGTAGACTTCTGACCCTGCTGTCGGACGTTTGTAGACTTCTGACCCAGGTGTCGGACGTTTGTAAGCGTCTGACACCGAAGCCAGGCGCTTCTAAACGTCTGACACGTCTGTGAGGCGGCTTGAGGCCCGGGAGAGGCACGCAATTCTATGTGTCTGACTTGGATGTCAGTCGCCTACAAGTGTCTGACAGTGGTGTCAGACGCATACAAACGTCTGACGCAGTGCGAGACGCTTGTGACCGCCTGAATGTCAGACACTTGTATTAGCAGTGCAATCCTCGCGCCATAATAACGCCATGGTACAATCACTAACAATTCATTACACAAAACATTTAAACAGTTATAGTTGAGGAATTAATGCGACGGAATCTACTATGCGAAAACTGGCACAAAACTTAATTTTTGATCTTGGAAAATGTGAGCATTTTATAAGCCGGCGTCGAGACCCGTATACAAATATAATTTGCCGTACACCTAGCATTACTCGCACGGCTGTAAACGGGGCGGGGCGTTCCCGTTCTGCTTCCTTGCGATTCCTTATTTGCTCGCCGTTGTTCACTTTCGCTCATTGAGAATCCCCCACTCCCAGCGCCGGGCGTCGTCCTCCGCGGTTCCTGGAGCGTGGCCCAGCCGATAAGGGACCGAATTACGCAACGCAGCCGTACAGTGGGATCAGTGGGAATTTTCAACGAGGCTCGGCAACGGAAGTGGAAGAACAAGAGTACTTTCAGTCCAGTGCTTGAACCAGGCAACGGGACGTTTTATTTTATGCTGACTCGAGGTGAACATGGGCATCGCCGTGTGACGTTTCATGTCTCTTTACGGTCTGGGAGTGTTTTTTCGCGTATCTTTCGTGAACCTTGTTGGCGACATGTGCGTCTCTCCCATTTCCCGTGGTCTAAGTGCCCTCCCGTGTCCACAGGCGCCGCATCGCAGGGCGGACTCCCCTTCCGGGACTTCGCCAACCCGGTGCCGTACGCGCCCACCTTCCAGACGGACCGGCCGGGGCCGTTCACTCGGGATGTCCGCCAGCAGACGTACCAGGGCTTCCAGGCCCCTCCCTTTAAGCCGCTGCCGCAACAGCAGCAGCCGCAGCTGCTACCTTTCCAGAACTCCAAGTTCCAGTCGCCGTTGCGCCAGCAGCAGCCGGCCTTCCAGTCGGACCTCGCCTCCTTTCAGTGGCAGGAGAAGCAGCCCTTCACCCGGAACGCATCTAACTTCAACTATAACAACTTCCAGATCGGGGGCTTTGTAACAACGGTAACTATAAATGACTCATGTTGAGAAACAAATTCAGAATATTTACTACGGCTGGATAGGGCCTAAAGCTGGCAGTCTGGTCATCAAAATATTTTGAAAAGTCTATCCCCACTGCTGAAATAGTTTTGTGACCAGTTTTGTGACTACATTTTCTTGTTTTATGTTCACCTCAGCCCTCGACTGTGGCGCATCCTGGACAGCAAGCGGACTTCCCCCAGTTCTTCCAGGACCCTCAGTTTGAGCAGCTGTTCCACCAGGAGCTCAACCACCAGATAGAGCTCGAACAGCAGAGGCTTCAAGACCAGGGGCGGTTCCAGCAGCAACAACAACAACCGCCGATGATACTTCAGATCGAGCATGGCGTTCGACCGCAACCTCAACAGCATCATCCGTCGTTCCAGATCCAGCAGTCACACTCGGTGCAGGTGGAGCGGCCGCAGCTGCAGCAGCTGCATGAACTGCACTCGCTCCTGGAGCAGCAGCTTCAACACCACGAAGTCCGCCAGAAAGAACAGCAACAACAGCAACAGCAGCAGCTGCAGCAGATGATACGCCAACAACAACAGCAGCACCAACAACAGCAGCAACAGCAGAACCTGGTGGACTCGCACGAGTTCTTCATGTCACAGAAGCTGAAGCCACAAACGCCTCAGCCCACGAGGCGCCCAGACCAGCAGAAACAGCCGCAGAAGCTGCCGCAGACACCCAAGCTGCCGCAGACGCCCAAGCTGCCCTCGACCACGACCCCTCAAGCACCACTGGAGATCATCGACCTCAGCCAGTTCCTCCCCTTCTTACAACAACAGCAGAAGCAACAACAGCAACAGCAGGACAGTGAGAAAGACAAGGAACAGGACAAGCAGAAGGAGCTGAGCCGGCAGCAGTTGCAGCGGCTGCGGCAGCAGCAGCGCCAACAGGAGACTCTGCGCCAGCAGGAGGAGCGGAGGGAGCTGGAGCAGAAGTACAGGGAGCGGCAGCGGCAGCAGCGGCAGCAAGTGCAACAGGTGCAACAGGTCAGATTCGAAGTGCTCTGTGGCGGGCTTGCGTAGGTGCTTCCTATAATGCTGAACACGGAAAGTTGGATTACAAAACATTCTCATGCCCTCGCCGGTACATTTTCAATGGACATCCTCACAAATTTAAGGCGTCTTGTATCCAGGCTCAACGATCCCAGGCCCAGCGCCAGCAGAGGCAACAGCCCAACATCAACACCATCAACGCCAACCGCACGGTGGAGAAGGAGAAGCCCGTCACGTCGGTGAGGGACCTGTTCAACACGACGTCCTGCATCGAGCCGCCGCTCACCTGCCCGCACCCGCGCATCCACTTCTACCTGTACACCAGGTGAGCCTGGTCGGCAGCATCCACGCACTCATGGGAACGTGTTGTGGACAAACATGCTTGTACGCAAGCTTTTATGTACCTAATGTATGCATAATCAAGTACAGTATTGTACATCATTATGCATGAGTTCGTACGTTTGCTTGGTACGTTGTTACACATACATGATTATGTACAAAAAATATTCGTACACTTTAAAACACGAAATTGTGCACAGTGTGTACAAATTCATTTATAATATGTACGAATTCGTACATAATCATGGATGCTTAAAAGCGTACATAATTACATACAAAATTTGTACACAGTAATTTGGTGTGCTGGAACGAGACTCCGCAGGGTGTCCGTCCTCTTGACGCGGCTGGCAATGCCACAAACAATCCGGTATCGACTAATAGCGAACGAGCATTTCTCGCCTGGACCCAGGACCTTCATCCGAAGCCTATGATGGGTTATGTCAGATCCGGTCAGGTCCAGTCCACAGAACTGATGATGACAGGTGTGTAGTGGAGCCGGTGGGCCGCGCCTCCAGGGAACCGCCAGGGACCCTGGAATGCAGCCCCTGTGCAATCCGTCAGACCCCCTCTGGTTCCTCTCGAGATGACAGATCTCCGTCGGAAGGCACGTACACACTAGATGTTAATGTACTTTTTTGTACATTGTAATGTACTGATCTGAGCATACACTATAATGAGCAATATTGTACATTTCAATGCACAAAATTATACATCACGATGAACAATACTTGTGCATTTCCTTTGCCAAACGTTTATTGTGCATTGCAATGTACAGTTTAAATTGTACATTGTACATTTACATATAGTGTGTAAGAGCGCGCAAGACAAACGGGGCCTTCGTTACGACACGCGCCAGCCGTGAACCCTCGGATATATTGTGATGCAAATGAGCCGGGGGCTGCGCGTGGTGGGTGGACCTGGTCGGACCACATTTTGCGGTCATCTCCACTCACGCGGGGGCCGCCACAGCGTTTAAAACTTACATTTTGGCCAAAAGGTCTTAAATTGTAGAATATTTTTTGACCGGAACACACATAAGTGTGTTGAAATTCTTACAAAACATGTAATAAATCGTACATCAGCTATGAGTGCACGGAATTTCACGTAATTATGTACAAAGTTATCCACAGCCAATCAGTGTGTTGTAGGCGATTGTAACTCTTTCATTCTCGGTCCCCCAACTGCTGTACCGAGAGCTGAGCCGAGGAAATGATACAAATAAGGTCGGAGAATCGCGGCCGGGAGCGGCGCCCGGAGGCCCGGGGGGCCGGGGGGCCGGAGGGGGGGACTGTGCGAACGTGCTCGCCTCCAGCGGGTGTCCGCACCCCGTGGTACTTCCGGTGGGACAGAGACGCGACCACAAGCCTGCCGTAATGACACCGCCGCCCGCAGCAACAACAGCTGCCACCGCAACAAACAACAACAACAACAACATCAGACCGACGACGCCCCCCCCCCCCGCTGCCTCTGTGCCCCACCATCCCCCTCACCCTACGCTAATTATCTCTGGCTCTTCTCCGCTTGACAAAACCGCTGTCGTTGTTTGGGAACGGGAGCAGCGCAGGCGGGGCCTCGCGGTGGACGCTGTGTTTGGCACCCACGTTACGTCACTGCCGCGGACAAAATGCCGTGTAAAAGAGCACTCGTGTGTGTGTGTGTATGTGTGTATGTGTGTGTGTGTGTGTGTGTGTGCGCGCGCGCGCTTTCGCCGCCTCCATTTCATCGCGCGCCGGCCGCTTTCGCCCCGTTTTGGCGGACGATCCGACGCCCGTTTCCGTGCAGCACGGGATCGTGGGATTCCTTGTACGGGGAGGCCGCAGGGTTATACGGTGCCGGGGAGACAGTTGCGGGCGGCCGGAACGTTTTTATTACCGCACTCACGCCGCGTCTCTGTTCGGGGTGTCCGGGTCACGACGACTTAGCAGGAAAGCGCCGTAGCGGGAGCGGGTTGCGACAGCGGGATGCTTGGAAGAGGGGCACAGGAGCGCAGAACGATAACGGATATGATTGTTTTTTTTTTCATGTCGAATAATGCTAAGAGCCACCGCTCCAGAGCAGTGCTCCAAGTCGCGAAGAATGGCCATTGTGTGGCTGTGTCGTGGTGTGCTACGTGGACTTTCTACGGTGAATGATTCGACGGCTGCGTTTCTTTCGACAGGACGACCCAGGAGAACGGGCAGCTGGTGGACGTGACCAAGCCCGAGTCGCTGCTGGGCACGCCGTTCAACCCCAAGCACCCCATCAAGGTGCTCATCCACGGCTTCCAGGGCGGCAGGCAGTTCTCCCCGTCCACCGACTTGAGAAAAGGTAAGGGCCTTTCGGACCTTCACGCTGTTCCAAAGTAACTTGCAAATGTTGCGTAGTTTTGATGTCACGCGAACCACCCTATAACCGAACATAACGTAGCCCTTGTAACAAAAACGCCGGGTGCACTTACTGCCTCCGCGCCTGCGAATGCTAGGGTAGGCCAGCCCGCAGGGCACCCGTGCACACACGCGTCGTCTGTTGCCTACCTATCAGGCGGTCCTCCATCGCAACCTACCGCCCGAAATCAGCTCAGGAATAGACGGCGACGCTCTAGACCAGGCCGAGGGCCAGGCGGGTCTCCCGGACGTGACTTTTGATCCCAATTTCTCTAATCTTTATCATTTACGCTCGACTTTCTTACTTGAGATTCTTACATTGACCTCCATGTTTCCACCGACTTCTTCATGTGCCCGCCACTCTCCAGCTTTGCTTCATTCTAAGAGGGGGTGGACGAGCACCTAAACCGTCTCGCCGTGACCTTCAGTCTGTCAACAGTCGCAATGCTAGACCCGCAGACCTCTCGGGCAGTCTGCCTGTCGTCCTCACAGGGTCACTGTCCTCGCCCCCCCCCCCCCCCCCCCCCCCGCCCCCTTCACCTTTGCCGGTCTGCGTCCTCACCGTCGCTGTCCTCGCCAGTGCATAAATCCCTGTGAGGCAACGCCAGCGACGCCGGCGTCTCGGCGTGGCTTTGGGCGTCTGTGAGAGCATCCCGGCGGGTCCAGGTGCCCGACCACGGCGGCGTGGCGAGCCTCGCTGCGCTACAGGTCCGGGTATCTCCCGTCCGACATATGGTGGAAAGGCCGCGGATGTGTCAGCCGGCGCGGTCACAGCCTGGTCCTGGCCCAAATACGATCAAAGAAAAACCTGACATGTCGGAAACAACCCTTTTTGTTTCCTGAGAACAAAAGAAAATGTTTTATGTAGACCTAGAAGTGCATTTGGGGGCATCCCCTTGCCAGTAAGGCAAGGGTTTGCAGCTTTTGAAATTTACCGTACCAAGGACATGGTCTTATAAAATATTGGAAGTGCGCCTCAAAAATGGCAATTTTTCAAAAAAAGTAATCCCAGAGAATAGCTATTTTTCGGTATGAACTCTGGGATTCCATGGAATACCTCGAGAATGCCTGGAGGGGGTACCAAAAGCCCGAGCTGCTTGACGTAATTTGCGGACTTCCCCTTAACGCGTGTGCTGTGCCATGGAGTAGAAGGTGATGCCTCTTACCCTATGTGCGGCACGGGCGGCTTCATGGCGGGGTCGTGACGCTCCGCGAGGCCCGCCGCGCGCCGTCCGCGGTGCGTGGGCGGCCGGTGTGAGCATGCCAAGTAGTGTCCGGTCCGCAGCCCGCGCGGCGCAGGCGGGCGGTAGGCGGGCGGCAGGCGGGCGGCAGGCGGGCGGCAGGCGCGCGGCCCCGGCCGCCTTGACCCACTGACGGCCACGCCGCCTCGGCCGTGCCGGGTCTCGGCCTGCCCCGCGCCGTTCAGAACCTCCCCTGCTGCATAACAAAAAAAAAAAGAAGAAGAAAGGAACACAACCGCTTGGCCAATTATCGTCCTCCGAGATGCTTGGCGCAGGATGCGAGGAGTGAAAGTGAGCCGGTGATGTATTCGAGTGCGACGAACCCTTGTTCTCGGAGTCGGCGTGCATGTCCTTAGTGTGTCCCACGCGAGCATCCGGGTGTCTTGCCTTATGGACAAAACTATTCTGTCATGTCTTCAAATGAGAGTGCAAATGAGGCACTCTGAGTGGCGGCGCACTCCCGCAGTACCCTGCGCAAAAGTACTGTAACTAGTACTCTCGTGTAATACCCCAAATCTGGACTTTTTCGGCCCTAAAACACCACAAATATTCAAAAATATTTTCTGTATTTTCCGCATTTTTTTCAAGTCACACTAACGATCCACAGCGCTGTACGACTTTGAGTGGCTCTCACAATATTTGCGAACCATCAGTTCATGAACCTTTGTAGTTTTTCTTTAATTTCACCTCGCTTTTCGGAGTTCCTTTGTAAGGGCTTGGATTGAAGGTCCTCGCGTCCCTTGACCCCAGCAGCGCTTGAGACCCTCTGTGCGCGCGTGTTGCAGCCTACTTCACCCGCGGCGACTACAACATCTTCGTGGTGGACTACCAGACGCTGGTGCGGCTGCCGTGCCTCTCGCAGATCCAGTGGTCGCCCTCCTTCTTGGCGCTGTGCGTGTCGCAGCTGGTGACGTACGTTGGCACCTCCACGGCGGGCCAGGCGCCCCCGGACCGCTTCCATCTCATCGGCTACTCGATCGGCGCGCACATCGCGGGCCTGGTGGCCAACTACATCAGCAGCGACCAGGGCAAGCTCGGCCGCATCACGGGGCTGGACCCGACCATCATCTTCTACCAGGTATAAACACACTCTGAATGTCAAGGAACAATTTTGTTCCTGAGACCAGACCTAAACACATCTAAATCTGGAGGGGTATTGCACCTCGAAAACAATTTCCTACCTTTCGTATTTAAAACTGTCTCCAGACTTAAATGGGTTAAAATGTGGCCCCAGCTAGAGGATAAGATTGCCCCATGTCCTTTAGGGTGCAGAGAATAGTGCCCCTACAACACGCTGTTCCTGAAATGATTCTAGTCAACATGAAACAAGGACTTTTGAACATGAATGTGTTATTTTTAAGGTAGAGACAAGGACAGAAGAGGCCTGAATCTATCTTGGCTGCGGCTAGAATCAAGCGTCGAGAACAGCTTGACGTTAATCACAAAAGATTCTTGAATCAAACAAAGAAATCAAAAGGTTGAAAACTTTCTTGTCTGCAGAAAACCGTTTACTTGGTGCCGTGGTTGCTCGGGTGATTGTTGAATGCTAAAAAATATTTCACCGAGTAAAAGATCTCCGATATATCAGGCGTTTCGTGGCCGTACTATAAATGTTTCTACAAAGAAATCAATTTCCTATTTTCCAGGGCTCGAATCGGTCACACGACTTGGACCCGACGGACGCCCATTTCATTGACGTGATCCACACCGGCGCCGGCATCCTGGGCCAGCGGGGGCCCAACGGCCACGTGGACTACTACGTGAACGGCGGCACCACGCAGCCGGGCTGCCAGAGCGACTCACTTATCAGTGAGTGCTTCGAGCTAAATGTACAAATTTGTACATAATTATGTACAGAATTACGCATACATAATTTATGTCCGAAATTGTGCATCATTGTGTACAAAAATGTACACCTGCTGTACAAATTTGTACAAACCTATGTTCAAAACTGTATATAAATTATGTATGCGCAATTCTGTACATAATTATGTACAAATGTGTACGTTTAAATTTAGTGTAGAACCTCCGTGCTGGTCGCGGGGCTGAGACAGACATAATCTGAAGAATTTTGCACTACATTCCAGATTTAAGTCCGGGCAGCCTTGTGCCATACCAGATAAAATTAGACGATGATCTTGCTCGGTGCCAGCAGCATAATCTGTGAAGAAATGTGCCTGGACCATTTTCTCATCCTTCATTTCATTTCCAGAGACCCTGTCGTGCGATCACACGAAGGTGTCCCCCTACTACGTCGAGTCCATCGTGACTCCCGTGGGCTTCTGGGCCCTGCCCTGCCCCAACCTCTTCAGCTACCTGCTCGGCTTCTGTCAGCCCAAGGACGAAGACTACATCATCATGGGAGAGGATGCCCCGCACACGTGAGTTAAAACTTCCCTTAACTTTGGGCCACAGGGCCCGTGCAACGAAGTGTCTGGCCTCGCGCCTTGGAGGTATGCAACGCACTCGCCTGAGTACGATGGGTTGCCTACCCTTCAGGCTGTGAGAGCGCTCGGGTGTCTTCCTTATGTGCGAAGAGCCATTGAATCGCATCCTGCAATGCTGCCTAGTTTCTGAATGGTGTGCCGTTATTGCAAGTCCCTCGGAGCATTACCCGACGGCTGGAAAGCCGGTATACCGGCTGTAAAACACTGTAATAACAGCGCAGCACTGTAGAAAATTCAGTCGTTTAATAACGAAGATTGTTCGATTAATTGGGGAGTAGATTGCATGAGAGCGTCTGTCATTCCGAAGTTGTGCGTTCCGAAAAAAAAAACGCGACACTGCTAATGATCGAAGTATTGCATGAGTGCGTGCGAATACGGCTACTGCAGCGAGCGAATTCGTCTACTTTTATACATCCGTTTGAGCTTTTTGACGGTCGTCACGTTTCAGGGCCAGAGGTATATACTACCTGTCGACAAACGGCCACAAACCCTACGCCAAGGGCTTCCCAGGGAAGAAGATGCCCATCAAGTTCCCCAAGTGGCGCGCCAACTGAAGAACCACCGCCTCTTTTTCGACGTATATGATATAGATTTTCTCCTGTGATCGAAACAGCGATGCCAAAGTGCGTGTTCGCTAAGACCCGCCCGATCTGTAAGGCCGCGTCTGATACGAATATGGAAGTCGTTGTTAGTTGTGTGATTTAAGGCTTTAGCCGTGTTTTCAAATAGGCTATCTGGAGCTTAAGCTCGTAGAGCCACTCATTCTGCCGATAATCTTGCGACTGCGTCGTTTGTGCTAAAGTCAACCGACTAGGAAGTCCTCGGGGCTGCTGCGTGCGCCCGAAGAAGAGAGTTACTCTTCGAGTTACCATTGTGGTTACCATTTTAAGTAGTACAAAGAAAGATGGTAGTGCTACTACTCGCTAGGAAACAGTATAAGCTTCATTGAAAGCAACTGCCATTTATCGTCAAGCAGAGCCACTTTTCGAATTCAACTGAACCAACGATGTGTTTGTGAATTCTGCTTTGTGACTACTAGCTTTCTTGAAATATCTCCAATAGTTTAATTTATGTTTTAGTTTATTGTACAATGCTCAAGTCGATGTAGTCGGAACGATACATATATGTTTGTGCATGCCTCAGGTGATTATGCCGCGTTGAGCACACTGTATTTATTGAATGCTGCCTTGACACAGTTCTCAAATGTGTTTCCATGTGATAGTAATAAAGGTTGACAAACTTTATTACGAAAAATTTGTAAATAAATGATGTCGTGAAGAGGATACGGCAGAGATTCATTTCAACGAAAGCCATCATAGTAGAAATTAATATTTATTTTAATGAAAGAATCATGACACAATGAAACAATGGAAATTATTAATATGTACTTAAAATTACATGATAGTCATGAGTTGATGCTGCCGGCATTGTATCACAATATTATCACTGGAATCAAGGAAGCCAACTCATGTTGACTAGTGGAATTTTCTATGAATATGACAATAAGTTAGTCTAAGAACTACAAGGGCTACAACAAAAGCCCAACAACCCAGCAACTTTCGGCAAATTGTAACAGTCTCTTACAATCATTATTTGGTACTAAACGGGGCCTTGACTCGGCGTAAGAAGTAAAATGATAATTAGTAAAGACTTCTGTCTCAATCATTGTCGTTAAGGCCGCAGTCCAAAGTCTGAGGTCTGAAATGAAGCCGCCTGCGGTATAATTTATTCCAAGTTTAAAAAGGTTGAGCAGTGCCCGCTGAGGCTTCTGAGCTACGTTCATTCGATTTTCACAAGGGCGGGCACTGTTGCCACATTCCTAAATGGAGATTCGGGCGGGCCAGACGCACCCGTATCTCGTGCGTGCCTAGAAAATTATGCTGGATGCGCACACGCAGGAGGGTGCAGGGTCAGAGTGGGCGGTCAGCGGCATTGCCAACAGCACCACGCATTCGTCTGAACAAAGTGAGCTAATTTGCGGTCCGCTTATTCGATCTTGGCGCACTCCCTGTCCTCCTTGGTGAGGTCCTTGTCGTCCCAGCCCCAGACGGGGTGGGTGCCGTCGCCGGTTCGCTTGGTGCGGGTCCTGACCATGTCCTCGTTGACGGACTTGAGGTCGTAGGCCTGGCCGATGCTGGCCATGAAGTCGATGAAGGCGGTGGTGAAGTTGGTGGAGTACTTTCCGAGCTCGGCGGTCTTGTAGTCCCAGGGGAAGACGTGGTGGTAGTTGTGGTAGCCCTCGCCCAGGGCGCCGAGGGAGACGAGGATGTTCTCACGGGCAGCGATAGACCTGGAGAGAAGCAGATTGCCATAATCAGTATTTCTGCTCGGCATGGACTCGAGTTGCGGCGTTTCCAGTGGGGCACTCACTTGTCGTAGGGGCGCTCGCCGGCGTAGTGGGCCAGGGAGTTGACCAGCCAGGTGCCGTGGAGGGACAGGGTGTAGCGCAGCATGGCGGCGACGAAGTAGGCGTTCCAGTAGGACTCGCCCCACAGGGCGGGCACCACGGTTGGCATAACGAAGCAACAGAGGGTGACGAGGGGGCCGTAGTACCTGCGGAAGAAGAAGAGCCACCGCATGTAGCAGACGTCCACCAGAGATCCGAGCTTCAAATCCGAAAGCAGTTTTAAGAATAAGATCTCCGCCAGGGCAAGGGCTTACTTCTTCTGGAAGGCGACGCAGGGGTCAGCCTCGATGTCGCTCAGGTCGACGGTCTTGCCGATACGGGTGACTTCGGGGTGCTTCTTGCAGAGCAGCCAGCCGACGTGGGCGAAGAAGAAACCGCGGTCGGCGTTGACGGGGTCAGCGTCGGTCTCGGTGAACTTGTGGTGCACGCGGTGGTCACGGGTCCACTCCCAGATGGAGTTCTGCAAGCAACGCTCTCATTGACTCAACGAAACTCTCCGCGACGCCAGCGCTGAACTCTTGTCAGACGTAGGTAAGTATGGACTCTGTGGGCTCCTCCCTCTGAAATGACCGAGCGGCAACCCTAGCGCCTCCTCGCAACAACGGCAAGGCGCACGCTGCGAGTGTGGCGCTGTTGGCGGTACAGGCCGGAGAGGTGGGCCGCCTAGGGTTGCCACTCAGCTGGATGAGCTGTGGAGCCGCGGAGACCATGATTGTATCCCAACTCACCTGGAAGGCGATGGTGTTGAAGAAGGTGAGCAGGGCGCGCATGGGCAGCCTGGCCTTGTAGGCCTTGTGGGACCAGAGTCGGTGCACGCCGGCGGACACGCCCAGGGTGCCGGCAACGTACAGGAGCACGGCTGCGGGGCAGAAGGGAGGACTCAGAGCCCGGTGGATAGGCAACACATTCGACTTGTCTGAGCTCGATCGGAATGAGACCTCGCTCCCCCCCCCCCCCTCTTCCCCTCCCTCTCTTCTAGAGATTTATCAGTCTCGTTTCTTCCTGTCGTGTCATGCAACTAGAAGACATCCGACCAAGCGTCCGCAACCCAACCAGATTATCCATACTTAAACACAATCGTTTGAGGTATTCTTCCTTTAAATGTGCGGCCTGGCGCCGCCAGTTCGCCACAGTACTCACCCCACGCGGTGGTCAGCAGCTTGGCGTCGGTGAAGACCAGCTTGAGGCCGTACAGGGCCATGAGGTGCATGACGACGAACCAGTACACGTTGGACCAGTAGATGGGCTGCAGCTCGCGGTACGACTTGCGCTTCTTCTGTGCCTGCTTTTCCTTGGTGATGACCTCGACGTAGTCGGGCGTCTCCTCGGTCTCGAAGAGGACGCCGCTACGGTAGTCGTTCACCTCGGCGATGTTGGGGGCCATCTGGAACACGGTGGAGGAGAGGGCGGGGTGAGACGACGGCTGCAAGTGCTCTGCGCACATGTGTCACTCCAAATGTCTAAGGACTATCGTGTCCTTGAGCCGGGGCGCGGTGAGCCGACTGATGCAAGTGTTCTCCACATAACTATCACTCTAAATGTCTAAGGACAATTTCATAAAAGATTTCAAGCCCACTGAAACGGTGATTGCGACTCTGAACTTCCCCTTTAATCTAATAACGATATTGTGAGCTTATTGGGAGCTTATTTTTAAAGTTGTTCAGCTGTTACAGAGTGAGTGTGCGTGTGATAATGCAGAGGAGATCAAAAGATCGTTGCTCTTTTCACACTACACTATACACACACACACACACACAATCACGACCCTATCAACTAATTTCTCGCCTGACCTCTCGTCTCCAAGACCACTCGTAGTACTATAATTGAAAGGGGTCTCGGAAGGAGGAAGAGGCGGGGGCATTTGGGGAGAGAGAAATAAAGAGAGGGAGTGAGAGGGAGAGAGACGGGCGGGACAAGGAGAAGGGGGAGGGGGGCGGAAGGGCCGGGAAGGGAAGTGGGGAGGCAGGAGGGCGACATCACGCCACACGCCGCGCGGCCCGCGCCACGCCGGCCGGCTCACCCCATTGGCTGGGGCCGCCGGGGCCGGGCGATGCCAGGCGCGAAGTGTCGCCGCCGCAGATTCCGCCGAAGCCCCCCGCGCCCCCTCCTCTCCCCTCTCTGTCTAGCCAAGCGTCTGATTCCGAACAACTGCTCTCTCTCTGTCTCTCTTTTCGGCGCACCCCCCCCCCCCACAAGAGCGACAGAGACAGAAATACAAAGACGGCGTATGCAGAATCAGCCGGCGGTAGCGCTCACGCGCTTAAACCTCCTGTGCAAATACCCCCGGCTGTGCGCGACGGTGTTTCGCAGCGGTTCCCGCGTGTCTCGTCCGCCCGACATCCGCGCACGTGAAAACGAAGCAGAACAACGGCGGGTGAAAAAAACCCACTCAAACGACACATTATTATAGTCATTTCCAACGAAGTACAAAGGATACACTCAGAGCGGAAACGGAGAGTACAATAAATGGCAGTATCTCCGTCGCGAGCCAATGTGCGATTTCTCATACCGCCCGTTGACACCATGCATGCATCATTGTTGTTCCACTTCCCGTGTCTGTAGGGCCTCGTCGTGGGAAATGCCTATTGAATAGCTTCGCATATTGGGCAAGTGCGAATCTAAAGAGGCAGGAGCGAAGGCCTTAGTGAGCAAGAAGGAGAGAGAGCAAGAAGGAGAGAGAGGGGGAGAGGGAGAGAGAGGAAGACAGAGCATACCGGCCACATAATGTGAGCCGGCTGATTAGCCGGGGTGTGCCGTATGGCGTGATGTGGGTGCGAGGGCCGGCGGCGCCACCGCAGCAGCAGCAGCAGCGCTGGCAGCGGGCCGGGCCTGGCCAGCGTCCAGCCCCATCGGACCACCACCGGCAGCGGGCTGATTCCGAAGCGACGCTCCGTCGTGCTGTCTCCGTCGCACTCCTGCGGTGTGCCGTGGGTGTGCGAGAGGGACAGAGCGACGGTGCGCTCCTGCGGCATGAGCCGGGAGGCTCAGGGGCGCGACGCGGCGGCCGCCGGCCGTGCGTACGGACCCGTGCCTGCCCCAACGAGGCGCCTCGAGGGACATTGGCGTGCCAGAGGCGGCCTCAGGCCGTCACAGACCGGCACAGACGCCGCCGGACGCGCGTCAGTGGGTGCGGGCGGTGCGGGCGCACGCCGCGGCAGCGTGATACAGTGGGCTGGCCAGGCACGGCCGGTAGGTCTGTGTTTGGACGGGGCGATCCGCAACACCCCACAGACACACATACACACACACACGCGCGCGCCCTGACGCTCAAACGTAAGCATGTGGGAAGCTCAGTCAGTCTCAGGGGCGCCGCCATGGGTCTCGTGCGCGGCTCGGCTCGCACGTGATGGGGCGCGGGTTTAGGTTAACCAGGGAGGGACACGGTCAAGGCCAGTGGAGAGAGAGAGAGAGAGAGAGAGAGAGAGAGAGAGTAAGAGAGAGAGAGAGGCAGGCAGTGGCAGCAGGTGCAATGAACGAGGAAAGAAAGAGAGGGAGATAAGCTGTGAGCATCGGGGGTCCGGCGAGAGGACCAGTGTGTACAGTGTGCACCCTCCACGGAAAGTCGGCACAGAGTGTTACTCAAGACCAGACCTCCGTATTTAAATTTCAATCCGCGCCTCGCAGGCGCGCCCGGCCGCCCGTTCGCCGCGGCTCCGCCGCGCGCCACGCTTCGCTGTGGGTGCGAGAGAGACGACACGCCGCATTTGACTGCGGTAGTGCAAGCGTCCGACCGGGGATGCCCGACGGGCGTCTCTCTCTCTCTCTCGCACTGCCGGAGTCAAATAGGGCGTCCCCCGTGTCTCTCTTGCACTCAAGCAAAGATCGCCACCGTGGGCAGTGTCGAACCTACTTCAGCAGCCGCGAGCGATGCGTGAGTGGGAATAGCAAGGAAAGTGCTTCCTTGTCATTCCAGCGTGTCTGCAAATCTCCCCCCCCCCTCTCGCCCCCCTCCCTCTCATCTCCCCTTCCCTTCCTCCTGTCTCCCCCACCTCTCCCCACCCTTCCTCTTCTCCCCGTCAATCAGACTGGCGGTCACGTGACAGGCCACGCCTCGTCCACGATGTCGCCGACCGGCGGATGGGCCCGTCCACGTACTCCGTATAACGCACAGGCGCAGCGCGGCAAAGTAACGAGACTCGAAAGGGGAGCACTGAGGAGAGTCGTTGAACAGGAGCAAAAGCGGGTGGCAAATACAGGGGCTAAAATATCGTGCCCTTCACTGTCAAAAAAAAGTCGCAAAAGTGGCCGTGTCGGTATGCCGTTTGTACACTGTTGCGTGCGAATTTTTTTTGGATAGTTTTAAGATATTTTCAAATGAACAATTTAGAAAATGCTTCTTGCTTTGGACAGTGAAGTAAGAAAGGTAATCCTAAAATGTTTTTGCAAATTTTCAAATTGGTCTTTTTGAAACGGCTAGGCCATTGACGAGAGTGGGTGGCACTCGCTGCTAATTTACAGCTTCAGCTTTATCAGTAATTATCCGTTTTACCCGACACTTCAGGAGCCGCATGCAGATCTCAAGGGGCCCATCTAGGAAACCCACCGTCCTGACATTGACCTTAAGGGTCGTCAAGGTCATACAGTGCGGGTCAGCAGGGTACCCGCGCAGATTTAAATTTCACACAGGAAACAAAAACAAACAAAACAAACACAGTGCCATTTGACAGAAATGTTTTTTGTCGAGGGTTTTGCATTTTATGTAAAACGACAAAAATCAATCAAATCGTATGGCCACCTGGTCCCTTCGCTTTAAGGTGGACACGATTCCGTTTTGCTACACGCCGGGCAGTTCTGCAGTGCAGTTTGAGATGGAGCGAGAGACACCGGGAGGCTCATTTGACTGCGCCAGTGCGAGAGAGAGAGAGAGAGAGAGAGAGAGATGTCAGGTTGGCGTTTGTCGAACCAACATCTCTCTCGCACTAACGCATTGCTCTCGCTTTGAGTCAGACCGGCGCTACAGTTCTGTACGAGAACGCGCCCCCGCATCCTGCCGTGCCATGCCTTTGTAACTGTGTTCACACTAAATCGAATCGACATTAATTTCGCTGATTTTCCAAGTGTAGTTTATATGACAGTGAAAAACAACTACTTCACGACTACACTAATAAGTTTAGTCAAACCCATTTAATTTTTTCAAGTTTCAATTTCTTCAGTTCAAGTTTCAGCCAGCCTTCGGCGAAAGTCGGGAAGAGCGTGACGAAAAGGGTTCCTGTTCCCACCGAAACGCACACCCAACGCAATCTTGAATGAGTAAGTGGCACCGCGCGGCCGGAAGGGGAGCTGTGCATTTGGCAACGGCGTCCGAAAGCGGAGAAACTTCCGTTAAAACTATAGTACCCAGACTGGCGTTCCATAAACTGTCGTTCTATTGTAGCTGTTTCTGAAGTTAAGTTAACGCGGAAATCTGTATTTTTTCTCCAGTGGAGCTGCAGTTTTTCTGTACAGAAACTACAGTCCAACTGTGGTTTCACGATATAGTTCACACTTGAGACGCTTTCAACCCGGTTGCTCCCGCCACTTATCGGGGGGGCGCACGGTACAGCAGCAGGTGTTTAAGCATCAGTAGTTTTTTTTTTAACGCGAGGCTTATCACGGGTGCAGAACGTGACAAGTCGGGCCCGGCAGAGCGGGTCAGCTGTCACGGAGGGCTTCACGAGGAGCTTCACAAGTGCAGGAAAAGTTTGCATCGAAGATCCCGCACAGCAGCAGCTTTAATAAACGCTGGTAAAATTACCGCACCGAATTTCGATAGATCTGAAGTCGGCCCCGAGTGGAAGGATCTACGTAGAAACTACAGTTGAAACCACAGAAATTCACTAAACTGTGTTGCAGCAAACTAAGTTGCAGGACAATCAAAACTAGTTTGTCGGACCCGGTTAGCACTACCGGCACTGAAACCCTGCTGCCATTACTGCAGGCCGGGGGCTGTCCGCCAACACTCGCTGCAAGGCCGTGTGGCGAGGCCGACCTACCTTGTCGTTGGGGTGTGTTCCGTTAGCTGAGGGGATGTCGCTCGTGCGGCGGCTCGCAACTCACTGTGACCGTCCGGCTACCGAGGGCGTATTTTTGTAGGCACCGTCGGCGGCGGCGGGACGATGGGCTGCGTCTCCACGCCCGCGAGTGCCCCGGCGGCGTGCTACGCTGGGCCCGTGGCGTCCCCCCCCCCCTCCCCTGCTCCCCCCGGTGTGCTGGTGCCCATGTGCTCGCCTCCTGACCCCTCCCCTTCCCCTTCCTGCCCCCCCCCCCCCCCCCCCCCACCCCCGCCGCCGTCCCGTCAGCAGTTGTCGAAGCGTCGTGTCGATCGCCAGGGGGCCGCCGCTGCCGCGCACGCTGTCGGCGTATCGCTATGAGAAATTATTCGCGTCGCTGCCCGCCGCCGCACTCGGGATGGCGCCCGCGGCCGAAATTGCCATCTGCATGCATCTCGAGACTTCGTGGAAAAATTCCAGACGCCCGGAAAACCGTTGCGTTGAAATCGGGTGGGATAAAAATGATCTTCCCTCTCTCGCCCCTTCGTTCGTATTGAATCTAATAGCAGTTCGGAATTATGTGAAGAATGCGTATGAAACGAAAACAAATATGGAAAAGTACTTAGACATTTAGGTGGATAATGAATACGGAGGCCTCCGACGCCTGTAATCTTGGTAAATGGACACATTCTGTCATAAGTACTGCATATGAGAAGTGCATCAGCGTTGCGCCCGAACATGTACCACTACAGTACAGAACTAACCAGAGTCAGCCTTCCAATCTCCGAACAGGTCACGTGTGTTAGTGTACTTTCAGCGTCGCAGACTGTTACATATGATTGAACGAAAAAAAGTGTCTCTCAATCTCGGATTTGAACCTGGTGTGACGCTGTCAAAGCATTGTGCTGGGATAGGCCAGCCGGCAGGCGAGCGTCAGTAGTTTTTCCTCCATTTGCCCCTTGCTTCCCACGGGGACCACTGTAAAAATGTTTCTTCGACGTTCGACTATCGACTGTGACAATTTTACTCGTTAATTCAAAGTAAGAATTCCAGCTTTTGCATAAATACTTGTCTGTTTACCGTTGCGCAGGTGCCTTGCAGACACTCCCGTGGGTCATGACGTCACGGCTGACGACCGTGCACCCCGTGGACGCGGGCGAGTCTGTCCAGCATGGCCGCAGCCAGCCCCTGGGAGTTAGTCAACTACGGCCCCGGTGCGAGAGATGGTAAGTAACTGTCAACATATATCGACTAAGGACCAGCTCATTCTGTGCACGGAATGGCTGCCGGAACCATCTGTACTCTGTTTACTTTAGCCACGGCCACCTCGTCCGGCAGTTATTGAAAGTAATTATCATCTTACACCCCCCCCCCCCCCCCCCCCCCGCCCTTTCAAAAGAGCTTCCGATAGTCTGCTGGAAGCACGCCTGCGGTCGGAAGTTGAATACCGCTCTCTGGTCCTTTTTTTATTTTTTACTTCCATCGCAATTTATAGAAATGTCCTCGCCCACACCTGTACGTGAACGGCTGCGGATCCAGAAGGGGAGGGGACATAGGGACAGTGACCCCCCCCCCCCCCCCCCCTCGTCTCTTAATAGCCGCCTGATATGCAGGCAACCCGCAACTTTCCACCTGAAGATAGGCAAAAAAAACGGCACTTTGACTCACCGCCCCCTTTTTTAAGCCGCTCCTGCACGGGAGAGCGAAAGCGACTGATCGTACGTCGTCCGTGCTTGTCTTTAATGAATATTTAACAGTGCTGATCTGTGTTCACTGCCATATTGTTCCGTCAAGGAACCCGCAAAGATAAGAGTGGTGTTTCCCCCGAGTCCCCGCCTGGTCCGGCGCCCAATTCTTTAGCATGTTGATGCATGTGTGCGTTGCGGCGCGGAGAGAGATATCCACGCAGAAAAGTGATTAGTTGGCACAACTAATTTATTTGTTGATTTTGAGACAACCACGAAATTCAGGTACGGGAAATGAGAATTGGTTAAGGCAACCAATTCTCGGTTCCCACAGCGAAATTTCTGTTTTGTTTGTTTTCAATTTTGCTAATGGAATAAAATTTGGCAAAATTTTAGTTCTCGTAACTAAATTTTGTGATTGTTCCAAAATCAACAAACAAATTCGTCATGCCAACTCATTTTTTGTTTCCGTGTCCGTCGCGTGCGTCGCGGGGCGGCGCTGCAGGGAGATGCCACGACCCCACGCGGTGGTCCACTCGCCCCCACCACCGCCCGACGGTCCTCAGCCTCCACGCATGCGCCGCTACTCCCCGCCAAATAACAAATCACTGCGGTCTGTCGTCTCGCTCGCTTCCACGCCCCCTCTCTGTCGCTCTCCATCAAAGACGCCGACGTATCACTGGCCGGGTGGGCCATCACACCACGTGGTCCGGAGTCCGACCCTCGTGGGGTGGTCGGGGCCCCCCAGACCCGATACGACACTCTGTGGGCGTGCCGGCCATAGCCCGGCACCGCGCGGCGAGGGGGGGACAACTTAGCATAGCCTTGCCCGCCGGATTACCTTCGCATTACCCCTGGGGTTATCCCTGGATTATCCCAACGGATTACCCCACATGGATCACCCCGGGTAATCCCGAATTACTTTCCTAATTAATTTCCTTTTAAAAAATCTCGAATTGCGTGGCGTAAATCCGGGCCGGATTACATCAGGTTGAGCTGGCATTACCGCGGTTACCTCAATGGGTTACCCTCACCTTAGTTGCCTTTCAAAATTTCGGATTACCTGGAGGAAATCCGGCCCGAATTACCCCGGGTTAACCTAGGATTATCCAGTGTTACCACGACCGTGTCCGCCGGATTACCCGAGAGAGAGAGAAAGAGAGAGAAAGAGAGAGAGAGAGAGAGAGAGAGAGAGAGAGAGAGGGGGGGGGGGGGGGGGGGGGGGGGGGGGCAGGGGGGGAGAGAGAGAGAGGGGGGGGCGGACGGGAGACCAGGGGGGCGTTTGTTCACCTGCCTCTGTCTCCCTGTGTCTCTTTGTCTCTCTCGCTCTCCCGGGGTTAGGTCCGATTCCATTCCCACTCCGTCCGGTCGGACGCAGACCCCGCGGGCCCGCGGGTGCGCGGTGCGCCACTGGCCCATGACGTGAGGCGGAGGCGGCTGTGCAACCCTTCCCTTCCCGGCGCGTGATCGCCCTGCGGCCCTGCGGCCCGCGGGAAGGTACGCCTCGCGCGCCGCCCGCCGGACTTTGCCCCGCGGCCTTTATCTGCCCGCGCTGCCGGGCGGACCGGTCATCCGATCCGGCCGCGGCACGGGGATGCCACCCCAGCGGAGATGGCGATCGCCACGGGCCGCCGTGAACCCGTCGCTGAACTCGCGTGCAGACACTCCGCCAAGTGACCCGTGTCGCGTCGACACCGGAGTGATTTCCCTTTCAGTTGTCATGTCTGCTTAGCGGGGTTTGGTGGGCGGTAGAGGGGACGGCGACGCAGCCTGCGGGTGATGCACCCAGCCCGCAGCAGCGGTGCATTTCGCAGAGCAGTGCTCTCTGAGTACTGTGTCAAAATTTTCTTTGTCACTTAAAAAAAATTAACTTCCAAATAGTAATAACTTTTTTAAGAAGAATAAATGGAATGTGCGCGTATTTTGTTTTTCTGGGACTGTGCCTACTTCGTCTAGTTCTGTTTTATTTGATCTAAAATATTTGCGATAACTCTATCAGCAAAAAGTTACAATATTGCGAATTGCTGAAATGTAACGTCACACGGCACGTTCCTGATAAAAACCTGCCTTATGTAACAATTAATGCAGATATTGGGCAGTTATGAATACGTGGCCCACAGCGCGCATAAGATAGGATTTTTTTATTATTTCTTGCAGCTTACGTCAAAATATCGGCTAGAGCTTTTTAGAATTACAGCAGCTCTACGTCCACGACTGCATAGTGGCTCTGCTTCGAACTTGGCTGCCTTTTTTGGCGCAAAGAGCGGGGAATGAGTCGCATTGGCGTTTAACGCTGCACCGTAAAAAATATTTTACCATAATTTTATGAGAATCCTCTGGCTATCTGTCTGTGGCGACTTTTTCGTTTCTCAGCTGACAGTTTAATTGGCCTCTAATTTAATTTTGCACAGACAGACAGCAAATTGTTTTCTGTTTCAGTTTCACCTAAGGTGACACCTCTCCGAAAAATAAATTCGAATCTACTTAAACTAATCGAATAGTTGAAGTGACAAAGAGAAGTACGTGTGCAAAACGTCGGCGCAGAGGTGGCTACTTCATCTAAACGAAGGAAATCGACAAAGTCTTCGTCATTTTAAATTGACTTTTGTGACGGTGACACAAGTCATTCGCCAGACGAATATGTCGTCAGGGAACGAGTTAACGTCGTGGAGTGACAACATACTCTGGTGACTCGTGAATCGTCGTAGAAATTCTCGTCACTTGACGAACACATTTGACGGAATTGATCACGGTGGATACGGCTCGGATTGGCAGCAGCTCTGGCTCCATGTTCCTCTGATACACTGGGTGCCCCTCGACCCGTCCTCAGCAGTCGCCGGCTGTTGGCATGGCTGTTAGGCCCGCTGGACCCTGCCTCCCTCCGCGTCCTCCGTCGCCCTCTACGTGCTCCTCACTCGGATGCCGCGAGCCGTTTCGGTACAAGTTTTTGTGGGACGGGCAGCCGGCCGCCAAAGTCGACGCAACCTACATACTTTAACCTTTCCCCGTGTGCGGTTAAACCAGGGTTCGTCCGTACACCCGGATTACGCGAGGCAAAAAAAAAAAAACGTTGAGGTTGACACATGCACACGTGCAGTTTCCCAGGCGAGCCTCGCCCAAAGAAGCGCCTGCGAAGTGTGGGGTAGGCAAGCCCGGACTGCTGTGGCAGCAAACGGGAGTGCCTACCTTCCAGGCGCTTCCACCACATCAAGCTAGTTTCGAACACGACTATCGGTTTTCGAACGTTGCTAAACAAGTAAGTCTTCTCTTTCGGTATTCGATGGCTCGTAAATAAATAATCGTAACATTGACAGTAAAGAGACAATATAAGAGTAATTTATTGTTATTGAATAATGGCACATTTATGAAGTTTTCACACAGTGTCATACACACATAAACTTATCAACTAAATTTTTCTTTCTATATGGCAATACATATTAATATTTATATATCACATAGTTACTGTATTTGAAATAACAATACATACAATTAAGATTCGCGATAAATCATAATTTTCAAGAAATGGTGATGCATTGTCACAAGACGTAGGGAACACCGTATTTCAAACAGTGTGCAATGCAACAGATTCTCGCTTTAGTTTTTTTGTAATACGTATTGTAAATCAAAAACAGTGGTTATACTTTAGGTATAATGAGGAAGAGAATCCCGTTTTCTGGACGCAGCACGCCCATCAACATTAATTATCAGTATATCAGGTACCCCAATAACGCAAAATACCATGCGTTTGTCTCCTATTCAAATTACCTCGGCTGCGTGACCTCGAGGCGTGCTCTCCGTGTCTTTGCTAGATTGGCAGCATTACATTTAAAAAAATAATTACCAGCCTTAAGCAAGCTGTTCATAATATGTACATATGGATTGGCTTCGTGTTAGTTCTTGCCCGTGGCAGTAAGAACGTGCCACACATTCTCCACTTGTATATGTTATCGCTGGCTCAAAACCATTTCCGCTCCATCTCATTTTTTTCCTTATTTCATCGACAGTGATGGCACCCATGTATGACCCCCCCCCCCCCCTCCCCATGAATAGCACGCGACAAAATGTACTCAGAGAAGATCTAAAACCGGAGGAATACAAAATATGTTTTTCTCTCTAAAGATTGCAAGACGCGTCAATTGCTTTCTTCACATGTGGCACTCCAATTTTGAAATGACAATATCAAGCTGTAGCACACTCTTCCTTAGCAAACGGCGGTGCTCCAGGGCTGGAACGTGCCGGGTTCTGGCTCGGGGAACTGGAAAGAAATTACACATTTAATATTGACACTAGACTTTTAAATGAAAACTCTGCGTTGGTGCGGTTTGGCTTACATGTGCGGTAAGGTGGTCTGGACATGCCATCCGGATCCTGGCCGAGGTGGCCGGCGAGTGCAGCGTGAAGTAGCCGCTGAGGCCGGCCTCCTCGCGCGCAGCCCGGACCGCCTCCCAGATGGCGAAGAAGGCCGAGGCAGCGAGGAACAGAGGCGGCTCGCCCACGGCCTTAAGATAAAACATTACTGCTTAAGCTAGGAAGGACTTCAGTATTTGGCAGGTTAACTTCACGTCGTACGCCCGCACCTTGGACGAGTACACCGCCCTGGGGTTGGGTGCGCCCTTAAGGAGGGCGACGTTGAACTCCTGTGGGATGTCGGCGAAGCCGGGCAGCTTGTAGACGCCCGGGCCGCGCGAGAAGATGACTCCCGAGGGCGAGTAGACCATCTCCTCGAGCGTGAAGAGGCCGTAGCCCTGGATAAAGCCACCCTCCACCTGGCCGATGTCGATGGCCGGGTTAAGACTCTCGCCGAGGTCCATGACAACGTCGGAGCGCAGCACCTGTGAGACACCATGCGTTAAGAGACACTGTTGCCTGGGGATACTCCCCGCTGCAATATGCGATAGGGTCTCGTCCGCGGCTCTTGCGATGGATATACTCCATGCTTCAGTGACTGCGAGCATCTTGTGATGGACGGCAACATCCCGTTTGTGATTGGTCCGTTTGCTTACCTGGTGGTCTCCGGTGAGGCAGTCTATTTCGACCTCGGTCACAGCAGCGCCGAAGGTGAAGTAGTTAAACATTTTTCCTTCCCTCGTCTCCTTGTTGTAGCCAATGTCGGGCGTCCTGTGAAAAGCGGTTCAATAGAATCTTTTATTTCGTGTCGGGTTTAGATACTCAGCAGACACTCAGAAGTTGGTGAAGAGTTACTGGAGATATAAATACACGTTTCAGACAAACTACAGTGTCTAATTAACATCTCAGAGAGGTCTCTTCCCACTCTCGATAGTGTATTCGTGGGAGACATGTCTTTGAAGGGCTTTAAGCAAACATTTTACTTTTAATGCGAGTGCAAGCAGCACACTTACGCGTGGAATCCGGAGGCAGAAAGCTGAACGCGCTGGAAGTACGCTGTGTTGACCCAATCCTTCCAGGTGCCCTTTGGGTTAGCCTCTTTGAACGGCTTTAGCCTGGCCATGATCTGCTCGCAGGCGTCCTAATGCACGGAAATCAGCTCATAGAGACATCGCAAAACAGCTCGCGGCTTGTAGATACTGTTATTCCGAGACCCTTACAATCACAGCCATTCCGTTGAGGTCAGATCCAGCGCTGGCTGCAGTGGGCGAAGTGTTGGGCACCTTGTCCGTTGAAGTTTCACTGATAAAAATGTACGATTCTGGAATCTGGAGAATCCGACTTGCGACCTGCAAATGTTATGAAAGTAGAGTTTCGAGCTTCAGGGTTAAGACGGACAGACAGCCGCAAGGCCTGACAACACCTCGGTGTTACCTGGATCATCTTGGTGTGCAGGCCCTGGCCCATCTCGGTGCCTCCGTGAGACAGTAGGACGGAGCCGTCGGCGTACACCAGCACCAGGGCGCCCGCCTGATTCAGGAACAGCGACGTGAACGCGATACCGAACTTGGTCGGCACCACTGCCATGCCCCGCTTCCTGTAGCGGTGCTGCCTGAATTAAAGAAAATGCCACACGTAAGCACTCTGACAAGGTCACGCTTTCTTTCTCACGATCAATCCAATTCTTCGAGCTCAGTTATTCGATTTGCGACCGAAGCATAAAGATAGACACTTTTCTTGAACTTTCAAAATGCTGCTTTGACACACCTGTTGAAAGCTTTGATGTCCTGCAGCCGACGCTGGTAGTCGGCATCCTTGAGACACTGGTCCCAGCAGCGGTCCAGCGTGCAGTGCACCAGCTCCTGGTCGTAGTGCGTCGTGTGGCCCTCCTTGTACAGGTTCAGCTCGGCCACCTGCAAAGCAGTCGAATGACGTCCTTAGTACCCGTGAGACACTCGATTTAGGTTCTCTTTGGCACACCGCGGCGTGTTGGCGTGCACCGCGAACAATACATCACCTCTCTGGGGTCCTTGCCGACCGCGGCGGCGATGTGCCGCACCATGTGCTCCGCCACGAACATGCCCTGCGGCCCGCCGAAGCCCCTGAAGGCCGTGTTGGAGGGCAAGTGCGTCTTGCAGACGTAGCCGGTGACGCGGCAGTGCGGGATGTAGTACGCGTTCTCGAAGTGCGACATGGCTCGGTCCATCACCTGTGGTAACAAGTCTTGTAATAATTTCCATTGTTGATACTGATTATGCTTCCGCCCTGAGAACAACAAACGGCCAATTTTGTGTACTTCATGTATGGAAAAATGCAATTAAAATATAACAAATTGGTCGTTTTTATGTTTCTGTCCGTTTTTGGAAGAGTATGCGCGCTGTTTTTCACGTCTTGGGTGATGTATCACTGTACAAATCTGAAGTAGATATCTCTATATATATCAGAAATTACGCACTCGGGATTGAAACGGTTCAGCCCGTTTAAAATTTGTATCGATAAGGGTTCAGCCAGTTACACCAGTTTCAGACGTTGGTAGGAAAGCTGCCCTTTTGAATGGCAAACTTTCAACCTCAATTTAAATATCGACCAGACGGGCGTAACAAATTCAACCCTATCCCGGCCCAAAGGGTTAAAATTTCCTCCGCACATTTTGACAAGTGTGGCGTGCGTACTGACCGACGTGGAGAGGTCCTTGCTGTAGCCGGCGTTGTTGTAGATGTGCACGTCGGCGGCGGTGATCCTGCCGGCCGCGTCATGGGCCACGCGGTAGCGCATGAAGAAGGGGTGGCGGGTGCCGGTGATAAGCATGTCCTCGTCCCTGTCCAGCATGATGCGCACGGGGCGGCCGGTGCGCGACGCGGCCAGCGAGCACGGCAGCGCCACCGAGTTGGCCTTGGACTCCTTGCCGCCGAAGCCGCCGCCCATGCGCTTGGTGCGCACCACAACACGGCTCGAGGGCACGCCCAGCATCTGCGCCACGAGTTTCTGCGGCGGCGGGGATCGGGATCTCAGTTAGGAAAATTGTTTGGGAAGTACACTTGAAGCTATTCAGCCGGACGGCAAGGTTACACCAGCGCAAAAAAAATTAAGTTTGACTAAGTCATAAAAAAAACATTGAGAAGCGTTAAGTTTGACTGAATAAAAATCTTACAATACCTTAATTGGAGATGAAGTATTAAATAATATTTTATTAAAATTTTATTGAGGTTTTTCTTAAGTTTAATTAAGGTTTTATCTCAGATCCACAAGGGTCTTATTTTTCTAATCTTGGTTTGGGCAATTAACCGTATTTCAATTGAATTGACTTCAATTCAATATAGAACAGTCTTTCTCTAACGATTGTGAGTTTTCAATTTAACCTTTAAAAAGTTAGATTTAAATGGTATAAAACTAAAATAAAGCCTGTTGTTGTCTTTTTACCCGGGCATCGTCAACGGCGTGTCTACCTGGGTCTCAGCCGGGTTCTGCGTCGACGAGAAGACCTCCAGTTCGTCGTCCTCGTTCTTTGGGACGGCGATGCAGGCCTGCGTCTCAAGGTAGAAGTGCTCCTGCCCGCCCATGTGCACCTCGCCCTCGAGGATGTGCTCGGCCTGAGCCAGTGCCTGGTCGACGTCGCCCCTCGTCAGGACGGGGGGCTTGGTGTGGAACGACTGCTCACGGATGGCGTCCTGTACGAAGGACCGGACCAACAGTTAGTAACTCGGGGACTATTTCCAACTCCAGTTGGGCTTTTGCTGGGGGAGCAAGGGGTGCCACATATCGCGGCGTACCTCGATGGTGACGATGGCCGGTAGATCCTCGTACTGCACTTTGACCATCTTGGCCGCCCTCTGCGCCGTCAGCTGGTCATCGGCCACCACGGCGGCCACGATCTGTCCGAAGTGCAGGACCTGTCGGACGAAACTAGAGTCACATATTGTCGCAGTGACATGACACAAAATGTGCGGGAATGTGAGAGTCAGACCTCGCCGGACGCGAAGACCACATCGTCGTGGAAGATGGCGCCCCACTCGTTGCTGTGGCCGGGCAGGTCCTCGGCGGAGAGGAACAGGTGGACCCCGTCCTGGGCGAGGGCCGCGCTGGGGTCAATAGAGACAATGCGGGCGTGCGCGCGCTGTGACAGCACCAGCCCCAAGTACAGCTCGTTGGCGTACCGGGGAATGTCGTCGATATACAGCGCCTCGCCTGGAGAGAATGGGTATTCCCAATGAGGGCCTAGACTGAAAGATCCTAGATAGGGTGCTCAAACCTCACACAGAGAACATACCTGCAGCTTGCTTGTACGCCGACTTGTGCACCAGTGGCTGGCCAACCGCTCCCTTGGTCTCGTCCTTCTCCTGGAAGCAGGAAAACATTCATCATTCTTCCCGCTAGTTTGACATGCCTCGCAGCGGCAGGGACAGGAAGGGGGTCCTCACCAAGAAGTAGTACTGCGAGGACTTGGGGGGCTTGCTGTGGAAGCCCGAGGCCGCGCTGCGCAGGGTGTCGGGCAGCGGGGCCACGTCCCTGAGCCTCCTGGAGAGCTGCTCCGTGATGGCCAGGTAGCCCTTGAAGAAGAGGCTGAGCGTCAGCGAGCTGCGGTACCGGATCATGCCGCCCGGGGCGTTGGGCGCGAGGGGCAGGTCCGACACGAGCGCGGCGTACGCCGCGTCCAGCATGCCGTCGTCCCAGGTCCTGGAGCAGTCATGAGCACCAATAGTTCCACACACTCAAGTATTGTATTCCGGAGGGACTCAGACCGGATGGCGTTCACTCTCTGGGCAGCCCTGGGATTGTTCTCATACCTTCCTATCAGAGCCTCTCTCGTCTTCCTGGCCTGCACTGTCATGGGCGCCATGCCGCCGTACGCCACGTAGATGTCCTTGATGGTCTTGGAGTTCGGCTCGAAGGTGACGTTCATGGCGATGTTGACGATGGCAATGTCATCATCCCTCCGTTTGGCCTGCTTGAACGCGTAGAAGTATTGGTCCTGCAGAGTAGAAGCAAAGTCAGACAAGAGTTAGCAAGTTCGAGTAGCAACAGGTAGACTAACTGTAAAATTTTGAGGTGGACGTGTTAACTCTTGAGCCAGAAAGGGTTTATTTCGCTACACCTCCAGGGTTGATATTCAGATTAAGGTTCAAAGTTACCATTCAGATGGGTAATTTTCGTACGCGTCTGAATTGAAGTTGAAATGCACCTCGTTTGAAAAAAAATGAAATTTTGTTGTTTAATGGCTGAAATATGACGCATATCCAAACCTTTTTCGGTGGATTAAATTGCTTCAACTACGAGAGTGTAATTTCTGTGATTCCGAAAAAAACAGAACTTGAAATGTTTACAATGTTGATCCGTAAACTGTACGTAGTCGTAACGCAGACAGAGCACGTACTTCGTGGGTGAAGGGGACGTCGATGGAGACCAGGACCTCGTCCGGGCGGACCACGTTGCGGCGGTAGCCGGTGAAGAAGGTGTGGTCCAGCTTGACCTTCCGACTTCCCCCATCTGCAGCAAGCGGGAGAAGCGCGGCGTCAGGGTCGCTCTTATGGGGAGCCCTCCTGGCTGACGCTGACACTATCATTGTCAATCGTCCCTACCTTTACTTCTGACTTCTAGGTCGACGTTTGAGGCGAGCATGATGGGCAGCATGTCGGAAATGGGACTTCCTGTCATAATGTTCCCGCCGATCGCCTGCCAAAAAAGACAGACAGAGCCGGTCACCCTCCAGATCATAGCTACGTAAGTTCCGGTTTCGCTTTTCCTCAGAACGCCGTCATGCTCACTCACCCCCACGTTCCTGATCTGCCTGCCGGCGAAGTAGTGCAGCATGTCGACAGCGGCTGCCATGATCCTGGTCCTGCTCTCGGGTTCGGTGCGCATCACCTCCCTGAAGTTGTCCTCCATGTCGCGCAGGGTGACGGAGGCGCCCACCCGGACGAAGTCCTCGTGCCGCTGGATGTCCACCAGCTCCGCGATCCGCGTCGGCATGATCTCCACCGGGTACAGGCAGTTCTTGAACTTGGTCTCCACGCCCACCTCCGTGTTCCCCACGATGATCTTGGCATCGGGGTGCTTGTTCTTGAGCTCGAGCAGCGTGCTGAGGGTGGACGGCCGGTGCCAGGTCACCCTGGGGCCCTTGATGACCAAGTACTGGTTGTCGAGGACTGCAGACGCCTGTCGGGTCAAAACCACACAGCTTAATTGAGACTTTGATTCGTGAGAACTCTTCTTATTTCCAGTCGCATATTTCGTCAGGAAGACGTTGGTAGGAAAAATAAGATCAAAGAGATGGGCATTCCGTCGATTTTTTACCCTTTTCAGTTCGTTATTCAAGCTTTCTACAAACCGCACCCTGTACTACCGTATATTCTAGCTTCGCTACTGGAATGCTCACCCGCAGCTCCGGGGGGAAGATCGGCTCCTGAGACGCGTCGTACGGCGTGAACTCGTTGGGGTCGAACAGCTGCTTGGGCTTGCCCGCCCTGTCCATGGGCTCCTCGTCCTCGTCGTCCTGGGCGCCGCATCCCTTGCCGGTGACCTTGCAGCACTTGCTTCCCATGCCGCAGCCGCCGTTAAGGCCGCTGTAGCCGTTGCTGTGTCCGTTGACACCGTTGCCGTTGACACCGTTGCCGTTGACACCGTTGCCGTTGACACCGTTGCCGTTGACACCGTTGCTGTGCCCGTTGACGCCGTTGGCGCCGTTGAGGCTATGCGTGCGCACCGTGGACTGCATCTGCTCCCACTCTTCCGTGAAGGTCCGGAAGCCCTCGATGATGGGCCGGTAGCCCGTGCAGCGGCAGAGGTTTCCTGTCAAGGCAAAACTGTTTGAGCGAGTCTCGACATTGCATTTAGAGTCGAAGGTCGAAGCGAGAGGGGAAGGAGCACAGAGTGCGAAGCGCCTGCCGGCCAGGCCACCCATCGAGCGGCCATGCACGGCCGGCCCGCGCCCTGCCTGTCGCGAGGCGCGCGGCCGGCCCGCGCGCTCACTTGATCTGAATGGGGGACGTTCCGCTTAACCACGTGACCGATCTTATCCCAAATGCATGATGAGGTTAGGTCAGCCAATGCACGACAGGGGGGAAGGGGGCAAATGGTGGCGCTGAATCTGTATGCACTGAATGTAAATGTCCAAATTTGTGCATAATTATGTGCAGAATTGCGCATCTATAATTTTTGTACAAAATTGGGTATCATTATGTACAACGAAGTCGTACGTTTGCTGTACAAGTTTGTACATACATATTTACACAAAATTGTACTTCATTGTATACAAATTTTTACATTTAGCGGGTAGGGTAGTTTACGGAGCGTCTCCATACCGCATAGTCACATCAGCTGTGCGTGCTAAGGTCCACGTGTATTCGTGCGGCCCTGCGGCTGATCTGCGACGGGAATACTCCTTGCCGAGCTATTTCTCACACAGTACAACCCGTGTTGTACTTGTTTTCCTTTGTTCCTCCGCTCGAGCCTTGCGGGGTCTGCACTGACCTTGCATGGCGACCTCCAGGTCGTGCATGGAGGGCTTGGGCAGCGTCCGCAGCAGGGCGTACATGGACATGACGATGCCGGGGGTGCAGAAGCCGCACTGCGAGCCGTGGGCCTTGGCGATGCGCTCCTGCACGGGGTGCAGGCGGGAGCGCGTCGAGCCGATGCCCTCCACCGTGGTGACGGCCAGGCCGTGCATGGCACACACCGGCGCCAGGCACGCGTTCACCGCCAGGTGCCTGTAGGGTGCTCGTCAAGGATCGTACGGTGCGGCTCATGCGTGCTGTGCGCGTGGGCGTCGGGCCGACAACCCCAAACCCCGACCTCACGATACTCACGAAACCCCCTGTGCAATTTATTGTGCTTCATGACTCCCTCCTGCCCGCGTGCCTGTACCTGCCTCATGGCGAGGCAATGCACTGGAGGGAGACAGAGCGCCGTAGATAACAGAGATGCAAACACTGCAGGCGGGAAGACAAACAGCCCAATGTACCGCGGGGAGTGGGGCGTAATAAGGAACAACCTGCCGGTATTCGAACCCGCGCCGACTCTCAAAGGATACGCTATTTTCATGCTGGCTCGGTCGATCTTGGACACCATGACAGTGCAGGCGCCGCATCCTCCCTCGGCACAACCGAGCTTCGTGCCGCACAGGCGTACTGTAATTCTGTTAAGGACCAACTGTGGTTTCCTTTTTCGGAAAACGAGGAACACTGAGGCAGCAGGTGTAGCTGTTCTTTCAAAAGGATACGTTTGTTTCTGAGGTAGTACAGCAGTGTCCATTCTGGGTCTACGGCGTCGTCCACCACCTGTAACCGACAAAACACACACACGCAAAAAAAAAAATAATTAGAAATCAAAAGTAGAAAGTGTTGTAACATTATTTCTAGCTTTATCACCGCGTCAGTCCGCGTGACCACCAACGTAAACAACAGACTGTACGGGGCTTGAATGACAGCCATTACGTGGGTTTGGCACACGACGGGCTCAGCCACCCGAGAGTGACCGATCGCCGTGCTACATCTGCACAAACAGGTGACGTTCTCACAGAAATGCCATTATATATATTTATTTATTTTTGCTGGAAATTGCATAGTGTTGAAGCCGGCTGCCGGTCGGCGTGTGGCGACGCGTCCGCCACAAGCTTGGCACAGGCAGCTTCCGTCCCGCTAGGAGCGCCTGGCCGCCCACTTTTGTCATACCTGGCGGACCTCCAGACTGGAGCGCGCGGTTTTAATCTTGGCTGAAACGCCGACGCTGCCAACCCGTGCGAGTCACAGGGGGCAATGCACGATACCATGCACACTCAACAGCTCGCCTGGCAGTTTAGACACTAATGCTATGTATGTACGTCTATGTATTAAATGCCTAACGGACTGTAAAAGATCGAAGCTCGAAAGTGGCGTTACCGCCTAAGCCAAGATTTGACACATAAGCAATGCCCAGCTTAGTGCCATGTTTTCATGAATTATTCATGATTATTTGTGAATTATTTTTAAGCATTTTCTGAGCGCATTTGTAACCCAATATGAATTAGCTTGCTTAGTGACAATTACAGTTTGGTTGGTAGAGCGGCGTTCTCTTGGGCGTCTGAAGTGTCAAGAACCGGCTGAAAACCTTCTCTGCCACTCGATATGCAGTGTTTGAATGTCATCCCGCGGGCTGAAGGATCTACGCCGAAAGTGCAGTTGTAACTGCAATGCCCAAACTTAAGTTTTATTGCAGGTGCACCGTAGCTGACGCGGAAAACTATAGTTTGTCTCTATTATCTAATACTTTTCCTCCAGCGAAACCGTTGTTTTCTGTTCAGAAACTACAGTTCAACTGTATTTCCGTGGTGCAGTTCGCACTGGAGATGCTTCCTCCCCGGTTCCCCGACGGAAACTTCCTTCTTTTGCGTCTCTGATTGCGGCTCCGGACGCCCCTCTTATCGTCGTCTTTTGCAGCCCTCTCCTCCCCAGCTGCTCTGCCGCTTTGCGCAACGCCGGCAACAAACACGATGACGGCCGGCCGCCCTGCGTTGCATCGATCGCAACAACTCTGCCTCTTATTTATCGAACTGCCCGCCGGCGGCGTCAGGCACTCGAGCTGGGCCTTCAGTGCACGAGTTTTAGCTGCACCGTTATGCTTTCACAATATTTATTTTTTCACGGGTAAACGCAGAGTTGAATAGACTCGATCGGACCGCCTCACGCGTGCACAGCAAAGTACTGTTCAAATACCAAACACACGTGGGAATATTTTTTCGAAGCATTTACTAAATGTAATTCAACCGCTTCCGTGCATCTGAAGAAAAAAAAGATTGGAAGCGTTATTTTTTTTCAGTACCCTGGAAGCGTCTAATTTACTTGCGTCTTGGAGAAAAAAAATTACATGCATGGATGCGTTTGCTATTTAAACACTTGACTTTCCTGTGTGCGTACAGTTTGACATTCCTTATCGAGTGGCGTTACATCACGCTGGACGCCCACGCCCCGCCACGCCACGCCACGCCGCCGCTCTGACCCCCCCGTGGCAGCCCGCGAGAGCGATGGACCCCACATTAATTGTACTCCGAGACCTTGCCGAGAGATTGCGGGGCGTCGGGCCAATTTTTTTCTTGTAAATGCCGGTCAGGGTGACGCCAAAGAAAAGCCACTAACGTTCAAAGCGACGCGCGAGGCGAGCGATAACGGATTGGGCAACAACAACTGGGTCAACATTTCGTCAAATGCGGTAATTGTTTTGTCCGCTTGATTTCCATATGTTCCCGAAAACGTTTCCCGAAAGCAGAGGCACAAAAGGACACCCTGTAATACTCGTGTGGTACTCGTAGTAGCCGAAAAACGCTGCGCTGTAATAGCTAATACAACTGTAGTACCACTGTAGTACTAGCCAAATGAACCACCCCGTAGCCAAAACTATATTCCCACAACCTCCAGTTGCTCTGTCACTGAACTGCACGCGAAAACTTTGTTCCAATTAAATCCAGTATGGTTTTTTCCCGCAGTGGAACTGTAGTTTCCAGTGCAGAGACTGTAGTTTTACTGTAGTTCCTCTCGTAGTTCACACTGGGGATCCTTCCTCCTCCAGGTAAGGAGTGTAGGCTGGCTGTAGCCCGGCCGGCTCATGGCAACAGCAGCAGCACCCCACGCTGCGCGCACGGAGGAGGGTGTGTACGTGCACACGGTGAAGCAGCGCACTCTGTCCTCGTCGCACGCGGTGAAGCAGCGCGCTCTGTCCTCGTCACACTCGGAGCTCGGGTGCGCGGTGCGACAAGGATGAGAGGAGGCAGCGGGACGCTTCCGGAGGCCGGCACGGTGGGCGTGCGCTCGGCGCGTACGCGTGCCGCCGTGCCGGCCCCTTACGTAAGGCGGATAGTTCGGCCGGCCGCCGCGGCCGTTAGAGGCCGCCAGCAGAGCGATGCCGGGCCTCTCTCTCTCTCTCTCTCTCTCTCTCTCTCTCTCTCTCTCTCTCCCTCTCCCTCTCTTCCTCCCCCTCTCTCTCTCTCACTCTCTCTCTCTCTCTTACGGGGCACTACCAGAGAGCGACAGAGACAGCGCTACGGTGTTGGGCCGGTAGAAGGCATGATACACTGGCAGCGCAGGCAGCGCAGCCCGGCGGTCACATTGTGTCCCCACGTGGAGAACCCTCATTTTTCCCCGCTGTCCATCGCGAACCAGTCGCTAGTTCCCCCCGGAAAATAAATCAACAGCTTTCAGAAAAAGAACAGGAGAGGAAAAGAAAAAGAAACGACCTAAGCGGGACGGTGGCGATGACCGCACGTGGAGACCCCCGGCAGGAGGGCAGTTCTGTTTCGCATGCGAGGCGACATGCTGCCTACCCTACGGGCGCCACGGCAAGGGGACTGCAAGGCGAGCCCGGGGAAATCCAACCACGTCAAACTCAGCGAACGAGACTCGAGAAAATTAATTGTGCGTCACAAACATTTTCAAAGACTAATGTTCATTTTATAAGGTTTCCACTGATTGGAGCGTCATTGAGAAACCTATCTCAAACACGTTGAGAAACTTTCGAAAATGAATAATGACCTTGCCTTGCAGTGTTCTGAATGGGGTGACATGGAGGGTGAGGGAACCGGATGGCGTTGACCCGCTTCGATCACCGCAGGGACACATGCGGTATCACTGCCGCACACACGGAGCACCTGCCTGTCTCCAACCGATCAGAGAGAAGATAAGTCCCCGGCAGTGCATCTGCTGTTGTCTAATTAGAACGATTTACTCCGCTTACATCGACGCACGTCGCTACGCCGCCAGGCACTACAATTACTGTCAGCAGTTTGAATCTGGTCTGTACGACGTCGGTGGACGCGTCGACACGAGTCGCTGCGTTGTCACGAACTTGCGGCTGTCGGGACACTTTTGTATCAGCGCAGACAACACACACTAAACGCCATGGGACAATTCTGTCCCATAAAATGTCTCGTTTTGAAACAAAACATAACCGAGATACAATTTTTATCATAATTATGGGGCAAATTGTATCTCGAATGTTAAAATTCGTCCCACCTTTACGTTACTAATTGTCCCAATTCCGTGTTTTGTTTGAACGCGTAACATTCCATTGGACAAAATTGTCCCGTAGACATTTAGAGTGCAGTGTATGCAACGCGACCAGTGTTGTTTTCGGGTGACTTGTAAGTGCAGTTTTTGTGAGGAACAGCGGGAGCCGCGGTATCAGCTGTACGGCTCACAACGACACCTCGACGAGAAGGACGTGCGCCAACAGATACCGCTGTTCGCAGGCAGGGCAGCGCGGAGGAGTGCGATCAGCTGATTCCCCCCCCCCCCTCTCTCTCTCTCTCTCTCTCTCTCTCTCTCGCTCTCTCTCTCTCCCACTCCAGGTGGCTTCGCGACGTCCGCCTGGCGCCCGGCTCGATCGCCGCGGAGATATGGGGGGCGTGGTCCTCGACAGGTGCTCCCTTTGGTGAAACAGTACGCGCGTGCCAATGCCTCATGCCATTATATAAACATGTATTTAATCCGAGGCTTTTCCGATTCACTTCTTGTTAGTCTCCGCAGGCGGCCAATATTAATGTAATCCTAAACCTTATTTTCGCTTGTTTCCGAAGCATTCCAGCGTGTGTTTTTGACATCACAGTGAAACACTTGGCCTCCTTTGGATTGCCACGGTTCTACACCTCCGACGGTTCATATCACAGGGTCTGTTCATTTGCACTCTGTGGGGGAAAGGGAGACCGAGGCTCACGAATGAAATGAAATTTCTCAGAAGTCGCTCTGAAATGGCAGAGTGAGATGATGAACATAATTACGAATCGATGGGTGATGTATGTTCATGGAGCCTGTTCGCGTCCCCGCAAGTGAGCCAAGGCTGCGGCGGCGTCAGCGTTCACGTTACATAAGCAGCTGTACAACTGTTGGCAGTTTGGCCACGAGCGCGGTGCGCGTCACGCCCTCGAGGTCTCTCCTCGCCTCCGGACCTCCGGTCGATGACTCACAATAACAATGATGATCGTCACGGGGAAAATTTCTGAAAAAAAAAATTAATCCTGGAAGTCGGTTATTCGGTGTTTTCCAACTTTTTTCTAGAATCCAAATTTACGTTTCTTTACCCAACAAGTGAAGAATAATACTAGTGCACCTATTATTCCAATCAGCATATTCAGGAGGAATTTTTTTCAAACTGCAAGGCGAACTTTGCATTTTTTTAACAGTGACTGTGTGATAAATTATAGGTTATTAATCGCGATCAGAATGAGATATCAACACTTCTTGAGATCGTTTTCGGAAAACAACCAGGTTGAGCCGGGGTGAGCTGTAAACAGCGCACAGCTTCGCGAACAGCAGGGCTCAGGCGAAAAGATATGAGTGGATAGGAGAGGGCCAAGTGGGTGCGCTACGGAGATAATGTTTTGTTTGTTTGTAGCCAGAGTCGGGCGTGAACAGGATCGCAAGGAATATCAGAAGGACTTTTCAAAGCAGGTTCGAGCCCAAAAGGCTGTTGGGCGCGTTCCGTTTTAAACGGTTCGAAGCTATGTGCATCTCATTATCCCAAGAAGTCTTTCAATAAAATTCCGAAGGTTTTTCTGTTACGTAAAGACACGAACAGCCTCCTCTTCCCCTCCAAGAGCATTAGTATCTCTCTCTCTCTCTCTCTCTCTCTCTCTCTCTCTCTCTCTCTCTCCCTCCCACCTGAAGCCTCAAGAAGAGGTGCATTCCAAACAGAAGGGAGCCGTCCGCCCATCCCCGGGTCTTCCTTATCGAGGCCGAAGCGGTGTCTTATTTCTTTACCTACTCCAGTCTTATTTTTGTTTCCCAGCCTGCCTGGCCGCGTTTGGCCCACAGAGCAGACACTGCAGCAGATACAAATCATGGCGATAAGAGCCGTTGCGAATGAATCGTTACCTTTTTCTCATCACTTTGCACGACGTTTGTCACGAGGTGACGAAACACTTGTAGCCCCCTATGCCAAATATTTTTTTAAAATTGTTCTTTCCTTTTTCAAGAAGATGGCTGACAAGTAATCTGTCAGTTGCGACAAAACAACATATCTTTCATGAAAATTCGCGCGTTACACTTGACCCGTGACGACTTTCACACGTTTTTCAGATCCAGCTGGAGGATTGAAGGTGAAGATATTTTTACGAGGGGCAGCATGGTATTTTAAGGCAGTGTGATTGAGAGCGGATGCGGTCAATGTCAACGGAACCGGACAGAAAACCAAACAGTGGCCGCCGAGAAACGAAAAACACGTCCTCGTTTTTTTTTGTCTACTTATTTTGTCGAATATATTGCAAATAATGACTGCTGGTGTAGGCCGTACAGTACAGGCGCGGATCCACAGGGGGAAGAGGGGGAGGGGGGCGTGCCCCCCCCCCCCTTCCCGAGCCCCCTGATGGACGCCTGCTAGATAGGCAACACGCGTAATTTGCCTGTTAGTATCCAAAAAGTACATCGCCCCCCCCCCCTCTCCTGGATCCGCTCCTGACAGTACGCAGGCAAAACACGAGTATTTATAGAGAAGCGGATTTTGTTTCTTGGTTTTTGTTTTCGAAGACTGCGTATCCCTTTACGATCTCCCTTGTTTGTCTGCCCGCGGGCGGCGACAGTGACAGCGAAAATACTTATCAGCGGCCCCAGCAGCCACTCAAATGAATCACAACCTTGAGGCGCGCGGCGAAGAACCTCGTGGCCGGGAAACGGGTCAGATCCGGCGAAGAGCGACGCCAAAGCGACATAAGCTGTTGCCACCTACTGTGCTGCTTTCGAGCCATTTCTGGACGATTTCGCGATTTGTAAACGTCCTAGGGATGAAAACAGTGGCAGCTCATTTACACGTTAAGGAGCGCACTGGCCGATATATTATTGATGATTTTTTTCCAACACTTTAGAATTTCACATCGACGGGTCTATATTTTCTGAGCGAGGTGAAATTAGCAGGCTTACATCACGAAAATAAAATTTGAGACCTCCTCAATCATAACCCCCCCCCCCCTCCCTCCCGCGTCCCCCTGTCCCATATTTAGAAGTCACGGCTTGCGTTCGCTCAGAGTTTAATTTTCTAGTCCACCTCGTTTGAATAACAATTATGACATTCCTTGTACCCTTGCGAAACGATCATGCCCCCCCCCCCCACACACACACTCTATTTGCACGTCAATTACGCGGTGGGCACGCCCTCCGGCAACGCATGTGTGAACATCCCTAAATTACGTAACACGCTGCTCGGGGCATCTTCATCCGGACTGCTCTTTGTGTCTATGAGAAGAATGTGTTACGTCATTTTCGGACGCCTCAACGCGTCTGACCTGACCTCGGTACACACACACACACACGCGCGCGCGCGCGCGCGTACTAAACGCACCCAAAACGCATCATATATCGATGCGTTTTTTGTCCTTTAATCGCATCAAATCGGATTGCACCCCGGTTCCCCCGCCCTAAGCTTTGCCGTTTAGCCGCTGACACCCGATCCGCCCCGCGGCGCGGCGGTCGCCACGCAGACTGCGTTGCCGGCCACCGCCGCGGCCGGCGCGGCCACCCGCACCAGCGCACCTGCTCCGCCATGCGGAGTCAAAAAACACCAGTAGTGTTTTCTATTTGAGAAATCGACGAAAATGTGACGACGTTTGAACGTGCGTGGCTCTGCCGAGGGAGCACAGGGCCTCGCGATCGACTGTACGCCAGCTCCGGGTAGGCCAGCCCGCACCACACGCGTGCACGTCTCGCGTGCACGTCGCGGGCACGTCGGCACGCAGCGCGATGCACGAACCCCTGGCGGCTGGCTTTTGATGTCCGGCGTCCACACACACACACACACACACACACACACACACACACACACACATGCAAACAAACGCACACACGCTACCTTCTTCCCGTTGACGAAGAACACGAGCGTCGACGACACTGCCTGCTGGGCGTCCGGCATGGTGAAACCGTCGTCTGGAGCGAAGACGAGTAATCCAACAGCGAGGGGAAACGAAATAGTTTAACTCACTCGCACTCACGCACTCGCGCACTCACACACTGCACTACCTCGCCCACACTCACGGAGCACCGTTCTCGGTGACGGTTATCTTTCAACTGGCTGCCTCTCGCCGGCCGCGCCTCTCCTCGCTGCTGGGTGAGGACCGTGCGGCTGGCCCCAAAGGGGGGCGAGACTGACTCTCTCTCTCTCTCTCTCTCTCTCTCTCTCTCTCTCTCTCTCTCTCTCTCGCTCGCTCATTCTCTATCCCTATCCCTCACGCGCGTTCTCTCTATCCCCACGCGCTCTCTCTCTCTCTCTCTCTCTCTCTCTCTCTCTCTCTCTCTCTCTCTCTCTTACTTCGAGCACCAACACCCCACATGCCTGCTCACTCTAACCGGCTTAGTCATGCACCGGGTCAGGCTATGCAAGCCTCCTAGTCAGTGGCTGGCGGTGCCCCCGCGGCCCCCGCAGCCCCCACTGCCCCGGTGACCCACGCCTTCCAGGCCGCGATAGGGGGGGACTCCTGGAGCTTTCGACCGGTGGCGACAGCAGGGGGATAAAGAAAGTGTTTTCCGATGCACCTGGGCGCCGACCAACCCGCGCGACAGCTGCGCTCCACGGGTTGCCTACGTCTGACGCCAGGCGCTCGAGTAGCTCGCTCGACGCTCGGGGAGCGTCGATACCCCACTCACGCATCCATCCTAGCTTGTCGTGGAGTATTTGAGGAGAAATGCACGGGACACACCCCGCCGGTATTTTTAAGGCGAGCCATGATGGTTCGCTAGAGTAATTCTCTTGAAATGCTAAGGATTCGTCTCCCGCAGTCTTCGGGCTGTGTGCCGTGGCCGTAGATACTCCACGCCCTCCCACCCGTTTGTAGTTGTTCGCTCCAGCCGTCATCCAGCGGTGGTTGGAGCTGACAGAGGATCGGTCAGCTGAGCGCTTGACAGCTGCCGGAGATCAAGATTTTCATCGGCAGGAGGCAAATAAATCGTAAGGTAATTGTGTAGTGTGGGTTCGTCTCGGCTTGCGCTTTGTTTTCTGATGTTACCCCTTTTTACAAGGCTCTCAGGTGCCTGTAAAGAGGTTATAAGAAATTATGATTTTAAAGGGAATTCAGGTCATTTACAATTTCTCCCAAACATCAGAAGTAGTGAAGGATAATAACTCCTGTGGCAATAAGTGTAGAAATGAGTGTAGAAATGCTGAGTGTTACTTGGTATAAAAAATTATTCAAACCAAACACTATGAACACAGTAAAATACACTATTTGAAACTACTTTTACTGTTAATTGTACAATGTAACTTGTAACAATCCAAAATTTCTCACCTTACATCACATTTAAATGACTGATACTAAATGTATCTATGAACATTTATGAAATAATGACCAACAAATTGCAGCTCATCCGCAATTCTGATTTGTAAGAATGTTTTGTTATCTTTCATTTCCTCTTTATATTACTATTCCTCTTTCTGCTCTAGAGGATAAAATCTTTGTTTTAAGAAGCCTTGCTTGAATCCTTTCTGGAAGGACAATTAGCTGACCTTTGTTACGAGCAGGTGCTAATTACGAGTTACACAGTGCAGTCCCCGTGAGCACCCATTATCTCATCTCAGAGAGCCAGCGACGACAGCTTGAGTGTTGTGGCTGGTGTTCCCTTGCAATTCTTAAAATTCTACTAAGTCCTCTTGTTTTCTTAACCTTCATTTGACTACTGATTTCTGCATTGTACTAGTGTCTATCATAGTGTATTATTGGTGTCACATGACCAATCACATGACCAAGATTGATTGAGTACCTGATAGTCAAGTAGTATTGATAATAATGGCTAAAGCTATGGCAACTCTAAACAAAAAGAGAAGGTCTCTAGGTTTCTTAGCCAAACCTAAAATACTTCATTTTGGTGAGAGTATACTTTTTGTTAGATTTCTATGTGACTTCAAATCAGCGGCCATAATTCAATATCCTATTAATCTGCTGTCACTGCTCTGGTTATATTGCGTATCTTTTGTTTCAGGGCGTCAGGACTTACAAAGACGTGACAGCTCATCAAGTCTTAAAAAATCAATTGTCAAACCGGCAAAACCACTGAAACCCAAGAAAATGGGAAAAACATCTCGAGTTGTTGTGTGTGGCATGGCAGGTGTGGGCAAAACAGCCATTCTTGAGCAACTGATTTATGGAAATATTACACCATCAACTGTTAGTACTTTTACCATTGAACTAAAACGTTTTTATTGTGGAACCGTACTAGAAGTTTATTCTTTTCTCTAGGAATTGTACTCCACAATTGAAGATATTTATGTTGCAAGTGTTGAAACTGAGCGAGGTACTAGGGAAAAGATGCGGTTGTATGACACTGCTGGACTACCACCTCTCTCTGGACCGAATGCTGCAAGCTCTCAGCAGCAACAGCTGGCCAAGCAGCTGTTAGGCCTCACTGAGGGCTATGTGCTGATATATGATCCATCCAGACCAGAATCTTTTGAATGTCTCTTGCCCTTGAAAAGGGACATCGATAAAAACAGAGATAAGAAAGAGGTAAGTGATAAAGCCTTTTGGATCCATTATCTTTGTTTGGTATCTTAGTTCACATATGATCTGCTTTGACAGGTGGGCATTATAATTCTGGCAAACCGTATGAGGTCAAACAGTAGCAATATAGGTACAGTTGTCAATGCACCAGCAAATCTAACAGCAGCCGCCACACTGAATAAGGCCAACAACTGGGCATTGAAGGAGCATATGAAACACTTTGAAGTTAATGCGATGGAGAGAGCATCTCTTCTAGAACCCTTTGTGTACTTGGCTACCAAGCTCAGCCCACCACCAAACAAGAGTTCTTTCCCTCAGTTAAGCATGGTGAGGAAATCAATATCCAGTCGTCCCGAGGCCACCTCGTAAGTTCCCTTGGGTCCTTGTGTTACCATTTTTCAACGGCCAAAGTTACATTAATAATCTCATTTATGTTAGGATTAATTTTGTTTTAAATGTTTCGTAGCATGTACTATCCTAAACATGTAACTTTATTAATGGTCCATTTACATGTATAGGTGTCACATGCAGGGATTTGACTGTGATGAAATTCTTGTAAATTATTTTCCAAAGTCTTAAATATTTAATATTTTATAAGAACTATTTGTATATACAGCAGTTGAGAAAAAAAAATAAAAGTAAAATAGTCTATGTTTTGGACACAAAATAATTTCAGCACTTCATTTAGGCTTTCCCCTGAAATTACCAGCTTTCTTTCCTCTCTTGCTTGCAGTTCCTTTATTTTTATTTTCTTCAGACTGCAGAAAGAAGTAAGATGATGACTAGATTGAGCCGGATAGAACCAGGTAACACAAATATTGCCAGAACATACCTTTCTCTTTTGACCCCCATTGGGACTCTGTAAGACTTTAAAGAAAGTGTCCAAACGGCCCTGTGTAGTCCCCGAACGTGCCTTGGCAAGCTTTTTGGCTCCATTTCTAACTCTCTCTTCATTGAAATTCTTATCGCCACATAAATACTTGACTAAACCTTCTTCATCCGGTTCCGTCCACTTAAGCTGAAGAGGGGGGGCAAAAAAATGTTACTACTTAGAATGCAATATGTTCTTAAATGGGTGATAGTGAACTATAATTATTACATCAACTGTTTCTGGATCTGCTACTTCTGGCTCAATGAAAAGACGTCTTGCTTCCTTGTAAGGCCAATCTTCTGGAACAGGATATTTAGCCTTGTCCAGATTTTCCAAAATTTTATCAATACTCCTGTGTTGCCTTATTAAGTCCATAGCTCGCTTGGGGCCTACCCCACGAATGCTATCACAGTAATCACAGCCGAGTAAAATACAGAGATCTATAAACTCATCCCTTGATAGCTCCAGCTCTTCAAGCACTCTATTTAAATGAAATTCTTGGATGGGCATTTTCCGAGCTTCACTGAATGTCATGTGGCGCAGCAAGACAGAGGAACCAAAAGTGAGCGCATCCATATCCTCAGTAGCAGTGGCATACACTTTCCCTGATTTCACCATGGCAGCGCACTGCGCCTCTGCTTCACAGGGAGCCTAGAATCCATGGATCAAGAATAGCTAATCAGACACACCTACTGAAGAGAGTGGGAAAGGCAGATATATGACAAATACTCACATCAATGTATGGGATTCCCATCAGCTTAAGTAGCTCCTTACACTGCTCACCATGTTGTTTGGTGACTTTAACAAGGCGGCGGTTGAATTTGTCAACGTTTTCAGCATCACCTGTGGGTAACAATTCACGCCGTCGGATAGAATAAAAACCATCTTAAATTTAAAAGCTGAGCGGAAGAGAAATGGTCCTCACCTGCCTCTTCAGCTTGTTGTAATGCCTTCTGAGCTTCCTCTCTCCTTTCGGCACGCTTGTTCAATTCTCCTGACTTCATCTCTGGAGGTTTTCCATCAAACACATAAACCGGTTTAATGCCGTTCTCCACAAGGCGTATAGTTCGGTAAAATGTGCCCATCAAGTGGCTTCAAGAATGATATGATAGAAATGAATAAGAGAATGGTTAATCATCAAATGGATGAGCAGAAATGCACTTCACAAAAGGGCAAAAAGGCAAACCTCGTTGTTTCGCCTGCAGCATCAGTCAGTTGGGCCCCTTCACTTCTGACAGCGATCAGAAACTGATACAAGCTCATGGATGCATCGATCGCCACTTTGCGGCCTGGGAACAGAGTACAAGTAGATTTTTTCAAAAAGTGTCGGACAGTAGAACGGGATATGTGCGAGTTAGATGAACATGTACAGTAACCTCCACGGGCCGGTGCCGGACGTCTTACCAAAGTAATTTTTAATTTCATTTTCCTTGACAGCGCCGGGCGCCACATCCGCGATGAGTTTAGACAATCCTAGAATTCCCATACCGTCGGCCTGACCTGTATGAAATCGTTCGGCGAATGACAATGAACAATAACGTATCAGAAGGCCGAACCGGGCTGTGGCGCGAAACATCGAAATCGAAACGACATAACAACAAAGTCCGTCTGCTACTGGATTTCTCATACGTGTTCCGTCGCCGTCGGCTGGCGCCATCTAGCGGCGATAGCGAAGAGCGGAGCGTGGGGTAGAGCCGCGGGGGGAAGGCCCGGCGGCGGGCCGGTCTCGGTGGGCGAAGATAGTCCCAGTTGTCCTGCTACCTAATACTACTGAGGAAATTTTCGATTTGGCGAAATATTTTGTGCACTACGAATTCTAAGTGTACACTCAGTAAAGACTTTGGAATGTCGTTGCCGTCGAGGACATTTGTGAAAAAACATATTCGCAAAATCCCAAAGAGGAATGAAATTCTAATACAAATCGTTTAATATTCTGTAAAACAATTCGAGTTCCGGAAGCATGCTTCTACGGGGCGTTCATAAACCTCGTGGCATTTTTTTTGGAGGGGGGGGGGGCAGATGAAGATGAAGCTGTTGTCACGCACGACTCTATCCCTACTGCGCATAGCAAGGATATGTTAGCCAGATCACTTCAGTGGAAGGGGGGGGGGGGAGTGAAACAGCGGTCTAAAATAGGTGACGCAGTTTATGAACGTCCCCCCTATCGAGCTCGTGCCTAAATATGCTATCTACATTGCTCTCAGGCATGTACCGATTTGGGTAGTACCACCCATCCTCTCTCCCATCACGGGTAGTAACTATTTATTGTAAACGCGTGATTAACGGCTCGCGAGATGAGAGCCGAGAGCTTTAATGAAATAACCTCCCGGAGAGCGGAGCAGCGGAGCGCCCCGGTGGGTCCGTATCGTATTATAACGCCGTTACGTACAGTCCCTTATTAGAGGGGAAGGGGGGGGGGACCCAAGGGGACCCTCACAGGAGGCTGGGCTTCCGCTCTCATCCGCTCTCGCCGTGCTCGGCTCTGCTGTTCTGTTCCCCCATAGCGCCGAGTTTGGACGGGAACTTTTATAAAGTGCAACATTGACTTTTGGTGTTTAGCGCTCGCCTCGCCTCAGGGGCGCCGATTGTTCATCCAGTCACGGGCTGCTGCGAAAGGCGAAGTGAGCTGGTTTTGTTTGATTGAGAGAGTAACTCAAAGAAATCCGTCTTTTCTTCCTTTTTTTTTGAGTTTTAATCATATTGTGTTTATTCGCCACTTATGAATAACCGAAATATACAGAGACCTGATATGTACATGCTATACACAAAGTTGAGCTAATAGTCAAATCAATAAAGAAATTTTCTGCTGGACAGATGAAGGGTAGTAAATGATACAATTAGGCGTACAGGAAATGCTTATTTTGTATTATTTACTTTATGCAAACTACAGAATGTTCAGATCGAATGAATAATTAGATAAACAAACTATTTTATTAACCAACATAGCCTACGCATAATATTTCTTTAGATTTTTTAAAAATATTTATGTAGATGTTTGAAGTAAAGGAGCAGATGAGGCCAATGCAAATCAACAGCAGGCCTTAACATTTTAAAAGTGGAACAAACATTAAAACCAACGAACACGACGAAAACTGACGTGAAAACAGCAGTCACACTAAGGAAGCCACACCAGTAACACATTATTTTCATTATTTAGATAAACTTTTTTTAAAAAAATGTTGGACGACCTTTGTAGACGAATCTCTCTTGGACCTCCCATAGGGGGGAAATCATGACGATGGCGAAACGCTGCGGCCACTCCCTAATTTAAAGGCAAACTAAGTGTAGACACGGCAGACACGTCGGTAAGCCCCGGAGAATGCACTTCCACTGGAAATGAAACTACTACAATGATCATCATCGGTTAAACTGTGATGGTGTTTCATCATTTGTTAATTTTATTGACATTTTGGTGTGTTAGCACACGTAAGGCGTACCTGAAGATGAGACCATCGCGAAATACAATGTCATCGCTTCCTCGGGGAATTGGAATTAATGTATACGATAACAATATCTATACACGGGCACCTAGTGTTGTTCCCAACATAAAATGAACGACGAAACCTTCATCATAGTTCAATTATAATGATCGTTTTAAGAAAGAGTAATTTCATTCACAATGCCCCTGACTCCGGGAGAGAGTACGGAAACTCCGCACTGGGTCCTGCTCTCTCGGAGCTGGGAGCTACACCCTCTGTGTGTTAACCAAGTGACGCCCCCCTGCGAAAATGCTTCGCATAATTTAGGGACGACCCATCGCAGCAAACTCATGGATGAACCGTGCGCGGGTGAAGGAATCTCCAGTGTGAACTACACCAAGGAACTGTATTTGCACAGAAAACTGTACTTTAGGTAAAGAAAAAGTACTGCGTATCTCGGACAAACGATAGCTTTTCGCGTCGACTGTAGTTCAACATCAGCGCAACTGCAGTAAGACTACAGTTGAGTTGCAACAGTTTGAGCACTGTAGTTTCACCATAGATCCTTCCACACCCACGCAGGGGAAACGGATGCCAGCTTCGCGGACGTTGGCATCCGTTTCTCCAGCGCACGCGCCCCCGCACAGCCGGAGACCGTGATGGGTCCACACGTCCAGGGCCGCAACTGGATGACAGCTATACTCCTAGTGGCAGTCTGACTGAGTGCGAGAGAGACGAGACGCCCCACTTGACTGTGGCAGCGCGAGAGAGATGCCCGGCCGGGCATATCGCTGGTCAACTAGCATCTCTCTTGCACTGCCGCAGTCAAATGGGACGTCTTCTCTGTCGTACACAGCCAGGCCGCCACCAGCTACTCGCACCGCGGGGCCCTCCGGGTCTACAGCTCCAGCCCAGCTGGTAGACGCCGGCCGGCACGTCCACCCGGTACTCGTCCCACACCGAGGGAGAACTCAGGCGTTAGTATGGAGGGAATGGCGCTCCAGCAGGGCGTAAAAACTCGCCAGGCGGGGCCGTTTTTGGCTCACTTTCACACCTTAATGGAGCACGGTGCTCGCTTTTACGGCTTCTTGCCGGCGGCGCGGCAAAAGGCACAGCACTACGCCGCGGGCTGGTGCCAAAACATGCGAAACGGAGGGGAGACCGTGTGGATGTCGCAGCGCGGCGAGGAGGTGTGGTGCTCTACTGCAGCAGTGACCGAAGAACTCACGCCGAACACCACCTCACGAAACGACTTTAATTTTCTACATGTTTCGACCATATTTTAATTTAAAAAAAAAAACTTTTTTTTGTCTGAAAGTGAAATTGAAACCGGAAACCACCTTGCACCGTGCAAGCAGAACACGCCATCTGAACCAAGTGAACAACAAACCCGCTTGCTATGAAACATAAAAATAACAAAACGAAAATGATTCATGTTTTTTTTTTACGTGAATGGATCTAGGCAAGCATAGAGGCATCTCTACACTGCTGACTGCACTGTGGCGTCAGGCCCAAAACGATTTGACTCGGTGAAACTGAAGACAGCACTCTCAAAAATAAAGTCGTTTCCAGGGGTCACAAAATTTATGGTTGAATCGATTAAACATTTATTCAAGACAACTAACATTCGATCAGAACAACAAACATATTTCTTGTTGTTGATTTCCATTTAGTGCCCCCTTGAAACGATCAAAATTAACGGTCGATTCAACGAAGTTATTTTTTTTTTGTCACGCCAAATTTATTTTTCGGGAGAGTGATGGGAGGTCATTGACGGATGAGGAGATGAAGTCGGGGGTGTAGAGGCGGCGCGGCGGCAGCGCCGATCCCGCAGCCTTAGGCCCTGCGGCCCTGCGGTGCCGTGTGGGTCTGCTCACTCCTGACTGGACCGGGCCTGCGACAGGTGCTCCTGCTCGAGGTACAGCGGGTACACCTCGCTGGCCGGGGACGGCGCCGGGCCGGGCGCGAACCTGGAACACGACAAGAGCCGTTCATACCTCTCTCATATCTGCAATCTCCCATACAGAGCGATGCCAGTTGACCGTTTGCGTTCTCTGCCGAACAGGAAAGCGTGGGAGGCATTCGCCGCGCGGGGCGCCTGTGAATCGGAGGGTAGGCCAGCCCGCACGGCACGGCTGCTGGCCACGCGGCCTACCCCGTGCGCCCGGGTACATCGCCGTACACGAACCATATAGTGCGGATATGTATGGGACCGTTACAACCATAGGACTTTTATTGCCCGGGGTTCGCAGTGCATTAGCAGTGTTACCGCGCGGCAAAAACAAAAAAGTCGGCCTGATTTTATTTTTCTGCGAGTGTGAGTGCACGACCGGAAGTCTGTCTCTCTCCCGCACTCGCACAAGCTCCGCACGGGGCGTGACAAGGACAGAAAGCGACCGTCGAGGTGTTACGTAACACGTGGACACGGCCGAGCCCCGCGGCTTCATCCCGCGCGGCTGATGGAGTGCACACAGAGCCGGGCGGAGGGCGCTCCATCGCCTTGTTAGCGGTGAGGCCGTTCAGCGGGCGACGCCCACGGGGCTCCGCTGCGGCCGAGGACGCGCTTCTCCTTCGCCCCCGTCTCTGTCGCACTCGTGGGGCGTCCCTTAGGGGTGCGAGAGAGAGAGAGAGAGAGAGAGAGAGAGAGAGAGACCGCCTCACTCGGAATGAGCTGCCCCACGCTGCAGGGCCCTACGCCGCCGCCGCCGCCGCCCGGACAGAGCTGCTTTGCAGCACTCGACGTCGTCGTTATAGGTCAGGTGGCGCCCAGAATCGACTCTCGGTGAAGCACCTCACTTTTTTAATAATAATAATAATAATAATAATCTTTCGGAAGCGGCGCGCAGCGCAGCGTTTCGTGGAAGAAGGAGGGGGCGGGGGCAATGGAAGAAGGGAGAGAGTTGGTGAGGGGAGGGGGGCGACAACGCGGAGTAGCGATAAAGTAGCGAGAGGGAGTAGATCCTCGCTGAGCGGATCTGCCTACCGTGATTACCCTTTGAAGTGGCCGTTCAATGGGCAGTGATGGACAATGCGATGGCGGCAGCCACGCCTGCAAGAAGAGCACCCCCCCCCCTTCCCCCTCCCATTCTCCGCTCCCCCCCCCCCCCCCCTCCAGAATTGGCTACTGCGCGCGGTGACGAAGGCGCCGTGGGAGGCAGATGAGATGAGGAGCCAAGGAGCCGCGTGACGCCCGCTGCAGAGCGAGCGAGAGAGAGAGAGAGAGAGAGAGAGAGAGAGAGAGAGAGAGAGAGAGAGAGTCGTAGGGGAAGAGGGGAGGGGGGAAGGGCAGAGCGAGAGTAGTGGGAGTGACGGTAGTGGAGGAGTGAGCGAGAGAGATGGAGCGAGGAAGAGGAGAGAGAGCGAGAGAGAGAGAGCCGTGCGATATCGTGACATATGGTGGTTGGTGGCTGCCCTGTGAGTGTTTACGGTCAAGGAGGAGGAAGGGGGCTTGTCACCCGCTCGGTCTGTCTGCACGTTGCCCTTCTCTCTCTCTCTCTCTCTCTCTCTCTCTCTCTCTCTCTCTCTAGCTCTGCCCACCTCTCTCTCTCTCTCTGCCTACCTCTTTCCCCCTCCCTCTCTCTCCCTCCCTCTCTCTGCCTCTGTCTCTATCCCTACTCTTCCTCTCCCTCTCTCTCCCTCGGCCCCCCCCCCCCCTCTCTCTCTCTCTCTCTCTCTCTCTCTCTCTCTCTCACTGTAACACCCGCAGGCACCAGCAGAGCACACACCCTTCCTGCCCCTAGGAGCTGTGACGTGCTAGGTAGGCCGTGCCGGCCGGGTACTGAGGACGCCTGGCTTCTACTTAACCCATGGCCGTGGCCCTCGTGGCCCTATGCGTCCGTGCATGCGTGTGTGTGTGTGTGAGTGTGTGTGTTATATGCGTTATCGCGCATGCGCGGAGCATTTTGGAATTATTATGTAAATGCGGGGGCGTGCGACTCGAGCCGGTCTCACTCCATACACATGAGAGTGTGCCCGCTTGTCTTTGCAGAGTGTCCGTCAGGGACACACATCCGGCGCTGTCTCTGTCCCCCTTACGCCCCCTCCTGCGCGGAGAGAGAGAGAGAGAGAGAGAGAGAGAGAGAGAGAGGCACTCGCTGCTTCAACAGGTCCGGGTCCTCGGGCCGCCGGCCGGCCTCAGGCCCCTTTGGGGGTCGGGGGTTCACAGAGGGCGAGGTGCACCTACCGTGGGGCCCACGTCCCGGGGTGGTCTCGCGTTACTGACACCCGTTTCACGAAACTGCGGAAGTAATCGAGGAACATAAGGAGGAAGGATTCTCACCGAGAAGCCACAGTTGCACTGCAGTGTCTATACAGAGTAGTACGGTTCCACTGGAGGACAGGTAGATGGTTGGGACAAACTAGCTTTCCGCGTTAACCAGAGTTCAATAACAATGCAGCTACAGTTTATGAAACACCAGTTTCATCGTCGATCCGTCCACCCGCGGCCATACCCGGAGAAACGTAGTCTCAGTCTTGTGCTAACCAAGGCTTATATAATTGAATCTATAATTGAATAAGACTCTGATCTTGAACTATGCTTAAGTATAAACTTGGAAAGTTTGCTGGTGTTTTGAAGGTCAGTCTAGTCTAGTCTTGATCGTTGTCATTGGCGGCGGCACTCACTGGAAGAGGTAGTCGGGCACGGCGTCCATGGTGTCGAGGCCGTCGCCGAGGCCGAGGCCCTGGTCGTTGACGAGGCCGTCCAGCACGTCCCGCCGCTGCATCGCTACGCGCTCCTCCCGCTGCTGCTGCAGCTGCTGCTGCAGCTGCTGCTGCAGGGGCCCCTGGACCCGCGACAACCGCGGCGATGACCTCTTGCCAAACCGACTGAAAAAAAAAGAAATAAGACGTGTAATTTTTTTTGTTGCTGTTGGAAATTTTCCATTATAGTTTGTGCTGCAAATGACATAGGTTTCAAATTTACCGAAATCATTTAAAAAAACTGTTCCTTTGTACGCATATATTGTTTTGCTCTCATACTGCCATAACGTCTGTTTTGAGTGATTTTTTTTTTTTGAAAGTCTCAAACTCTTTTGTGCTGAACATCTATTTTAGTTTGTTGAAAAATTTCAGCAGTCATTTGTTTTTCGAATTTATGAAAAATGAATGTGGGCAGCATCGGAACGGGAGTGGGACTCACCCGGGCCTGCTGGCCACGGCGTAGTAGTTGGACACGGCGTCCAGGTAGTGCCGCAGCTCCTCGGGGGTGTGGAAGACCCGCGGCCGGTCCGGCCGGGTCAGCCCCGCCGCCGAGGCCCCGGAGCCGCCCCGGGCGCTGTCGATGGCCCCCGAGCAGCCCACGGCCAGCAGCGCCACGGCCAACACGCCCGCCAGTGCGAAGCCGCCACCTGCAACACCATCACGCAGAGAAGCGATTAGTTGGCGCAACTAATTTATTTGTTGATTTTGAGACAACCTCTAATATTTTTTTCCGTAAACACCAATATGTCCTTCTCGTTTATTTCACACACACGCACACACACATATTTTTGCGCTTTACTAAAAAATTGCAAAAAACCTTATGTGCCAAAATTTTGTCCTAAGGCATTGGGGGTACACTTGAAGTCCAATGACCCCCTCCACGACGACCCAGTATACCGCGTTGAAAGAATAAGCGAGAGAGGGAGAGAGGGATAGATAGATAGATAGATAGATAGATAGATAGATAGATAGATAGATAGATAGATAGAAAGAAAGAAAGAAAGAAAGAAAGAAAGAAAGAAAGAAAGAAAGAAAGGGAGAGAGAAAAGAGGGGTATGGAAGCTGTTTTTGCCGGCGATGGGAAGGAAGTCTTTTACTCGGAGGCAGGTTTCCGGTGGGATATGTATGCCACGCCGTGCCACAGCCTGAGGCAAAACATTTGAGAGAGACAGAGAGAGAGAGAGAGAGAGATAGGGAGGGGGTGGGGATCGAGACTAGCCGAGACAACAGGAACGTTGTCATCCCCGCGTCACGACCGAAGCGGTCTCAGGAACGTGAAGGAAGAGGGGGAGGACGGCGAAGGGGAGAAATGTACGAGAATGAAGTGTCGGCAAGTCGCCAGGTTCGCGGAACGGAATCGAATCTGATCGAGACCGGCGGCGTCGTGTGGCCATCCGGGCGACGCAGCAAGAGTGCGAGCAGTGCGGCCGCGAGGCGGGTGAGAACCGGAGCCAGTGCGAGAGAGACGGGAAACCACCCTGTTGCCAGCGAAGCTAAATGCGTGCGGTTCCGCGATCGATGCGGTTATATTTTATCCACCATTCTGTGCAGTCAACGTGGAGAAACTGTATAGTTTACCTCCAGCAGCTTTCAGTTCAAGGAAACTACAGTTTGACTGTAGTTCACACTGGAGATCCTGCACCACTTGATGCGTCATCGCCTGGCGGTGATATTACAGACCCCCGCCGGACTTTGCCCCCCCCCCCCCCCCCCCGCCCTTTCCTATCCGCTGCCCCCACACCTATCTGCCGGGGTCCGGCCAGGGCCCCACTTCTCATCGGAGCTTTCCGTTATAAGGGGGCGTTGTTGCCGCAGAGGTGAAAAAAACACCCTTGTTGTTCATCTAATCCTTTGAAACAAAAAAAAACATCTAGAAATCCGTGGTTGATAGATTCTACGCTGTTTGTTATGTGACAAGAGCCACTTTCGAATTTCGCAGAGATTCGCAGCCAAAGTGATTGCGATACATGTTTTACGGCGTACACATAACCTGACGAAACGCGTAACCAGGAAGTAACAATCAACTCGGTAGGTGTATCGATATTAAGAGAGAGTGAGAGCGTTGTGCCTGAGCGAGAGAGGGGGAGAGAGGGGGGAGGGAGCGAGCCATGCGCGGATCAGGGGCAATACTGGCCAGCGGCCGAGCTGGAGTGCCATTTTAATAATTCCGTCTCGTGCGCAATTTAACCTTTTGTTTTACACGCGTGTACGAGTCCTCACATTTTGCGCTCCCTAAAAAAAATGGGGGGGGGGGGGGGGAAGGGTCAGGAAAAGGCCCGGTGCTGTGCCGGCTCCACTTACTGACCGAATATAAACCAGGCCGTGTTCCCCCCCCCCCCCCCCCCCGTACCCCTACCGTGGCCCCGGCGGTCGGTGTACACTAGTCGCTAGAGAAACTAGGGACCAGGGCAGGACTGGAAATCAAAACAGACAACGCCATCTGCCCGCGGGGGGGGGGGGGGGCACTGGATGTCTGCTGGGGGTCTGGAGGAGTTCACCTCGGGATATACTCTCACGCCGCTGGTTCCACGATCCTTACTCGTCTTGGCATTTTCACGCACAGCTTGCTCACACGGACGGGAGCAGAGGGAGGAGGGGGAGGGTGGGGAGGAGGGGGAAGATATTGAAGATCACTCTGTCTGTCTCTCTGTCTCTCTCTCTCTCACTCTCTCTTTGGCCGTGAGTGTGTGCGAATCTTTTGTGGTGGCGACACGTTTGGCTGTTTGGCATTTCGCGTTTCCGGCTGGTTGCTCTCCGGCTAAGGTCAACGAGATGAGAGGGAGAGATAGAGAAAGGGCAGGGGTGGGGCTCTCACAATGTGTGCTCTCTCCCCCTCTCTCTATCTCGCTCACACTCCCACACGCTTACGGCTCGTTTCTCTGTGTGGTGCAGCCTGCGTAGAACTAGAGAGGGCACTGGGGATAAAGATTCATGATCGTCGCCCAATCGTAAGCAATATTGGCCTTGAAGTGGCTGTTTTAGAAACTACAGCTCACGTTCGAGATAGGAAAAGCAAAAAATGTGAATTGAGGTGGCCACGATGAGGCCTGCAAATAACATTCTCGTCTCGTATGAGAAATCGCCACTATTCGAATCCTGGGATTAAGCTGAGGCTGACTCTGGTCTCAAATCTGGAGGCCGAGGTCCAAATCTTAAAACAGCCTCTCCAAGCCCCTTATTGCCTAAAATTTGGGCGATGTTTATGATCCTCTCATTCTCTCAGTAGGGGGCAGGGGGGGGGGGGGGCTTAAGCATACTGTGACAATATTGCCTACAGCAGCTAACAAAGCAGCACCAAGGAAAATGATGACCGCGCCTCCCACACCCTATTGACGCTCTTTTTCTGTGCTCCCTTCCCCCTCCCGCTGCGGCTTGAAAAATGGCTGCCTGGAAATATTGCTGTCTGCGCCTGTTGATTGGCACGGCACAGACGTTTTTCACCCCCCCCCCCCCCTCCCCTCTCAGCCCTCACCGCCCACCCCCGCATCGCTGCTCCCAGCGGCCCCAGCACCCCCAGGAGTTTGGCCCCACTTTCCGCTGCTCATTCTACTCCTCGTTGTACTCGATGATGGAGAGGAAGGTAAGACGACACTATAAAAAATGTAATTTGACATCTAATATAAAATATTGATAACGCAGTGCCAAACTTTTTTTTTTTTTGTAATTCTACGACTTTGTCGCTCTGCCTGACGATATCACGGGCACGAAATTTTCGGCACGTTTAGGCAAGACGATTAAGAACACGACGAACAAAACTTGCACGGTGAGTGAGGGTCCTGCTGTCTGGGGACGGTCCAGGGCAGCTACAAAGTAGCATATTTTTAAACAGAGTTATTCAAAGATCACCCCACGACAGGACAGCGTCGCTCGGGGACAAATTCACAATCCAAGCAACAACCACCGTTTTACTTGAATCCTCCTGAAAGTGCTCATAACCTATTTCGAGTGTGGAGTATAGGCTTGCAGCCGGGAAGGGAGGAGGAGGGGGGGGGGGAGGAGATCAGATGACGGCGGGGCCGCTGGCCGCCGCATCCGGCCGGAACAAGCCGCCCAGACAGCAGGGAACCATGTAGTCCCCCAGAACCCCCCGCGAGCACGGCACCGGACCGGCCGGCACCGCCGTGCAGGGGCGGACAACGAGGCAGAGGCTTATTCTGAGTCCTCAGACGACGTTCGCACTCCGTAAAACTACTTCCTTGTCCACCATGAGCAGTTGGGAGGCGGCGGTCGTGGGTTCGAATACCGACGCCCCGCCGCGCGTTCCGTCCTCAAATCTCATGGAGTATGCCGAACGTGTCCCGCGTGGGTAGTTTGGGTGTTTTCTGGCGGTCAGAGGGGGTTCTTTGCCCCTGCCATAAACCGCCTCACCCACCCACTCTAGCTGTCTCCCCCCCCCCCCCCTCTCTCTCTCTCTCTCTCTCTCTCTCTCTCTTTCTCTGCCTTCCATCTCTCTCATCTCTCGGTCCGTCTCCTCGCGCTGGCCCCCCGTCGGGCTGAGGGGTAGGCCGCGTGGCCAGCAGCTGTGCCGTGCGGGCTGGCCTACCCTCGGATCGACAGGCGCTTCGGCCGGGAGCCGCGGCCGCGCGGACATTCGCTTCCAGCGCCGGTGGGGTGGCTTGTATATGCGGTTGTATGCGGTCCCACGCGTGGTCCAAGTGTCTGTCGTGCTACGTATTTGCTTGCAGTGTGATTTATAGTTCCGAATAGGGCAATGGTTTCGTGTATAATCAAGTAATGGTCGTATGAAAATTTATAAGGATCATGTATGGATGGTACATACGATCGAGTGTGGCTAAACGTTGAGGTGGTAGGCCCTGTTCTAATAATGACCCGGACGGATGCACTTATGCACTATCACTGCTATTGGTATGCCCTGGTCCGTGTACCGCATAAGCAGCCAAATATGAGTATATATTGTCATAATATATGGCACGCTTTACGTGTGCATACAGTGCTCAACATGTGTTGAACCATAATCCGTTTCACATGTGTATAATGCCGCCGTCGCGTTTACCCCGAAAGTGGATATCGCGTTGTAAACAAAGCGGCCATAAAGCTCATGACCCGTAGCGTAGCGCGGATCCGAAGCGCACGCGCGGTCAGTTCATGGGAGTTGTGCTCCGCGGTCATCACCATCTTCATCATCGTCATGGCCCGTTCGTTAGACGCCATGATGCGCCGTCATAACCCGCGCCCCGCACACCTACTCCCAGGCGCCGCTGCTGCCGCTGCTGCCGCTGCTGCCGCTCCGCTTTCTTTCTCCTCTCCTCCCCTCCCTCCCCTCGTTCTGCTTCATCACGTCTATTCAAGACCTGGTCGTGACGCCGTTCCGCCGCGAAATGTGAGAGAACTGGAAGTAAGGGGACGTGGAAGGGCTGCACGCTGTGGTAGGTGCAGCGTGACATGGGAAACTCATGGCCACCTTTCCATCATTGTGCTCATGCTCTCTCTCTCACTACGCCCCCTCCGTCCCTTCATCTCTCTCACTCACTCACTACCCCCTCCCTCCCTCTCTCTCTCTCTCCTCTCTCTCTCTCTGTCTCATACCCCAACGCACACACGCGCACACACACATGCACTCACGCACCTGTGGAGCGCGTCTGTTAGCGCGGGAGAGCCTCTTTGGCAAGCGGTTTGAATATGCGTCGTGCCGGTGTATGACGTCACCGCCGGCAACTACGGCATCTGGTCGGCCACAGCATCAGCTTTAAGCCGCCTGATTGGCCGTCTAATAAAGGATGATCGAAGTCGAATAACAGCGCGAGGGGTATGGTGGGCGGGGGGAGGGGTGTCTGCCCCCCCCCCCCCCACTCCAAGCCCGGCGCCCAGTGCTCGCCTTTTGTTCTTCTCGCTAATAAAGGGTTTTACGATAGCGCACACACGACACGCGCCGGCCACGCGCCAGCCACGCGCCGGCCACGCGCCAGCCATGGGCGCAATCAACCAGAGCAGCGTGGGAGGGAGTGCGGAGCGGCGGGGCGGGCGGGCTGTCAGCGGGCGCGGAGGCAGCGAGTATGGCGTGAAGTGGTAGCGCCCAGGCGGAAACACCACACACACACACATGCACACACACACGTGCGCCAGTTACCTAGCCGCTGCACCTGGCAACGGGCTGCCTTGGCGAATCTTGGCGAGTATCATCTTGGCGGGGGTTGGGATTGGGGGGTTGGGCGGCTCGCGAGGCACTTGGGGACGACGCCCACTCGGAAGAACCCAAGCGAAGTCTCGGGCGGGACGGAACATTACACGCGAGGTGCGGTAGAGAGACGCAGAGAGAGAGAGAGAGAGAGAGAGAGAGAGAGAGAGAGAGAAGGGACAGGGAGAGTGAGAACGTCAGAAAGAGAGAGTGTGGGGGGGGGGGGAGAAAGAGACTGAGAGAGAAAGAGATAGAAAGGGGGGAGGGGCAGGACGAGAGAGAAAGAGGAAAACAGTTTCCTTTACATAGAGAAATCCCCTATCGTCCCCCGCCCGGCCAGTGCGGATTCCTGTAGGTGATGCTCCTCCGGGCCCCGTCTCACCCGGGACCCGCCCCCAGAAATCCCCGTTCCTTTCGCGAACCGCGCCGCCTCGCCTCCGTCGTCCCCCCGTCGCGGCCCCCGGGGAACAGCCTCACTAGCCGGCTAAACGTGTGCGACCCGGCGGCCCGGCCCCGTGCGCGGCTAACAAGCGGCCCGGCCCGGAGACAGAGAGGGTGGTCAACCTGTCCGCCGGCAGCCGCCGAGGCAGTCAGAGGCAGCCGCCCACGCCGCCGGCCGCGTCCGGGACTTCCTCCTTCTTTAGGTGACCCGCCAAACAACCTGTACTGCAATGTGTACGAATTCAATTTTTGTTTCGCTGAAATTTACAGTTAATACACTTCTGGATGTAAGCCTCGAATGTTACCCTCCATAATATTCTTCCTGACACCCCGGACTGACTCTGGCTATGGAGGAGGCCAGAGAATGGTGTCGTAATGTGTGACAATTTCACATTGGTCGATGTCGTTTCTTTCGTTCGGGGTGGTGGGGATGGGGTGGGAATTTTGGGGGGAGAGAAGGTAAAAAGGTGGTATTTTAGGGTATTTTAGGGTCCCACATACAAGAATAACGCAAGATCTCTTGTCGTGATGAAAGCTCTTTGCTGCAACTAATTAGTCGCTTATAGATGTGCGCTCTACTGGTGGTGACCACTTCTTAAATATTTGTCTACAAATTTTCAAAAGTCCTTCCCTAAAAATCACTGTGGCCGTGAAAGTTCTAAATTATAACAAATAAGGATCGCAGTCCAGGAAGTCCCTAAAAAAGGGCCCCAAAATCCTTCAATTTGTGTACACGTTTAGGTCGAGTGATTCGCCCCTGAGCTGTACCTTAGTAACATGAAAGAAAAGAAACTTCAAGTTACTTTATAAGAATGTGGGTTTTCGAAGGAAAGAGAAATAAACCTATTTTATATCTTGTTTGCGTGACCGCGACGTCCTCATCAATTTGCTACGATGTGTGTGTGTGTGTGTGCGTGTGTGTGCGTGTGTGTGCGTGTGTGTGTACCGCCGTTAAGACGATTAGTTTGTCTTCCTTTCGTCCGCGAGCCTTTCTGATGCTGCACATGACATAACGACGCAAGCTGACGTTGCTGTGCTCCGAGCCCTTGCGCCGCGAGGTCGGCGGCCTACACTGTAAAAATATTTCGCCATGCGACAACAAACATTGACGACGAATCACGAGTCACGTAAACATTTCGTCACTTTACGATCTTCTTATCACGTGACAATATTTTGGTGACAAAATTTTCCTCACCTTTGGGCTAAACGCTCAAAGAGTGATATTCTCTAATTCCCAGATACAATTGTTTTTTTTTTGTGACGATTTTTTGTGTCAACGTGTGCGACGCAAAAAATCTTGAACAAAATTAAAGGGTAGAATTTTTTTTTTACAGCGTGTGATCCGAGCCCTTGCGCTGTGAGGTCAGCGGCCTGCTGGTCCCCTTCATTCGCCGCGAAAGAGTTTACCGCAGAGGGCTTCGGAAGAAAACGCCTCCAGTCCCGCGGTGTTGCCGGAGCACTTCAGGAATCTCAAGACGCCTGCGATCGACTCGGTGGACCCTGCAAATAACTCATCCGAACGGCGATGATGGAGCTACTGGCTGGAGCCGCTGGAGCCGCTGGAGCCCCCACGACGCCGCCCACTCCTCAAATGGTAAGGGAAACAGCAAAGTCTCTTTTTCCCCATTTTGTACATAGTAACGCGTTGTGTTCTTTTTTTTTGGACGTAATTATGGATAAACATGTTTGTATACACACGCCACTATGTACAAATTAGTGAATGATTACGTACAATTCCGTACATATTCATGTACAAATTCGGCTTGTGTACAATTTTGTACATAATTACGAATGGGTTCGTGCGTTAACTATGTACGTTTTTACGCATTCATAATTGTGTACAAAAAATATTTGTACACCCTTGCGCACGAAATTGTACACTGTGTACGAATTCACACATAATTATACATGAATTCGTACCTAATTATGGATGCTTAAAAACATATATAATTGTGCACAAAATTGTACGCACCAATTTAGTGTGTGTATACTGCGTGCTCCGCATGCTCCTGCCGTCCTTAACCGAAGGTCAGTTCTCGGTGCGTTAGGTCAGTTCGAGACTTCTTGATGAGCACGGAGTTTGTCGTGGCGCGGGTGGAGGGGGGAGCAGTTTAATCAGTAGAGTGGCGTGCTTTCGACGCCCATTACCTGGCCTGCGGCATTAGCGGTGGAGACGGCAACCGGCCTGCCGGGCCACCGCCGGACCTCCGATATCAGCTTCATCTATGCATGGTCGCGGTCCCTACATGACCAGCGCAGTCACTTGGAAAGCGGACAATTTTTTTTTTACATCGGTCTCGGCGGTCGCAGTGTGCGTGGCGGCGGCGGCCGTATCCGAAATGCACGAGTCTGGTTTAGCCACATTAAAAATGTGGGGCGTTATGAATGAAATTTATGAACGGTCCCTTATTTGGTCGGCTCATGCGCCCCTGCCAGGCCCTTCCGGCGGTCTGTCCGACAGCCGCCCGTCAGCACGCTTATTCTTCCATTAACATCGTGTGTCACGCACCGGGCCGTCAAGGGCAGGCCGGCCGGGGGCAGCGGGGTCGGCCGGGTCAGCCCTGGGCGTCCGATTATCTGTCCGCAGCATTACCCCAACATTACCGTGAGGGTCCACCGGCCTGTGGCGGCGGCTCGGGTCAACAGCACCACGCCGTGGGCAGGTTCCCGGCAGGTACCGCGCGTGCGAGAGAGAGAGAGAGGGGGGGGGGGGGGAGGGCGGAGGGAAAGAGAGAGGGAGAGAGAGAGAGATGCCTGAGGTAGAAACATCCCCGAGCATCTCTGTCGCACTAGCGTAGCCAAACTCGAAGCGGGACGTCTCGCCTGTCGCGGCGGCTCTTTTTACGTCGCTGCAGCACCGTGCGTGCCGTGCCGCGACGCTTCCAGGACTTGTCGTTACACCCTGAGATGTCCGCGGCGCGAGGGCTGATCCTCTCGGAGAACCTCCGTACGGTGCAGAGGGTACTTTTTGCCTACCTGCAGGCGGTGAGGTGTGCGGGTTGCCTACATTTTAGGCAGCTATTAAAAGCCGAAGGGGGTGCGGGCAAATTTCTCACTGCCCCCCCCCCCCTCCCACACCCCTGGATCCGCGCCTGCCAACTCGACGTATGGACACTCGCCCTGTCCCTGCTGCCGCCCCCAATATCACCGCAGCCCCGCAATACTATCACAAGGTTGTGTGGCGCGCGCGTTTTCAGGGGGGGGATTTCCCGTGGCGGGCAATCGTAATCGTGTGTAACGGGGTTATCGCCGCAAACAAAAGGTAAACATGCCCCCCCCCCTCTCTCTCTCTCTCCCCCTCCCTCTCTTTCTTGCTCTCTTCCTCACACGCACTCATACCTATACGTCCCACACAGACACATACTTTCGCAGCGTGGCATAGCTCGGAGTGTTATACGCGACACAGACAGATTGTGCGACGTTCACGAACGGCAGCACCATAAACCCACTCGGCTCAGTGTCACCGCTGCAGTCAGCGGGGCTCTAAGTAGCAAGTACATAAAATAAGAGGTAATACGTATAATTCGGTCGTGTAGTGCAAACGTATGTAGTATATGTGTACAGGGCGGTGGGATGCGAGGTGGTGTTGGGGGGTGGGGAGACCACGTGACATTGCGGAACGAGATTGTGGATGAAGATGAGGTGTGACGACGCCGCAAGACATTTGGGCTAATTGTCAATTTGCCGTCTATAGCAAGCAGCAGGGCTGAAGGGAGAGGGAGTGTGAGAGCGAGAGAGAGAGAGAGAGAGAGAGAGAGAGAGGAGAGGGGGGGGGGGGAGGCAGGCGGAGCAGTACTACATGCTAGGGAGTGAATCCGAGGCAGGGAGGGAGAACGGAAGTGGTAGGGGATACGGTGGAATGGAGGTAGCGTAGAGGACATTCCCTCGGGGATCGCGATATCTCACCTCACAACTTATTTGTTTTGTCGTATTTGTTATTTTTTTTAATGACACGGCGTCATGGCTGGTGCATAGTGCAGCGTTGGCCTGGGATGCCCATCCCCCTTCCTATAGCCGTGCAGCGCCGCAAGGATTTGATATATTAGTTTTGCAAAAAAAAAGGTAAAATGACGTAAAAATGTCCATGCCGATACAACGCTTTGAAACAATTTCGGAATTTCAAAAACAGACAAATAAAACCTGGATTAATTGTAACGTAAATCAGGCCGCGGTCACAGGCAATGGCCTCATGTCTCCGTCGCCACGCCACACCCAAAGGGTCGAAAACACCTTTTCCCTCTTCTTATTTTTTCCCCTCTCTCGTCAAGACGTTAAGACAGCGGAGTGCCTGCCAGGGGCGTAAACGGGTGCAATATGACCGAAAGGCTTTCGCTGTGCAGCCCGTAAGTCCTCATCTGCCCCCACGCTGCCCACCCCTCTTCACCCCTCCCCTGCCCCTCCCTCACCTCTTACACCCCCCCCCCCCCCCCCCCAGCCGTCACCCCTTCCCCCTAGGGCGCCTCCGACGAGCTTCCCCTTTTATTTTTGCACTTATTTTTCACTTAAATCTCTGTGACCACCGTCGTCACGGGGAAGGGTCCGTGCGGTGCGGGGGCCGGCCATCGTGCGGAATCCCTTTATGTCTGACTCTCTCTCTCTCTCTCTCTCTCTCTCTCTCTCTCTCTGAGTCTCTCTCGTTCTCTCGTTCTTCTTCTTCAAACCCCGTCACGTGGGCGCGGAGTGAGTCTGTCTCAATTTCGTGGGCTCGCCTTTACATCGTGGTCGGGGAGGGAGCCCGGGCGGCGCCAGGTATTCCACCCTCAGAAAAGTTTTGTCAGGTCGAGATGTCAGTTTAAGTTTGACTGATTATTTTGTGTCCATTTCAGCCGAGTTTCCGTTAAAACAGCATGATTTTTGGTCGGAAAGGCTACTAGTTACACTTTGAGATCGTTAAATTGAATCAGTCATCTTGACGTAGAATTAGTCACCTTTCCGACCAATAGTATGTTGTTTTGATTGAAATTCTGTTCCAAAATATGACGAAATGGACTGGAAAAAACTTTTCCGACAGCGTCCGTGACCCGTGACGGCTGTAGCCAGCCTGGTCCTGGTAGAAAGGAAACACAGCGCCATGCCACAACGAGAATGAAAGAGTCATGATCGCAACGCAGTTCCTAGACGACAAAAGACGGGCTGAAAGGTTTGAAAGCTTCGCCGCATTATGTATTCAATATTTGAGACCTGATTTTAGCCCCAGTTTCGGCAGCAAGGGATTTCAAAATCACGTGGTTCTTTCATTGTTCCGCTTCTCTCATGCCTCTCCCCCCCCCCCCCCCTCTCTCTCTCTCTCTCTCTATCTCTCCCTCTCTCTCGCTCTCTCTCTCTCTCACGCTTTCTTTTCATCTTCATCTGTCTCCCATCAACTCTACTCAAACCATTAATTCGAGTGCGGGCGTTTCTCTTCCACAGCGCGTCTCACTCCCTCCCTGCGCACCGGGGTTCCTTTATCTTGTCCGCCTTTACTGGCTGATCTCGTCGATGGTTCACCATCAGAGACGTAAAACCAAACCGAAAAGAAGTAAATGGGCGCCCCTCCCCCTATATCCCGTTTCTTCAAAAACAAAAAACAATACACAAAACCTCACCTGCCCGTGCGTTTTGGATAGGACCGCCACACCACGCACTAACTTGTACCCCCTGTCCCCTCTGAAGAGCGTGACGTCATTTGAGAACAGCCCCTCGTTGGGGCGCACGCAGAGATCAGAGTGGATTTGACGTCACTATCCTTGGCGTGTTTGACTCGACGGCCCGCGTCAGAGAGCCTCGGCAGACACCCGTCCTGCCCGCCGCCGCCAGCTCAGGCTGAAAGCGGCGCGTCGGGCGGTGCGTGGGAGTGAGAGAGTGAGTGGGCTGGAGTGAGGGAGAGAGATAGTGTTGCGAGGCCGAAGTTTAACTACTCATTAATCGCTCTTATCACGATATCCGCGGTATTGGTTCGTCGAAGAAGCTGCTGTTTCGCGCGTTCTCTCCGAAACGAATATGTTGCCAACTTTCCTGACTTGGACTCCTCACACGATAATAAGGATAGCAAAAAATTACCGCGGCGACGCAGAGAACAGGCGCCCCGCAACGTGCCGTAACCCCCCCCCCCCCACCCCCCTGCACCTTTTATGATCGAGAAAATTATTGATGAAAATGTCCGCCTTTATCGTAGCCTACAGTCTCAAAATTGAATCCTTGAATCAATAAAAAAAATCGCGAAGGAGCACGACAGTACAGCGGTTCATGAAATTGCCAGGAGCATCCTATGCATGTATCAAAATGTGCTTCTAACAAATATTGGGAATTGAGCCCGGGAGAAAAGGGGACGTACCCATATTACTTGACCGATTTTCGGCCCTTCTTAGACCCCCCCCCCCCTTCCCCGTGACGTGGTTAACCTAACCTTTCCATGGATACTAGATAGGGCGTAGTATGTAGCTTCAACCCCCCCTCCCCCTAAATCTGGTCACCTAATATCGGTACGACCCCAAAGGATCTTCAGTGTGGCCCACACGATGAAGCTACAGCTAAACTGTAGTTTTTGTACAGAAATAATTGAGACAAATCCGCGTCAACTACAGCGCAACATCCATAAAACTACAGTGTGGAACTACAGTTTAGGCAGTGTGTAGTTTCGTCGTAGATCTTTCTGCTCGCGGTGTTATCACCTCATGTCTCAGTGGTCCGTGGCGAGGCACTTTGCGGAGGCCGGACTCCTGGCCTCCGTGACGTGTATCCGGTGGCCGCCTCGTTTGCATAAGTTGATCACACCGCTGCGCTGACAGGCGCTGCCGGGCCTGACTGACACGGTCACGAGGTGCCCACGGCGGCCTCCAGGGCCTAACCGCCGACCCCTTCCAGCGCACTTCAAAGCCGCCAGTCAAAGGACCGGCGGCAACCGTTGCCAGCGCGCGCACGCACACGCACACATGTTAACACACGTGCCCACACACTAACACACACATCACGTCCCCACGGCAAAACGGGTGGAAGAGCGAGCCTGACGTACACACACACACACACACACACACACACACGCATACGTACCCACCCCCAGCAAACAAGGTGGACGCACGCACACAGTCTGAGTAGGTATCTACCCGAGTCACGCGGAGTGGTCCCGCTGGTTTTGCGTTGCTGTGTGACTCGGGAAGTGGTCGGGACACATCATCAGCGAGAGCTAGGCCTCCGAAATCGCTCTTCCGAAGGGAGGGGTTCACAAACATCAGCATGCATGCTGATTAAACTCCTGGGAAACGCCCCAAATAATAAGTTATTGCAAGTCTTAGTTCGAAAAAAAAAAACATTCGAATGTTCCGATAATTTTTCTGAGATATTCCCAGGTAAGCTGGATATGTGCAACAATCTCGAAGGTGGGTACCCCTCGCCTGCCGTCATTCGCCTTCCTACTGTCTCCGAGTTTGCCATTTCAGAACACCTGCCAATGCTGTGATGAAATTATCGGAGAAATCGTCTCAGTTGGCACGAGTTTACTTCATCCCTGGGTTGTTACGGTGCGGAAGCCCAGCTCGGAGCCGGCTAATGCAAGCATGCAGGCGTTCCGCGCTCGCTCCCGCATTCCGGGGGCCCAGTGTCCCGCCCCGGTCCTGCCATGGCGCCTGTGGTCGGCAGGGTAGGCAACACGCAGCGGGCCGGAGGCTGCTGGCGGCCTACCCTGCCGCCTGAGGCTCTGTCTCTGTCGCACTCGGTGATGTGCTCTATTAGATAGAGAGAGAGAGAGAGAGAGAGAGAGAGAGAGAGAGAGAGAGAGAGAGAGAGAGTGAAAGAGAGAGAGAGAGAGAGAGAGAGAGAGAGAGAGAGAGAGAGAGTGCGGTGAACACAGGCTCGGATCAGACGCACACAGTCGCACTGACAACGAATGTCATCGCCCTAACCTAACCTAATCAAAAATGTACAATGTACGACGAGGTTTTTGCTTTGAAACAGCAGTTTTGAAGGCTTTTGACGTTTTTGAACTGCATTTTCTTGCCGTTTATGAAGACAATTTCACCATCGTTTGTCGTGGACGAGGAGCATGAGAGAAGTAGTGCGACAGTCGGGATTGAACTCGAGCAAACAACGCAAAGTTCGTGATATTCGGTGCAGCAAAGCTCGCGCGGACGGGCGATGCTCGGGTGCCGCTGGACCACCGACGTCCGACAAAGTCATGCCCTGCCGAGGGATTAAGAGAGATGGGTTGGCCACGTGGGCGCACGTGGGCACGGAGTACCGGGAAGTCGCTCCGCCCGACAGTCGTCACACACTTAGTGGTAATGACAACACCGGACTACCGTGTACCGGCGTCCCAGGCGGGCAGCCAGCCAGGCAGCCAGCCAGGCAGCCAGCCAGGCAGCCAGCCAGGCAGCCAGCCAGGCAGCCAGCCATCGGACGACAGAATCACGACCCAGCTATTCCGCGCAGTTCCACCCCTCCTCCAGGGAGGCATCGGGCGCCGTTTCGAAATAGGGCAGACGCGCACGGCTAACACATTTTCAGCGGGAAACGTGCGGCTGAAAATTAGAGACTTGATAAAGGTGGTTCGCTAAGACGAAGAGCGGAGTCTGCGTCCAACGACATGGGCGAGCCGCTTGCGCCACAAGCAGAGGGTTTGACGATGTAACGTGCAGTTAAACATTCTTAATTTTGATTTAAAAAAAACTCATTTCGACGTAAAATGTGTTTTTTTAATGTCTTGTGCGCTGTCAAAACGGCAGAAACCATGGCACCCAGGGTTTTCATATTCTTAAATTTAAAATAAATAAAAGGATTTTTAAAATTTGAGCCTTTGTCGATTCCTGCTCACTATCTATCTGCTCGGGCAGAAGCGAGCGTGTATGAGGACTGCGCAAGTAGTGATGAAAAATGGTCACAAAAATTGAGAGCGTGGTGAGGGCGATGGTGATTATGGTGTGATAATGATGCAGCAAGACGAGGGCCCTTGCTAACTGCCCCTAACGTTGGCCCACTTGCTGATCCTACGGCTTTTAGCCCCCCCCCCCCCCCCCCCTCCCACCAGCCCTGCCTACGGCCCCGCTAGCCGGCCTGGGGCGCAACTTCACACTTTCTCGTCTCGAGTGACGGAAATAATGTACAGAACAAGGTACACCACTCACAGCCATCATGCTCTACCCCCAGCCACCGCGGCCTCTGCCTGCCTGCCCGCCAGTGCTATGGCCGAGCCAGACGGGGCTGCCCGGATGGGCGCATTTGCGGCGCGGAGGCGCGGGATATTTGAATATGATTTAGATAGAAATAGGCTGCTTATGGGAAGGGGAGGGAGAAGAGGTGCAAACATTCTGAATTGTTTGACATTGATTTTGTTGTACTGAAACGGTGTGGTGAAAATGTTTCAGTAGACGGCACCAAAACAGTAAATACCAAAGAGGAAACTCTTACTAACAGGTTTATTCAACTGGCTTTCTGCGCGCCAATAATAGTTTCTTCACAGAGAGAAAAGTAAAACGCACCACAGAGAACGCAAGGCTATACCTGAAGGGAACCAAATCGACTATAGAAAGAATAAATTTCAAACACGGCCCTAGTAATTTCCAGTAATAATTTCTGAAGCAGATAGGCGCCACGGCAAAAGAGACCCGACCCAATCTCAACTGCGAGTAGAAAATACACTATAATGGGGTACAAGATTTCTTCACTATCAAAGAAACGCGTTTCAAGAATGGCGTTTTGTTTTATTCAATGGCAGTGCCAAATATTTTGGTACCCTAGTGTAAGGCTCTCATGTGAGGTACTCTGTCGACAAGTCGAACGCCGAGCCGTCGATTTCCTGCTCACTCCTTCATTCTCTCAGCCACAAACTTTCCTCCCAGAGCTCATTTGCATGCTCGCTGTATTTTCGGATGAGCTGTGGGCAGTGTGGAGGCGTGGTCCGCCCGGCGGCCCGGCTCGGCCCGGCTGGCCATGGCACGCTTGAGCGCGCAGGGTCACCGCCTGTCCGAGCACGGCGCGGCGACAAGATGACCGAATTGACAGCGGCGCCCGGCCGGGTCCTGCGAGGTCCTGCGAGGTCCTGCGAGGTCCTGCTAGGTCCCGCGCGAGGTCCTGCGAGGTCCTGCAAGGTTCTGCGAGAGGCCTGCGAGGATCCGGCGAGGTCCTGCGAGGCCCTGCGAGGTCCTGTGAGGTCCTGCGAGAGGCCTGCAGGGCGGCCCTGCCGACACTCCCTCCTCTTGTTGAGCACTACTGCGGGTGAGGGCTCGGAAAACCGTCGAGCGAAAGTCTTTCCCTGCATGCCCAGTGGCGGTGAGTGCGAGAGAGATGCGTCGCCGCGTTTGACTGCGGTTGTGCAAGAGGGATGCCCGACCGGGGGGGGGGGGGGGGATGTCGAGCGTTTCCCTTGCACCGCCGCAGTCAAGTGGGCGTCCCGTCTCTCTCGCTCTGACCGCCACTGTTCGTGCCTAAATAAGTCCATGCATCTTCCTTTATACGACATAAGTGCGATGACTCACTTTCCATGCACGGCACGAGGGTCTTGCTGCACCTTCTCTCAGCGCCCCTAACGTCGTTTTGGTATTTTCGACCCAAATTTTTGAGTTTTGATGCCCAAATTCCCTATTTTCTGCCGTAGTACGTTAATGACGTGCCCCAGTCTCCGGCCGGCGGACTGACTCACCTCGCATGTTGCGCGGAGTGGCTGCGGAGAGGTGCGGAGGAAGCGGCCGGCGTGCAGTTAGCGGAGGAGGACGCGGGGCTGGTCGCGTCGCGGTCGGCCGAGGTAAGTGCTTGGGTAAGGGCCGGGGTAAGGGCTGGGTAAGGGCGGGTGAGGGCGGTGTGGCGTGCGTGCGGCCCTGCGTTACCCGAACTGGACGCCTGCTGGCGACGAATGGACGCTCCCGGGGTGGCAACCGCTTTTATAAGCTTGGGCCCGTCGCCGCTCTCCTCCCTCCAGGCTGCCGCCCCCCACTCCGGTGCGGAGCACGCAGGGGGTGCGGGCGGGGCGGGGGCGGCACCGGGGGCGGCACTGGGGGCGGCATCGGGGCGGGCCGAAGTAGGGTCAGAGAATGGGTTTAAAACGTCACGGTTATGCAAAAAAAGAGCAAGGATGCGTCGGGAACCATCGCGGCCGTGGATGACTCGCAGCTTACGGCGGTGTTCACAAAATTCTTTCAAGCAGTCACTTGATGTTATGTATACCCTATGGTTTGCACACATGGAAAATGTACGCACGCATGCGTAGTGCATAAAATTACCAGGTGTCGCGTTTTGCTTCGTGCCGAGGCAAGCACACCAAAGCTTATGTACTATTTTGTACATAACTATGTGCAGATATAAACCATCATAAGCTGAGCACAGAATTGTACATAACTATGCACAGATAGTTCATAATTATGTACAAATTTATACATAAGCTATGAAGGTTTAGATGTACAAAAATAGTACATATGCATTTAGTGTGAAGGTTGGCAAGCCCGCGACGCACTAGCTCCGTCTCTTTCTGTCTCACGCGTGCGGATGAGCCAGAAAGAGACGGAGCTAGTGCGTCGCGGGCTTGCCTGCCATTCCTTTGGCAAAGTGGACGCCTAGTATATGCAGAAGAATTTCGTTCAGTTTCGCATATGCTTGTGTACAAAACCGGCCACGTACAATTTCGTACATAATTACGAATGAATTTGGTCATCGTTCTTCTCTTTCTTTCTCTCCTCTCTCCTTCTACTTTGCTTCCTCCTGTCGCCCTTCTTCCATTTGCGTCCCTCCGCGGGCTCGAACTTGAAAGGGGAACCCTCACCCCCCCCCCCTCCCCTCCTCCCACTACCTACGCCACTGTCGAAATTGTACACAGTGTGTAACCCCTTCTGAATCCCTTTCCTCTCTTCGGCACCCGCACCGTTCTCTTGGGATATTCCGGTGCGCGCCCTACGTGGCCCGATACCCGCGCTGACCCTAATTGGACCACGAGTCGAGGACATCTTCAGCTGGACTCGCAAACTGCAAACGGCGATGCGGTGCGGCGACGGTGCGGCCCGTCGCCACTTGTGAGGGCCACTCGGCCTGCGGTGGCCGGCTCTCCGCCGCGCGCTGCTCCCCGTGCGATGCGAAAGCATTCGCAGAGATTCCTGTGGTGCTCTTGTGCATTGCTTGCCGAGGCGTCTGCGAGAGTTTCAATTGTGTCGTCAGCCGGGGGCGCAAAGGCCAGGCACCTATGTTGGGTGACGTGAGACATGAGACATTTTTATTGGCTCAAAACCTCCGTTTTCCCGTAACAAAATTGCAAGACGTGATGCGTTTTCCTCCTTCATCTTGTGATTTCCTCCCTCATCCATCTTACTCTCCCTTTTCCCGTTCGACCTCCGTTTTAATATTCTTTGGCCTGGTCAAGGCGTTGATTCAGACTCTTCGAAATCCATTAATGTGGGAAGAAACAAACAGTAATTGAAAACCATTTGAAGCCTGTTCTAGACTTGCATCTTACACCATTTTTTAAAAAATTGGATGAACTGGTACTGGTAGGGATTGCAAAAGTTCGTGGTCAACGTGTTCTCGTGCGATATCTTTGCCATCTGAAAAGATCTCGCGCCCCTATTTTGGGCGTATGTGACCTTTTGAGTGTCCGGCATAACGCTTCCCTGAGTGAGATATTCAGACCCTTCAGTTATCATAGAGCGGTATTACCGTTATCATTAGGTCCTCCATGGTGTTGTCGCACAAACGTTGCGCGATAACAACGTAGTAAATGTACCTCGCACGTGACGAAAATTGAATCAAAATTTCTGAATTTGACACGACAGCAGCGTTCTTCATTCAAAACAGTTTACGAATATATTGTCTTAAATTTACTTTCTGTCACGAAAATGATTTCCTCTTTCTAGAGCCAAAACCCTCATCTTGGTGTGGACCCTAAACATTTTTTTTTTGTCTAGCTGTAGAAAACTTTTCTTCTGATATACTTCCTATAAGGTGACCTTTTTCGCTTTCACCGTTACTTTTCCTGTAACAACCACATACCGTTACAAGGAACAGTTTAGCCTTTGGGGCCGGTAAGTACAAAACTTTCCTCCGATTGAATTGTTTGTAAATCTGACCCCAGCTCAAGGAAAAACTCGTCCCGTGACATTTAGAGTGCATCTGCGACACGCATTTGGGTGACTTATTGGAACAGTTCCTCGACACTCGGAGTGTGCATGTTGCATGGGGGCGGGCCCCTCCCCTCGAGCTCCCCGAGGCATGCCTTGCAAGGTGCCGTCGCGTCGCCCCCCCCCCCCCCCCCCCTCAGATTCAAGTCAAACATGCGAACAAAACGTCTGGCCCGGCGTGTGTCAGACGAGATCGCTTTCGTGTTTGCGGAAACGCGTCGGCGGCGATTGCGCGCGGGCGACCCACCCACAAAACTAAGTAACGCCTTCCGATTCGCTCACCGATATGACTAGCTAAATGCCGCACAAATGAATTAAGTTCCTTAATGAATAATTTCATCATTATTGTTATTATTAAGAACTGTAAATGAAGCATTTCTTACGGACAACGCAATTGACCTTCACTGCAAGTAAATGTGCGGAGCCACTACACGATTCAGTGCGCTCTGGCCACCAGGATCTCTTATCAGTGCACTGTTACCATTTCTCCACCCCAAAATTGTCGGAGGTATTTCTTTTTCCTCAGTTCAATCAGGCGCCTGACTGCCAATAAGGGTTTGCACCGTTCCGCTCGTGCTGCCTTTGCCGCGGCGCCGTTTGCCATGAACAGACTCGCTTTCGGGGATGAGAAATTTATACCTCATCAGGGCGTGTGTCGCAGCAGGCCGTGCAACGTGCCTCGCTATGAGAAACATAATCAGAGCGGCTCCGCGCGTCTCTCTCTCTCTCCCACTCAATCAAATATCAAGCGCAACAGCTCCTCCTCCCCCCACCCCCGCGCCCTTCCCAACTCTCTCCCTCTCTCACACACACATTTCGATGTAGCTCTTCGAGACCGTCGACGGCATAATTATACAGCGCTTGTAAGATCACAGTTTAAATCCTATATGTATGAGGTGAGGTATGAGTGTACGATTCCTTCTGTTTCCCTATAGGCGTGGGATAGAGGAATAGAAGGTACGGAGAGGAGATAAAGGCTTGGCCAGAGGCGTACTGTGGCCGAACTTCCACGGGGACTGCAGATAGTGTAAGTTTCCGACTGCGCAGCCACTAGGTCTACTCTAGTCTCCGGTAGTAGAGGAGGGTGCTGACACAATTTTACCCTTAATTTTAATGCCGTCGTATGATAGCTGTGTGAGTCCTGACATAAATTTAAAAAGTCGATGTATCGAACTGAAACTTTATATTATCTAGACCCTTTCTGACCCGCATGGATGTCCAAAATATAATTTCAATTTATTTCTTTCCTCACTGAAGTTGCGGGTGGAAATTTTCTCAGCACTTCACCCTGCACTGCCTCTTGAACGTTTTTCGGAGGCGTATCATTTTTATACGTCGGTACCCACCACCTTTTCAATCAGTGTTGTTTCGACCCCCCCCCCCCCTGGCTACGCCCCTGGATGACGTCGTGCTGCACCCCGCCCTGCTCTGATGTCGGCCGCCGAGGCTGCTGTGCCGCTGGGGATCACACCGGCCCGTGCCTCGCGGCCGCGGAAGGTATGAAACAAACGAGCCCGCCTGTGCGCAGCCGTGGCCCATCCTCACACGTGCGCACACACACGCACACACACACACACACGCACGCACGCACCGTCCGCCGCCAGAACGCGCTACGCACCAAAGCCCGTGCGTCGGCCGTTACTGCAACATTCATCCACGTTACACGACGTACGTCGTTACGTCACGCCTGCTCCCTGGCTGCCGGCCCGGCTGCCCGCCTGGCTGCCTGCCTGCCTGCCCGTCTGCCTACCTTCGCTGGCTTGCTGTCGGCAAGTACGGCGCGCCGCCCCGCGACTCCAATTTTCCATACCTTTCGCGTCCTCCTTTGCGAGTCCCACACGTTGTCCCTTCCGCAGCTTCCAGTGCCCCGCGAACACCGGCAACCGGCCCCCACGCCGTCATCTCTTTCTCCCTCTGCCTCCTCGCTCGCCCCCCCCCCCCCTTCTCTCTCTCTCTCTCTCTCTCTCTCTCTCTCTCTCTCTCTCTCTCTCTCTCTCTCTCTCGCTGCTCCACTCGGCCCCAAACTTTAGCTCCCATACATGTCTCCTACACACTTGAGTGGGGCAAAGGGTACAAACAGGACAGATTCAAAGCGAACGCTAACCTTAGCTCTCCCGCTCCCCATCTCCCTTTCTCTCTCTTACTCTCTCTCCCCTCTCTCTCTCCTCTCTCTCTCTCTCTCTCTCTCTCTCTCTCTCTCTCTCTCTCTCTCTGTCCCACGCACTAGGGCAGCCCTTCTCTCGTGGTCCGTCTCACGAAATGTCCTCACGTTTGGCTAAGCGCGTGTAGTCTGCGTCTGTCTCCTTCCCACACCCCGTTCTCTCTCTCTCTCTCTCTCTTTCTCACCCTTCCTCTTAACCTCTTCCGCTTTTCCAGCCAGGAGGGTGGGACGGCGCGTGGTTCTGAGGGCTTTTAACCTCGGCACCCAAAATTAGCACACTTGGTGCATGTGCACACTGGAGAACGAAATGCTGCCGGAATGGTGGGCAGACATTGCGAGTGGACACGTGTCCGAGAGAGACAGAGTGAGTGACATTGGGGCGGAAGGGGGGGGGGGGAGGCGAGGAAGATGTAGAGAGAGAGAGAGAGAGAGAGAGAGAGAGAGAGAGAGATGGCCGAGGTGAGAGGCCAAGGACAGAGTTCGAGATTAAGTGTACACCGCCAATAACCGAGCCGTAGGTGGTACGTCGTGGGCGGTGCGGGAGCGGTGGCGGTGCAAGGGGTGGGAGGAAGGGTTCAGGGGGTGGGGGTGGGGGTGGGGGTGGGGGGTCAGGGGGCACGCGGTGCCCCCGGAGCGCAGCAGTATATCGGCCCGGCATATATCATGTACCATCCCAGCGGCCCCCACACACCGCAAATAGACCCCCGCAACAGGACCGGCCAGCCAGCGAGGTTCGTCGTCGCCCCCGACCAGGTATAGATGCCGTCGCCGCCCCCGGGCCGCCCCTCCCCCCCCCCCCTCTCCTCCTCCCCCTCCCGGTCCGTGGACGACTCCCACACTGCACCCTCCTCCATCCTCCGTGCCATAAGAGAGCTCACCCACCCACGCGCGCACTTTGGAGTTTTCCTAGTGATTAAAACACCTATGTTCGGCGTAAAGGGGTACATTTTGAGGTGGGAGCGAATGAGAAAGAGGCAAGGGAGGAAGTGATAGTGTGTGTGTGTGTGTGTGTGTGTGTGTGTGTGTGCGCGCGTGTGTGTGTTGTCTGAATCCATCCATCCGTTCCCTGGAGTGGTGGTCCGACGGCTCGGACTGTGAGTCGCCGCAGTTGACTTCGGTGGTTTAAAAAAGTTGCCCCCGACCGAGGTCGGGCGTCTCTATCGCTCGCACGGCCGTAAGCCAATTGGTCTCTCTTGCAGCCACTGATCTCTTTGCATTTAGCGACCTCTTGCACTCACTGATCTCTTTGCCCTCACTGACCTCTCGCACTCACTGATCCCTTGCACGCACTACCACTGATCTCGTGATGCACTTCCGGTGGGCATGCTTGGTGCTCGAGCGCGGGGTGTCCTTTGACCTTGAGAGGTCACACCCAGCCGCCGTGCTGTGGCCGTACCGAGTGACGTTACGTAGTACATGGATCCCCCCTCTCTCCCTCCTTCCCCTAACGAGAGCCGCGGGGAGTGATTGCACAACTGCCCCCTCCCCCCCTCTTCCCTGCCGCCGCCGCCGCCGCCCCATCTCTCATATCTGCCCTCTGCCTCACGCCACAGCCAATCCCCAATTGGCGGCGGCCCACCTCTCTCGTGTACGTCACTGTGACAACACTGAACAGATAGGTCCTCTCCGCGCCGTCCTGGCGCTCGAGAGGAAACTGAAACCAACGAACGAACAAACACCGCCTTTCCTCACCCTCACCCCGACACCCTCCTCGGGGGTGCCCCCCCCCCCCCTTCCCTTTACCTCTCTCCCCCTTCACCCCTTCCCTGACTCGATCCACCAGCCGCAGCCGCCGTGCTACATCACTCTCGCGCTGCCTTACCCACTACGCATGACCCCCAAAAAGAAAGAAAATGAGAGAGAGAGAGAGAGAGAGGGGGGGGGGGGAATAGAGAGGGAGGGGGAGGGGGTGCAAGCGTCGCAAGAGTCAACGTCCGGACCGGAGCCGAGACGGAAGAAGGAGACGCGATGCGTTTGGTGTGCGATTCTCCACAGTGCTGCGCATCCAGATGGGGGGGGGGGGGGGGGGGGGGGGATTTGGGGGTCAACCCCCCCCCCCCCCACCACCACCACCACCACCAACTGGGGACCGTAACGCCTGAATGTAGGCAATAAGCGCGGCATATCACCCCTCCGAAACCCTAGTCTGGCTACGCCACTGCTGCTGCAGGGTACCGCATCTGATACGAGGTCCAAGCGAGTCTCCTATAATCCACCCTCAGTTCTGAACACTTATTGAGAGAGCGTAGTTTCGTGCTTGCACGGGGATATTCTTGTCATTTTTTTTGTGTGTATTTCTCCTTGTTGTTTGCATTCATTTCCCTTCAACAAAGAATATATATTCGTTTCCATGGTGTATACGCGTGGTGCACTTGAAGTCAAAAGTCAAAGCTTGTCAATAAAAAGTGCCAGAATTAGTTTTTAAAACTTTTCTCGTAATAATGTTATACGGATCAATTCAGGGTGCGAGTTTTTTTTTCGAATTTTCCATACAATTTATCGGAGTTTTCCGTAAACTATTCTTGGTGCTCTGAGACGCTGCTGTAGGTCTTCACCGGAAGTGCACGCGCGGACCCGCACGACTTCATCCCGTGACCTCACCGCATGACCTCACCGCGTGACCTCTCGAACCGACCAACAATCCGATTTGGACGCAGAGACCCGCGGCTCCCGCAGCGCAGCGGCACAATACCGTTGTAATGCCCTCCACCGCCTTCTTCGTCGGCCAATCTGACGGCGCGCTGCCGGTGAGTCCACCGCCTTCTCCCCGCCGCCGCTGGCCGCTGAGTTGTCAGGCGATAATGGAGAGATGGAGAGAGGCGGCACTTGATGTTATTCCCAGTAGCGGCGGAGGCAGCGGCAGCGGCAGCGGCGATCCCACGCGAAAAGAGCGGCGAAAAGTAGCTTTATCATTTTGCCTCGCCATAGAAACACCGGGCAACGCAGCGGGGGCTTAGCGACGAGTTCCCCTCGTCGTGAACAACAGCAGCGCTGTCCACGAGTTACGTGAGAGCTTCAAAGAAGCGAAGCGAAAAAAAAATTGAGGTCCTTCAATTCAACCGAAATTTGTGTGTTACATCTGTGGAGGCTCGAGACGCTTACAAAGTAAATACCACCGTATCTGTTGATTTTTTTGATTCGGCTTTTTCGATTTTTTAAAAACCGTTTTAAAAAAAGTTTTGCGAAATTCCTGTGAAAAACAGAATAGTTGGAGGTCAAACGAATTATCGCAGAGAGTTAGAATTTGGTTTGTGCTCTGTTAAGTACTATTTCCTTATAGGCGATTTTTTTGGTGATTTTTTAAATTAGTCTAGCACATCTAAACCAGTACTTCATTGTGGCATTTTTAATAATAAAAATAACCGGAATTTTTTTCATTGAGTTAGATCTCACGATCGTTTATGGTCCCTGTGTGTAGCACTGTCACCCACCAAGTCGGCAGTCACTCATCCCTTACGTGACCAAAATTGAATTACGGAAATATTTTTGTTTCGTACGAAAGGGTATTCCGGAGAAGTATAATCCGGAAGTGAAGAAGATATCTTTTCCACTGCCGGTTTGTACTTCTCCGGACATATGACAGGAAGCACATAACCGGATCTAGGTCGCGGCATTATGAGGGGTGCCGCACCAGCAGAGAGTATCTCCGCCGCGGGCGTCATCCACGAGCCAACTGAAAAATTCGCGAACCTCCTACATCTCCCATATGAGTTTCGTAGGAAACGGGAACACAAATCTTTTCCGGAAAAAAGTACAGCAGCTACACATTCCAAGCGAATAAATAGAAATTTCGTTTCTTCTCCAAAAGCGGAATATTTGGGAAAGCCTTTGCATTTTTTTCCCCGCAAATTTCTCCCCCAAACAATGAGTACCGCGGGGCTACGTGTGTGTACATAGTTATCAGTGAATGGCCAAGTAGCAAACTGGATGCTCATATTACGCACAAGCCTAGCTCTTCAACTAATATCAAACTCCAGACGGTCGTGTTTTTTCCTTTTTTAAAAATAGTTTGCCGATATGTGTACACCGATGATGCTCAAACTGGTTGTTCAAACAAAGCCCGCCGCGCCGAGCGCGGGAAACAGCGGGGAGATAGTGAGGGATAGTCAGAACAGGAAGGCAACGCCGTACTGTTGATGTTGATTGTTATTGTTTGGTGTTTGTGTGCGGTTTGTTAACTCCGCAATCATGAATTAGGTGAAAATAAGTGGAATTGTCGCGGCAACTAGCACGCGGCACCGGAGACTTTTATTACGAGTGACGCACCGATGGTCCGCGGACTGGCTTATCGTGTACGTAAGAACTCTGAGCCTAGCTCTGTAAACTCACTTTTAGGGTTATGTTTGTTTGGCTTGTTGAATGTTCGGGCAGTGAGTATTGCAATATGCTTTTTGGGCAAATTGGAGCGGATCGGCAATCAGGCCTTCACTAGCTATGTGGTGGCTGAATTTTTGAATGATGATTTGACGTAGCATTTAATGAATTTATGTTGCTTTTTGTTGCTTACGTCCCCATTGTGGGGTAGAAACAAGTAATGGTACTATTATTGTCTGCTTCTCTTGTGGATGGCTATGTGCATGGAAGACTCAATTTTGTGAGCTCCTTGCCCTTGCCTCTCTTACTTTGGGTGGATTTGGGGGCTGCTTGTAGTTGCTACTGAGGGGCAACTAAGTCTTTCCTACATAAGCGTCACCTTTGCTTTTCTCCACTTTTTACTGGTTGCAATTGGGTGCTACCAATCTCTCCTTCAACTGCACGACATGCAAGACTTTTCATGTATTACTGATGTAAGTGCAGGTAACTAAATCATGCTAGGGAAACAATGTCATGCAGGTAAAACGAAATGACACCGCTCTTGGAAGACACTCACCAGTTTTGTAGCAATGGCTAATTTTAAGCAGAGCATTGTGTTTTACATGCTGTCATTGATTTTTAAAATGGTTTGGTTACCAGCCCCTGTAACTATGTGTTAATGACTTGTGCCTTTTCTCTGCTTCAGGTGAGTCAGCGGCCGGGGTGTCTAATCCAGGGGGAGATGGTGAAATGCGACTGGTGTGATCGAGGTCCTGACACCCCCCTGTCGTCTGCCCACTGAGAATGCCTGCTGTGCTGTGGCCAACAAAATAGAACAGCACTGACATTCCAATGGGTGAGTTGTATAAAAATAATACTTGGTGCCACAAATAGTATAGCTAATTCTCTGCAAGGTCCACTGTGTTTAGATTTTTGTCATCACATGAAACTTTATGTGTGATCTGATATTGCACTTGATTTCATTGTTCCTAATAAGTAGCTAACTGGTTGTTGAGCTCTAAAGACACGTGGGCATAATTTCCAAACATACAATACAGGCATTTTATTGTCAATTGTGTCAGTTATATGATAGTATTTTTGTCCAAACATACTTGTCTGTGTCTCAGCAGAAGAAATACATATTTTGTCAAACTGTAGAAGGCATTGAGTTATTATTCTTTTATAAATGTGTCGTAACTCCTTTTTAAGTTTATGCTAAAGCACTGTTTCAGAAAGACCTGTCGAGTCGCTCTTATGAAAAAAATGTTGTGTTAATGATGGCATATGTTTTGTTTTTTTTGAACTAGTATTTTCATGGATAGGTGGAAATTGATACTGTGGTTTGTAGGGTGTATCTAATTTTTGTTTTATTTGATACAGGAATGGCTGCCTCATCTGATGTCCTAGGCGTGAAGGATCCATCAAATCGTTCAGGTTGGTTTTTTCATGATTGTTTATGTCAAATAAATGTTTCTGAACCTGAAGAGGCTCCTAAACTATTTTAGTTATCATTTACCAAATGCTTAGTATAATAATTTGAGTGCATGAGACCAGACTCCTTTTCCATAAGTATATCAAGAATAGCCAGATTTATTTTTCTGTACATGACATGCTCTGTCACACATTTCTTCTATACAAATTTGGAATGATAAGTGATAGGATAAGAAGAAGTTTCATTATCACTTAAAGTTTTCTCACCAAGTACCTGCTTTGCGTACTTTGTGTTGAATTACTTTATTCATTACTCAAGTCATAGAAAAATTTAATGTGCTAAGCTGTCACAAACAGTGTGCAGTACCTCTCTGAGAAATAAAAACTCAAGATTTACCCCTTCTTATATACTTCTCATAGTTCCTAGCTTAAGAAACTGTGATATATAAGTGAATGAAGTGCACTTGTGGAGAAGTGATGACTTGAAATGTTTCCAATATTTTCACAGCAGAATTACGCTAACTCTCCAACACAGAGTATGAAGCGAATTTCTCCTTTGTATTCACTGGCCTCTTGAATTTTGCTGTGATTGACCCTTTATAGTATAATTTTGCAATGTAGACTTGAAACTAGATTTGAAATTGTAAAGTGATTAGTGAAAGCACTTGCTGGCTTTAGTAAGGCCATACTGAGAAGGGACTTGTCAGTAAGACATTTAATGAAGTAATTTAGTTTGTGTTGTGCTCTCAGTGTATGTTGGCTCATTTAATGTTTGGAAGGTGTAATTGTAAATTGACAAAACCCGTGAAATTTCTTTCTTTTAATTTACTTGTTTTAAAGGTTTCCTGAAAGAGGTGTCGCCAGATCTTGATACAAATTCATTCCATTTTACAAAACTAAATATAAATAATCACAGCTTTTGCTTTGCTTTGAGAATGAAACCAAGTTAAGAAAATATTAGACATCCTACTGATACTTTTCACCAGGTGCAGCATTGCATTGTTTTAAAACTTGAACTGAAAGTGACATTAAAGTAAGAGGAAGGGATACAGAGACGGTACTGGAAGCCGCTACAGCTTCCTGGAGGCAGTTGTCCTTGAGGTTGGTCAGCCTCCGCAGCGTGGCGTCCGACTCGCGCACCTGAGGGACAGAGGCACGCGTGAGGACGGGGGGGGGACGGGGGGCTCACCTGTTGCTCGGGGGGGGGGGGGGGGGGGGGGGGAGACCCCGGACCACGGGCTCACCTGTTGCTCGACGGCGCAGAGGTTGTCGGTGAGGATGGCGATGCTGGCACGGCCGTTCGCCCTGAGCCAGGTGCTCGAACACCTTCGCCGTGCACTTGGACGTGCCGGCGCGACGGGGGAAATAGGAGGCAGGGGAGGGGGGCGTGGACGACGGGGATGTAGTCCGGGGTGGGCGTCGACGGAGGCGTCGGTGACGGAAGACGTCCGGCAGATGACGACGGGCACCCTGTAGTCAAGGCCTGGAACAGAGGAAGGGCAGGGCGATGAGTAGGGCAGGAGAGCGGGCCGCAGCGCGTTGGTCGTGACGATGTACGTGGGGATACATGAGGCTGATGGTGTTGCAGTGTCGGTGCACGACGCTGTGCCTCCGGAGCGGACTGGTGTCGCCCGGGACGCCCACTGACTTGGGGAAGCGGCTGCCTCGGGAGCAGCGCCTGGCCGTCCACGACGTCGCCGCGGCCGTCAGCAGGTAAGGCCTTCCGCAGCAGCCTCCGGGGGTTTTTCCCCGTCGGCGCCGCTGTCGGAGGCCCAAAAATTGCGACATCCGTAAAACTGTCCACGCCGCACCGTAAGACAGTCGGATAAGTGGGATGTGCGTGCCCCACCCACCCCCGGCGCCACCGCTTCGCCAGTTTGACCTCAACCCCCCGAGAATTTGATGTCACGAGATGACTACTGCTAGTACCCCGCGAGAGCTAAGCAAATTGACCCGTGGCGCCATCCGACGGACACCTGCTGTCACACTAGTTGGAGGGAACGCCACCGCGTCATCTCTGGCGTGGCGTCGCCTCACGCAGACGACGCGGCTCCTACACATCTGGCGACGCGTTTCCTGTTAAACAAATTACACGCTTCACTTCAGATTGCCGTTAACGAAAAGAGAGAGCGAAAAGTCAAGTTTTTGATCGCCGACCGCTTGCGTCTCCTCAGCACTAATCCATGTAAATATCAACAACATTTTCAGAGTAACAACAACACCTGCTTTCTGCTTCTGCTTTCAGGTGACTGCCACTTCCGCCACCTGTCAGTCGGAGGGCGCCACCCGTCAAACAGCAGGTGCTTCGCTCGCGCGGGGTACTAGCAGTAGCCACCTGATGACTAGTAATCGCAAGTTCGGAAGGGGGTCAACCCGGCCACGGCACTTGCTACAGACCAAGAATAAAGTCAACGACTATTTCACTCCTCGTCAACCTCATCAACTATGCCATCAATCATTTTCACCAACACATTAACTATTCTGGAAAGGGTACCTCAATGTACAAACATGAGCGGATTAAAGAATAAAGTTCTACTCAATTTATGAAAATTATTTCATTCCCTCTTCTTCCCTCATTAGTGGAAATGACATCAATCATGTGTCAACACAAAATCGTAACTTACAATTACGCTCACATTCTAAAACATATTCAACACACTGCATAAACCGTCCACAACTTGGAGAGACAACAACATAAATTAAAACTTACTATGCGGTCGGAATTTCCCAGACACATAAACATTTGAGAAATCTATCCCGCTCCTCCACCCGTTTGTCAGTATGACAGATATACAGTGCAAGATAATTGTTCCTAGCCATGTTTCTCTGATAGTTACTCTGTTCATAAAGAATGCCAAAAGAAGTAATTAAATTGTTTCAGCAATGTAATTAAATAGGAAATGTCTATGATTCAAAGCTCCTTCCTCATCTGCCTCTCAAATGACGCTTCCTTGGACAGATCATGAACACCGTATGATGCTGTCACTTCTTTTGTTGAAGAAAACACGACTTTCACCATAATTGTAAGCGTAGCAGTTAGTGGGACAATGTCCACAGGCTGCAGCTCATCACATACGGCCTGTCCCGTTTCATTTATCTCCCTCTCAGCATCATTCAGGTTGCAGTAACCAACGTTAGAACCAGTCTCCTTGTGATAAGCAAGATGCTGAGAAATATACATATTATCAAAGCTAAGAACATGCTTGCATTTTTGAGGTTCATCACGCTTAATTTTATTTGCAATTTCCTCTATAATGTCATGACTCATGCATTCTTTACATGCATTCACATGAGCATAATCAAACAGAGTCCCCTTAAATGGCAAATTTATGTACCTCCTTGCTACCTCTGAAGTCTTAGACGAGTGCAACTGTAAATTTAGAGCAAACCTGATCATGGCTGGATGCCACTTTATACTGCATTTATTTTCAGCAGAACCGCTTTTTATCCGAATCTACACCTGGCATCTACACCTAGATCCAGATCTACACCCTCTACCTCCAATTTTCCATGGATTTGGATCCCCAGTCTATCATTCACCTGTTTCAGATTCCCGTTTGGTTTCTCTTGTTTCTCTGTCCCTCTCTTTTTTCCCCCTGAATTTAAGTAAACATTTGCTTTATGTTTGTGAGGAGTGACATTCTCATCTACTCCGACTGCCATTTTTAAATTTTTAAATAACATAGTTTTCAAATCCTTACACTCTTTAGTGGTCAACAAATATTCACATCCATTGGACCTTAGAGTCCTGTTAGACCTAAAGTCCTCGTAACCATCTTCCATGAAAGCTCTTGTAGTCTTTGTCCAAAACTGTTCACATTTTTCCTCCAAAGCTTCCTCACAGATTTCAAAGTCTCTCAAAAGTCCAACTATTGAAGCTATTCGGTAACATAACACTCTAAAGTCATGACCTCAGCAAAAGGCAATAGCCCTTTTTTTAAGACACTAATATAAAATACCTTTGAGAAGTTGTCCATGAACAAACACTTCATATGTAGCAAAAGAAAGGCTATCAGAAGTTCTTCAACATATTTCCATTTCAAAAGGATGGATGGTTCCTGTAAATTTCAAGATATGAGTATACAATTTTTAAAATTAAATAACATGGCCAGGAGTCATTTGTCATACACAGACCTCTGGTAATAACTGGATATTCTCTGACATGTCCACTAGTACTGTTTCACCTGCCAAGCAATCTAAATAAGGAACAAGGAAGAATAATTAATACGTGGGGTTTACAATAAGGGTTGGTTCACAACGGATCACAATCAGTACACTTGCCTGGATCAGGTACTTCAAAATTTGAGGAAATATCCAGTACTGAAATGGCTGAACTTTCTGCAGCACCTTCCACAATCATTTCAAAATAATATACAGCTGTTATGTCAGGTCCCCATTGCATAAAAATATGCTTTTACATACGACATAAACAACAATGTAGGTTATGTCTAAAGATAACATCACAATGTTTTTGTATTCAGTCAGGCAGACGACGTGTACGCTGCCGACAGCGCTGCGAGTGGCGAAATTCCGCAACACGAGCGTGGTCTCGGCTATCGAGGCCTGATCCTCTCTAGATCACAACAAAGCCCATCAGTAACCGTGGGTCGCCCAGGCGGCCCAATCGACAGACGCGTGAACGCGCTCTCCGCGCACGGTCGCCGTCGCGACAGAAATGCAACCTTTTAAAGGTGGGGTTAGCACCTGGCACAGATCTGACCTCACGAGTTTAGGGGCAGTTCAAATTCGACCCGCTACAGTACGATGAGACGGGGGAAAGCCATCATCCGCGCGGTACACATCAGCCGCGGGCAAAGTCGGGTGCATTTCCACCCGCGCGCCATCTCTCGGCGCCGGCGGCATCCTCCACTGCCGCTAGGGCTGCGCGATACAGTGCGCGGGGAGGCGCCTGAGGGGTAGGCATCCAGTTTGCCACGGCCGCCTACGGGTCGGCCTACCCCCCCAGGCGAGTACGGTGACACATTCTAGCTTGTTTTAAATGTACTTCTAACTTTGAATCGCGATAAAATGTGTGTGGTGACCCCTTGACCCTCACCGATACACCGTCCCTTCGCTGCGGTGTAAGCCCCGCCCTTGGGCACCTATTCCATGACAAAGGCATATGAATCGTACTCTGTTACCAAATGCTGCATTTACCACCATGGGACGTTTCTCGGCAAGTAAGACTCACACAAACACCACCAATAAATTTAATAACTTTATTTTCGAGTGTTTCAGATGGAAAGAACAATGAGGAAATGATCCAATTTTAACAATAAAAACGAAGAAATGAACAAGAAGTGATGGCAGTAGTGTGGGTGCGGACGGCGGGGGACAGCAGGGGGACGAAGGAGGGGGCGGTGAGGAAGGAGAGGAGGGAGGGGGAGGAGGAGAGGGGGTGGGAAGAGGGGGCCTGCCGCCGCGTCTCCTGTCACCTGCAACCACACAAAAAACGAAACACGTTACAACTCATCTGTGCAGGTGAGGCGCCGTCCACAGTCCGTCTCCATCCCACTAACACGCGTTTCGTAATGTGGGACAAGGACAGAGCTTTGAAATGGCGTTACGTTGCATGTAATGTGTAGAATGTAGAAGACCGCTGAGGGAGAGGGGGGACGAGATAGCGTCTCGGGGAGTGTTTTGAATCGGGCCGGCAAGCCGAGCGCGTTTACACCGTGCTGCGTGCGAAAGCGTTAACCGACCAGCAGCCCCCGCTATATGCTCGGGCAAGCTTCGCGGCACTGTTTCGCATGCAGCCGGTCAGAGAGCGCGCGGCTCGAGGGGGGATCAAAACTTGTGCACGGGTTTCAGAATTTCGAAGGATACTCCGTGACGGCGACCTACATTTGTTCAAACCCATGACAGCCAGCGGCTCATGGGAGTCATCATTTCGACTGGGCATGGCTTTTACACTCCGGTGTCTACGATGTCGGACGTGGTACAAACCTAAAGTCGACGATGCGGCCGTGGTGCTCCGGCGTGCCGAAGTAGCGGCTGGGCTGCGCGGGCTGCCCCGGCTGCCCGTTGGGGGGCTGCGGGGGCTGCGCGGGCTGGCCGCCAGGGGGCGTGGCAGCGCTGCTGGGCCGCCCCCGCAGCCGCAGCGTGGTCGGGTGGCCCGCGCCCTCCTCGGCCATCACCAGCACCTCGCCGCCGTGCGTCACCTCGCACGCCGTCACGGGCCGCCGCGCCGTGTACACGGCCACCAGCGTGCCTGCCACATCACACACAGTTAGGGGGGCGTCCGTAAAGCACGTGGCAAAATAATACTTAAAACCCGCCCTCCACCGCACTCACCTTTATTCAGGTCCCATAGTCTGAGCGATCGATCACGGCACTTGGAGTCCGCCGACAGGAAGGTGCCGCCCTGCGCGTCCAGCCTCAGGTAATCGACGGGGGCCGTGTGGCCCGAGAGAGTCCACCGGCAGTTACCTGGGGAGCGGCGATAACACAGTTAGAGGCGGGCACAGGGGCACGCGGACGGCAGTGGTGGCGTAGTGTACTGCATCGGCCGGGCATAGTCCCATGACCGAAATCTTCTGTCTCTGTCCACTCGTAAGAACCACGTAAGTGCGAGAGAGACAGACACGCGCTTTGTCATGGCCTGGCCGTGCCGAGTCCGCACTGCAGTGGCGGGGTGCTTCCGGTCCCGAGTAATCTTTCGAGTCTTGGAAGTTTTCCTAATTTTCATTTTTTAGGGGGGCCAAACTTTTAGATATTTTTTTTTTGGTTGAAATAATTTTGGAAATTTAGACTTTAAAAAAATACATCCGCAAAATTTCTGACTTTGAACGGGAAATTTTGGAGGCCCTCGAGTCTTTGACTGACCGGTGATGAGATCCCAGACGAGCACGCGCCCGTCCTGAAGGCCCGAGATGACGCAGCCGTCCCGCGAGGAGATGTTGAGCGACACCGTGTTCACGCCGGGCTTCCACTTCTTGAACAGCGTCCCGGACTGCAGGTCGTACACCACGATGAAGTTGGCGCTGGGCTCGTCCACCTCCTGCGGCACGGAAAGAGACACCGGGGGTTGTGTCGGGAACTTAAGTACGAACCGGAAGTGCTTCACCGGAGAACTCTACTACCGCTTCACTTCCGGTGTCCGTGTCAATGACGTCCGGTTTACTTTTACTTTGCTTCCGGTCTACATCAAGTTAGCGCCCGGTTTACTCATACTTTGCTTCCGGTTTACATCAGGTTAGCGTCCGGTTCACTTTTACTTTGCTTCCGGTTCCCTTCCGGTCTACTTCCGGTACCGTACCTGGGCCACACAGCACACGTAGTGGCCCTCGTGCGTGATGGCGGCCAGCGACGTGACGAAGTCGTGGTGCGGGATGCGCAGGTCGTAGAGCAGTTTCCTGGAGGCCAGGTTCCACACGAGCAGCGGGAACGGCTTCTGGGTCTCGTCGCCGCAGACCAGCACGCTGCCGCCACACAACAGACACAGAGTTAAGAGCAATTTATACTCTGAAAAAAGAAAAATTCAATGTTACAGTCGCACTAAAAAATGAACGTGAAACTATGTCACTAACAAAATAAAGCGTGACACACTTTGCCAGTCTCCGACGCCACTGTGACACCCTTGTCACTCAATTTCAGATGTAAAGCATCAAAACATATTTGGTTTACTGAGATGTCACACTGAAAATTGAGTGTGACACAAGGGGTCACATTCGTTTTGGAGACTGGCAAAGTGTGTCGGTCTCAATTTAAAATGCGCCAAAATTTTCACGCTTTATTTTGTGTGTGACTGTCATATTCAATTTAATTCTGAGTAAGAATTTTAAAAAATCTCAAGATTTAAAAAAAAATTGGTGTGTGTGTGTGGCACGAAGGTGAAGTGGCGCTTACCGGCCGTCACCAGACACCAGGAGGGAGTTGAGGAAGCGGTCCTCGCCCGCCTTGAAGGTGGTCACACAGTCGCCCGAGTCCAGGTTCATCAGGTTCACGTACATCCTGTCGGAGGAAAGTCGACTTAAACACTCGCAAATGTAGGCAAAATAACGCGAGCACCGGCCCAAACAAAAATCCCCTTGCTCAAATTTTTCGATTCTTTTATTTTTTTTCACGTTAATTTTGAAAAATTCAATTTCATTTTTTTATAGAAATTTCTTTTGTCTGGATCTTCAACGCTATGTAGAAATTCACCGCGCTGGGTCCCGGAGCAGAGCGTGTAAGCCGTACCTGTTCCTGGACAGGGCGACGAGGTGGGACTGGTCGTGCAGGCCGAAGTAGGGCATCTTCTGGTTCATGACGCCCTTGAGCCTGGCCAGCAGCGTGCACGCGTCCAGGTCGTAGATGCGCAGCTCGCGCTGGCACAGCACGATGCAGCGGCGCGAGTCCACGGGCTGCAGGCTCAGCGGCTGCGGCACCCCGCGCAGCACGCGCACGCGCTCGCACCTGCAGGCGGGGTCAGAGGTCAGAGGTCAGAGATCAGGGGTCAGGGGTCAGGGGCCGGGGCCGGGGTCAGGGTGCAGCAAGTATGGACGCAATGCACTTCCAAATTTACAAAAACAAAAGCACAATTTCTTCAACATTACACACTAAATGTCACTGTACAGTTTTGTAAATTGCAATGTATAGATCTGAGCATACATTGACATGTACCGTAAAGTGTATAAGTTTGTACATTGTAATGCACAATAATCGTCCGCTGAGAGAAATGCACAATTGTTGTGCATTGCAATGTATAACTTTGTGCATTTAAGTGTACAATATTGTACATTATAATGCATGCTGACATGTACATTACACTGCACGAAAACAAATGTACGTTAACCTTTAGTGCGCAGAAAAATCCAGTGTGTGCCAACTTACCGGAGGATGTCCCAGACGGCGATCTCCTCCTTGGCGGTGCACACGGCCACCACGTAGTCCGGGTAGTCCCGGATGCGCACGATCAGGTCCAGGCGGTCGGGGACGTCGTCGGGGACCTTGGCGGGGATGGGGAGCAGCGCCGGGGCCGGCGGCTGCAGGCAGGCGGCGAGCGCGGCCCTCGGCAGCGCGCGGCCCTCGGGCACCGACACCCACTCCTCGGGTTCGGCGGCGGCGCCGGGGCCGGCGCCCGGCTCGGCGGCCGTCGCCGAGGGCGCCGCGGGGAAGTCGATGGTGAGGCGGCGGAACAGCTGCGAGTGGAGCTGGCGGCCGTCGAAGGCGAGCGCCGGCGCCGCCTCCTGGAGCGCCGCCTCCAGCCACAGCACGTCCGGGTCCTCCGACTTCTCCAGCGCGATGTCCTCCAGCACCTGAGAGGCGCCGGGGGAGGAGACGTTGCACCGCAAACTCATGGTGTGGCCGTTTACAAATTAGGGGTCGTTCACAAATGACGTCACGCTTTAAGTCCAGTTTCTGACCGCCTCCTCGTTAAGTCACGGGTCTAACCTAACCTTCCCATGCATTTGGGAGAGGACCGTCACGCAAACCCCGACCCCTTCCCCTTAGAGTGTGACGTCATTTGTGCGCGACCCCTCACCGCCAGGCGGCGCCCGCACCCACCTGGAACACGTCGGCGCCGCACACCTTGTCGTGCACCCAGCTGAGGTCCAGCAGGAAGTCCTTCTTGATGGAGCCGTTGACGGCGTGCGACACGTACGGGAGCTCCTGCAGCCGGCGGCTGTTGTAGCTACAACACCCACCCCAAACCAAATCGACGTGTTTAAAAACAAATATTGGATTTTCGAAAGGAAAAGAAGAGAAGAAAAGAGAAACAAAGAGGCTGCGCTTGGGGTCACCCGTGAAGTAACGTCCGTAAACAAGTTCGGTGTAACGAATTTTCTCGGGGGTTGTCAACGTATTAGGAGTGGAAATTCTAATAAAATGTCTGCGTCAGAGTTTTCAAACACCTCTTTTTTTTCAGAATTCATCCGGATGTAAAGACAAGATGATGAGATTACCAAAAGCATTTCTTACAGAGTTGGTGTCGGCGTTGACGCGGAGGGCGCCTGGAGGGTAGGCAGTCCCGTCGGGCACGAGTGCCGTGCGGGCCGGCCCACCCCGACGTCCGCAGGCGCCCTCCCACTCGCCAGACCTCACCACTCTGTTCTGTTCTCCACCGAAAGTAGGACGTCATTTACGGACAACCCCAAAGATGAGCGACGGGCGGTTGTGCGGGCGAAGGACACGACGTAGCTCCGTCTCTCTCGCTCCCCATCGCGCCGCATCGCTCCGTCTCACCCTACGGACCCGACAGAGCCGCCCGTTGCTCATCTAAGGACGACACGCGCTTCCATCTCAAAAACGTTTAACAAGAGAAGAGCAGACTCTGCATCAAAGCGTGGCCCGTGGAACACCCGCACAGGTAGATGAAGCCGGAGACACAGCGGAAGCGAATCTCAAAACGGAAAACTGTTTCCGGTGTTTGAAAGAAAAACGCTATTTAAAACAAAGTAGAACGTAAGAAGCTAATTGCTGCTACGGTAGAAAACGCTGCTAAGGTAACCAACATGCGCGTGTCGGGCCGTGCACAGTCCGTCCCGCCAAACATTGGCTCCGCCCGCTTGAGGCGCGCGCACGAGAGAGAGAGAGAGAGAGAGAGAGAGAGAGAGAGAGAGAGAGAGAGAGAGAGAGAGAGAGAGAGAGAGAGAGAGAGAGAGAGAGAGAGCAGAGAATAGAGAGCCGTCAGCAAGACAAGAGCGACAGAGACAACAAAAAAATAGTAAGTCATGCAGAGCCGAACCATAAGCCGCATACGAAAAGCCCACACCTTTGCAAGACAGCAGAAAAAGAATAAAAGAATATAAATTTAAATAAAAAAAAGAACAGAAACACTAAGAGACGAGACGACAAGGACAGAGACACACACATAAAAGACGGAGAGAGAGAGAGAGAGAGAGAGAGAGAGAGAGAGTGAGAGCAGCATGCACTCGGACACACAGCATGCAGCGAGGCCTGGCCGGCCTGGGCCCTTACCACTGGTCTGCCAGGTTCTGCATCGGCTGCAGTCTCCCCTGCAGTGCCGGCGCCCGCTCAGCCCACCAAGAGCCCTAACAACACCAGCACCACCAAACACCGAGAACCGGGGCGTGAGCGCGACTCAAACACAACAGGAACAGGGACTCCTCGGCGGGGCCCGGAGCCAGTCAACACGGCACGATAGAGGTACAAGTCATGACCCGGAAGGTCTACTTCTCCGAGACGGTGGCTGAACTTGGACGTCTTGGACCAGATCAGGACTGAACAATTCGAGTAGCGGGGGCAGCGCCGGACTGGCAAAGTGCGAGAGAGACGACACGCCTCACTTGACGATCCCAAGAGAGATGGCCGCGGTCCGGCTCAAATGAGACAGTACATCTCTCTCGCACTCGGCCAGCCCGGGCACTTTCGTGGAGGTTGTCCTCCTCTCACCTTGAAGTAGTCGAGCAGGGCCTTGTGGGCGGTCTTGTTGCCCAGGTAGCGGCCGTCCACGGCGTCGCGGACCGACACGTCGCGCCACTGCAGCACCAGCTCCCCGCCGCAGAGCACCCACTGCAGGAACGGCGCCAGCAGCTTGTTGAAGCGCGCCCAGAACAGGCAGGCCGGCGCCCAGGGCACTGCAACACAACGACGGGGTAACAACTTGGATAGTCCGGGGTAATACAGAAGTGATACTCAGGTAAACCGGGGTAATACTAGGTGATTCGGATGGTGATACTCGGGTAATCAGGAGCAATGCCAAGACGAACCGGGGTAACACCGAGGTGTTAGGGTTAATGTAGCCCCGGGTAATCCGGGGTAATCCGAGCCGGATCACCGCGAGATGATTTGACATTTTAAAGGCTGCATTCGGGTAATCCAGGGGTAATGCGAGGGTAACCCGCGGTTATGCGACGGAGACCGTCCCGACGCACTTCATGGGTAACGGGGCAACAACGGGGTAACAACGGTGTAACAACGGGGACGCACCGTGCGTGGCGGACGAGTGGAAGTCGCCGTGGTGCGCCAGCAGGTCCAGCATCTCCGAGTCGCTGACGCCGTACTTGGCCGCGGACACGAGCGCGGCCGCGTACGCCACCTGCGACTTGCCCAGGACGGCCTCCAGCTGGTCGAGCAGCAGCTGCAGCTGGTCGTGCACGTTGCCCTTGGGCGCGACCCGCGTCGCCTCCGCGTCCTCCTCGCCCTCCCAGGACGTGTGCCAGGCCAGGACCTTGGCGTAGAGCGGCAGCGTGCAGTCGCGCACCGACGACAGCACGCAGTCCTGCACCCGCTTGGGCACGCTGTGGTTGTACTGCATGACCCAGGCGTTGAGGATGCTGGCCGCCTCGGCCTGGTCCAGCGCCGGCATCTGCACATGACACGCACACACAATAGCGAAGAATCCCGAGACTCATCCCGGTCCGGGTGGCCGCGTGCTCACCGACAGCAGAGCGCTGGCCGGCAGCCTGGACTTGAGGCCGTCGAGCAGGGCGCTCTTGTCGCCCACGGTGAGGATGAGCTTGACGCCGACGGGCAGCTCGGCGGGCACCCAGTCCGCGCCGGACGCGCCGCCGCCGCTCTTGAGCTGGTCCAGCCCGTCCACCATCACCACCAGGGTGCGCTTGGTCGCGGCGCCCGCCAGCAGCTCGGGGAGCTTCTCGCGCCAGCTCTCCACCGTCTGCCGCGGAAACAGAGTGGAAGAGTTCATTAGAACATCCTACGGAGAGTGCCCCGGAGGAGCGGAAGGGTCTACCATGTTCAGGCTTCAGTGCCCACGCTATGGTTTCGTTGCGATTGATCTGCGGTTGACTCGGAGAACTATAATTCGTCTCAAGTACCTAGTACTGTCTTATACAGTGGAACTCTAGTTTTGTGTACAAACACTACAGTTTAACCAGATTGAATGTAGTTCCGTGGCGTAGTTGAGGCGGGTACTCACGTGACTCGCCAGGCAGTGGCCGCCGTCCCACAGCAGTTGGCACTGGTGGCCGATGGTGGCCAGGACCCTCTCCAGGGTCATGGAGTCGGCCGAGACGCCGCAGAAGCGCACCGCCAGCAGCGGCGCCCCGGGGGACGCCGACGTGGACCCCGACGCCGAGCCGGAGGTGCTCCACGACGAGCAGCACTGGGCGGCCCGCGCCACCAGCGTCGACTTGCCGCAGCCCCGCGGCCCCGTCACCACCAGCGGCGAGCGGCAGCCGCCCTCCACGTAACTGGAAAGGGTGTCAGAATCAGGGGCTGCCCTCCACGTAACTGGAGAGGGTGTCAGAGAACGTGAAAGAATCAGGGACTGCCCGCCAAGTAACTGGATAGGGTGTCAGAATCAGGGGCTGCCCTCCACGTAACTGGAGAGGGTGTCAGAATCAGGGGCTGCCCTCCACGTAACTGGAGTGGGTGTCAGAGAACGTGTGATGGAAGAATCAGGGACTGCCCGCCAAGTAACTGGATAGGGTGTCAGAATCAGGGGCTGCCCTCCACGTAACTGGAGTGGGTGTCAGAGAGCGTGAAAGAATCAGGGACTTCCCGCCAAGTAACTGGATAGGGTGTCAGAATCAGGGGCTGCCCTCCACGTAACTGGAGAGGGTGTCAGAGAACGTGAAAGAATCATGGACTGCCCGCCAAGAAACTGGATAGGGTGTTAGAATCAGGGGCTGCCCTCCACGTAACTGGAGAGGGTGTCAGAGAACGTGAAAGAATCAGGGACTGCCCGCCAAGTAACTGGATAGGGTGTCAGAATCAGGGGCTGCCCTCCACGTAACTGGAGTGGGTGTCAGAGAGCGTGAAAGAATCAGGGACTGCCTGCCAAGTAACTGGATAGGGTGTCGGAGAGCGTGTGAGAATCAGAAGCCGCCGAAGCGGAGGCTAACAAGGCGAACAACCTCCACGTAACTCGTCCGTTCAGGGTTCGTCCAGATATTACGTGCCGCTGTCTGTCTCTCTTCTCATCACTCACGTTCCGTTTGGTGTGACAAGGACAGAGCGACGATACAGCGCTACGTTATATACGTGGACGATCCCCAACTGCGTGCGGACGGCAGGGCAGAGCGCCTGCCAATGCTGGGGTAGGCCGGCCCGCACAACACCCATGCGCTGCACGAGTCATGATTGCCTACCTAAGAGGCGCCGTGGGAGTTCAGACTTCACAACACTGTTGCCAGAAAAGTAGGCAAAATGCAGCCCGAACACACGGGTGTAAAGATGGTGCCTGGCAGCACCGGGTCAATAGTTTGTCCGGCAGTCAGGAGGTAGGCACGGTCTTGACACCCGTGTGTTTGGTCCACTTTTTGCCTACTTTTCTGGCAACACTGCTCCACGACGACACCACGGCCGTCGTGAACGGACGACGATGATGCCTCGGACAGAGACGCTCCGTTCAAACGTCCCGGGTCCCGGTCCGGGAATACTCCGTGTCGTCAGCTGCGCTAGGCTCCCCCCCGGCGCGGCGTCTCGCCGCCCCCCCCCCCCCTCCCTCCTCTCCCCTTCGCACGCGGCCGGCCCCTGGCTCCCTCAGCGCCGCTGTTCGCGCACTCACCTTTTGATTTGCGCTATGACCCCCTCCCGGTTGACGCTGCACTGCGACGCCTGCTGGCACACGCCCGCCTGGTGCGTCAGCTCCTGCACCAGCCGCTTGTCCAGGCCGAAGCCGGGCTTGCCGACCGCCTGCGACAGCGAGCGAAAGCGGGTCAGGTAACGCAGAAGTGAACCCTGAAGTCTGAGTCACCTGTCGTCGGCGTGGTTTCCGGACCGCACCCCACCTGCTCCGCCCCTCCTCACCTTGGACTGGTCCTCGTCGATGATGGCGTCCACGATGTTCTTGAGGGCGGCGGTGAGCTGCGCCGTCACGTCCGCGACGTACTGCGCGTGCTCCGGCAGCTCGGGCTGCACGCCGCCCTCGGCGTACTTGACCGACAGGCGGAGGATGTTCTTCTCCACGAGCTGGCCCTGCGGGCATGGGGCAGCGAGGGTCAGGATCGGCGTCTTGCTTGGTCTTACAAGCGATTCCGAAGGCTGTCTCTCTCTCTCTCTCTCTCGCTCTCTTACAGAAGAGCACCCCGCGAGTGCGACAGCGACAGAGCTACGACTGTTCGGAATCAGCCGGCTGAGCGGGGACAGCGCTCGCTCCCTACCTTGAGGATGTGGTGGATGTTGTCGAGCCGGCGCCGCAGCTCGGCCTCCTGCGTGGAGGGTGGCGGCGCGGCCGGGTCCGCCGGGGGCTGGTGCGTGTAGACGCGGTGCAGCCACAGCGTGCGCCGGGCCAGCTCCTGGAGAAGGCCGAGGGGAGCGTTAGGGGACAACGTAACTCTCTCTCTCTCTCTCTCTCTCTCTCCTTATCACCCCAATAAATTAAGCTAAAAACTAAAACACTCTCTCTCTCTCTATCTCTCTCTCTCTCTCTCTCTCTATACCACTCTCTGTATCTCTCTCACCTGCGACATGCAGACTGTGTTGTGGACCTCCTGCTCGAGGGCCGTGCTGAGGTACGTGTCCTTGAGGTCGGTGGGCAGGACGTCCTGCAGCACGGCCAGCGTGCGCTCGACCTCCGCCCGCCACTCTGAGAGCGCGCCCTCTGTCTGGCAGTCCTCCTGAGGGGGGTGGATAACGGGTTGTTTCGTTATTCAAACCGCCGTTGGCTGCACTTAAGGATGAGCGCGTTATTCCCTGCAGGTTTCGTCCCCGACTGTACCTTCAGCCCGGGAATGTAGCACGTGTGGGGCCGGAGCCGGTAGCACGGCGGCTGGGCGTGCGCGTCCCGGGTGTACCACTTGTTGAGGAGGGTCTTGTCCTCCGCCTTGCCCAGCGCCATCTCGAAGTCCTGCGTCTCGATGGTCCTGGGCAGCAGCGGCGTCCCCAGGGACATGTTCAGGAAGAGGACGGGCACCACGTACGCCGTCTCCTGTTGGCCTGCACAACACGTCGTCGCCTTAGTTCCATTTTCCCAGCTTCACTTTTCTCGGACAGATCTTATGTTATTTTATTGTTTCCTTACGGGCCAGCTCGCCCAGGCAGAGCTCCGGGAACTCATGGTCCTGCTGCTTCTCCAGGGCCGTGCGCCAGTGCAGGTCGGCAATGTGCAGCTCGTAGCCCCGCTCCCGGCAGGCTGCCCGCAGCTCCGGGTACACGAGGCGGTGGAGGGCGCCCTTCTCCACACAGCAGTCTGCGGCAGGGCACAGGTTGTGAGGTTCGGCTCACAGAGTCCGACACACAGGGTGTCAGAGACAGTTTTACACAACGTCCGACCGACAGGGTGTCAGAGGCAGATAACACAGAGTCTGACACAGGGCGTCAGATACACCTCGCAAAGTCCAACACAGGGTGTCGAAGACACCTCAGAGTCCGACAAAGGATGTCAGATACGCCTCAAAGAGCCCGACACAAGGTGTTCTACACCTCACAGCCTCTGACAGAGACACATTCTGCCTCACCTTGGGAGTCGGCCGCGCACACGTAGATGGCGATCTTGTTGGTCTGCGCCGCCTGCCGGGTGCTGGCCACCCTACCCAGCAGCAGCCTCCGCAGCGGCTCCGGCAGCTTCTCCAGCGGCGCGGGGAGCAGGTCCACGCCATCGTCAGCCTGCTCCTGGCCGGCGCCCGCCGCCCCCACCGAGTCTGGAACAGTGCCAGGGTGCCGTGAAACTAGCTCACACTAGGCCTTTACATCGCTCTGTCCTTGTCACACCGAACGGAACGTGCGTGAGTGGGAGAGGGACAGAGAGGTTAGCGTTACGGAATCTGTGGTGGACAGCCTCCAAGGGATCGTCCACATATTCCGCAACGCTTTACGGTCGCTCTGTCCTTGTGTGGTGCGGGAGCGGCAGATACAGTTAGCGTTACGGAATCTGTGGACGGCCTCCTAGGGATCGTCCACCTATCACGTAACGTCGCTCTGCCCCTGTCACACCAAACGGAACGTGCGTGAGAGAGACAGCGTTACGTAACAGGTGGACGAACCCTAACCTATAACGCGCCCCCGCGCGGCCGCACGGGACGCTCGTTGCCCTTTTCCCCGCTCGCCTATCTTTAGCCCGTCCTGGAGGTCGTTCTGGAGGTCCTCCCGGAGGTCAAGAAGCTGCTGCTGCTGGAAGGTCGCTCACCTGAGGTCGCCGACGGCGCTATCCTGGCCTCAGGCTCGGCGGCCTTGGTGGGCGGGCGCGCGGCCGGGGCCGCCCCCGCCGGGGGGGTCGGCGCGGCGGCCGGGGCGACATGGTGATTGGCCCCCTGGGCCCCCTGGGCCCCGCCGACGGCACGCTTCCCCTGATATGTCGGTGAGCTGCGGACACGAAAGCCAAGAGTCAGACCCGGGGCCTCGCCAAACAACGACAACAGGCATTCCAGCGGGCATCCAGAACGGAAGTGGAAGAAAACGGGTAATATGAGAAATCGGACGGCGAGGAGTATCCGTCCGTCGCGCGTCAGCCCAGAGCGACTTCAAAGATTTGGAAGCTTAGCTCGCGCTGCTGATGTGTCACGACCATTTATGACGCGGTCAATGACCATGGGGCCCCTCCACGCGTTCCGCCATTCCACCTCCAGAACGCGCGCAGTGGTCCTGTGGCTGCTCCAATTTGGATAGTTGGTTTTTCTTTTGGAGCAAGCGGCAGTAGCACATCAGCAGCGCGAGCTAAGCTTCCTGATGGAGCGAGACACAGAAGCGGAAGTGGAAGAAAAGCATGTACTTCCAGACCGGAAACGACTAAAGCTAGAAATCGCGCGGCGACCCGCGGTGGTCACACTCACACGCCTCTTTCTCGAATAATCCGTTTCCGCTCCGAAAGCATCCTTGCTCTTCCCCATCCGTTCTCGATCCCCTTCGGCAATACCTATTCTGTGATAGGGTAACCTGTGGGGACAGCACCCTTCATAACGCAACACACGCCGCCATCGGCCACTCTTTCCCGATCGTTAGTCAAGTGCCGTCCGCAGTGTATGAACGATACACGCGCGAGGCCAGGCTTTGGCTCGGCGCTCGCGGTCTCGGGCCACCTCGGGCAGGGCGCCACCAAAACACAACACCTGGCCAAGATCAAGTGCGAATGGTCCTCGCGGCCCGCGGCCCCGCGCCCGCCCGCCACGCCACACCACGCCACGCCACGCCAGCTTTTGTTTTTGTGTATCTCTTTCGGCTGCGCTGCACAGTGTGTGGCGCGGCGCGGCGCGGCGGCCGTTGGGGCGGGTCAGGGAGAGGAGGCGGAATAGCGGCATGGCCACGGTCTCACCACCGCCAGCCGTGCCGCGGGCCGCTTCCGAACACTGCTCTCCATCTCTGTCGCACGCGTGGCGTGGGCCGAGGTCACAGGGGTGCGAGTGAGACACAGACAACGATATGGCGGCGTTCGGCATCGGCCTGAAGAGCACTGCAGGAGCACGCACGCGGGCAGGAGCACCCGGCGGCAGGCGGCCCGGCGGCAGGGCGGCAGCGACTGGCGCGGCGCCTGCGGTCACGGCGGCGGTGGCGTTCGGATATTACGTAACACATCCCGAGGCTTAGTTACACACAGTTAACGGGCCGGACTGACAAGAAACACGGAGGGGATGGGGGGGGGGGGAGGAGCGAGAGAGACAGAGGAAGAAGGAAGAGTCGGGGAAAACGGAGGGAAGGAAGAGAGAGAGAGAGAGAGAGAGAGAGAGAGAGGCGGGGGTGGGGGACAGAGAGATAGTACCTTTTCCTGCACTTCCCTGCTCCTGTCGCCGCCCCCTCGCACACGTGACCCGCGGCTCGCGCACGGAGACACTCAAAGCCCGCGCCGCGCTTCAAAGTGCGAGGAAACACATATTTTATTTAAAAGTATGAAAATTCGCGGACGACGTGACACGGCACGACGCGACGCGCGCATTCCGACCGCCGCCCACGCGGCACACACACACACACACACGCTCCATTTTGCGCGCCATTTTATTTCTAGGAGCGGCGGCAGCGGGCGGGTCGGCGCGGCCGGTGTCGGTGTCGGCCGGTATTTTCGCACGTATCGCCTCGCGCCGCCGCCTGCGCCGCCCGCTGCCGCGTCCCGCACTGCCGACTCCTTGCCGACCGTTTTCGCGGCTATTTCTAAACTCTCAAACGGCATGCCATGCTGCGGCGCCACGCCCCGCCACGCCCCCCGCGGCGGCCGTCGTCAGGCTAAGTAGCGGATTAAGTAGCCCCCGCACGCCTTCCGCACAAACACACACACACAAACGTTCCCTCCCCCTCACACACACACACACACACACGATCACACACGCTCCTTTAAGAGCGCCCCAAACGCCGCCGCCGCCGGTCGGTGCGGCTTATGCATGCATTTCCACTCCAACGTGTCTCGAGAGCGGACGTGGGAACAACAAGTATACTTTCGAGAGCAAAAGCGCGGGTACTGGTATGAGAAATAATACGGCAAAGGGTTGTCCACGGGTTGTCTCTACGATTGTCTGAGCCGCGCCCGGCGGACCGCCTTGCGATTTCCAATACTTCCCCGTTTCCGCCCCGGAAGTATATCCTTTCTGGAGCCTCGTGGCACGAAAATTGGACAGGAGCATTTGAGGCGTGCTCGGGCTCTCACCGCTGCGGTCACGCGCACGCAAGGGGCAGACGGGCAGACAGACAGACAGACAGACGGACAAACAGCCAGACAGGTTTACAGGAGGACCGCTGCGTGTTTGATGAGTGAACTGATACCGTTATCGGGAATAATGCCCCCAGGGTCGATACGCGGGGGGTCTCCCTATGGACTCGCGGACCGGGAGTCACCCGGGGCGGGGTACTCCAGTGGGGGCCGGGGATAGGGGATGCGGGGGGAACAAAACCGGAACCAGAACGCTGGACGTCGTGGCGGGCACAGGAGACAGGCGCTTCCGAAGAGGCTCGAGAGCGGAAGTGGGAGAATACTCCGGAGTACTCCCAGAGCGGGATCAGGATGTTGAAGTGTACCGCACGAGTGTCATCACCACGCGATTTCTCAGCCGTTACTCGCCCTATGGAGGTATTCTTGTTCTTTACACTTCCGATCTCTAGCCTCTTTTAAAATGCATATGTATTCAGTGGTTTCAATACGATTTTTTTTAAAAAAATTATTTTGCGCGGCTTGGCCGTGGGTGTGTCACCAACCACCCTTCCCCTTGATGGAGAGGGTCTCCAGAATACCCTGCTGGAAGACGGAGCGGAGGGAGACGTTGCTGTGGGGTTGAGGGGGCGGGTAACAACTCATGTACGACGAATTACCCCCGCATTGCCCCGGGTTTAACCTTGTACCAAGTACCTCCGAGCTATGCTAGGATTCGTCTCCGATGCCCCGCATTTTCCTTCGCGGTGGCGGTCCGACCTCCGATTACCTTTAGGGTAATCTTATCAATATCATTACCCCGACGGTCCCCGTCCGGATTACCCAAGCTGTTACCCCGGGCGGCGTCAGGACCACGGGGCTCGCGGACGGCCCTGGGGGGAGGGGTCGGTGGAGCCGACGGGGCCGGTGGGGCGGTCCGGCCGGCGGCACAGGGAAACCGCATGCGCCAAAAATGGAAGACAAGAGGATCGGATGGCTTATTTTTAGCGGCGGCGACCCCCGACCCCTTCCCCTCACGGTCCCGGCGGGTCCCGGCCGCGGTCCCGGCCGCGGTCCTGGCTGCGGTCCTGACCCCAACTGCAACCCCTCGCCCCCGAGGATGACCGTCGTTGACGAGGATCGTTATGACTGCAAGGGGGTAACGACTTGGGTAACCCGACAGACACTGCCGGGGTAATGCTGAGGTAACCCCAGGTGAGCTTGGACGAATTGACGGCAGCTTAACCCAGGTTTAATGAAAATTACGGGTAACCTGGGGTTAGCCAGGGGTCCGGAGCAGTACGGCGACAGGGGCAGACCGCTGTAAACGAGGGGCTGTCTAGTGTAAGTCGAGATAACCTGGGGCAACCACGGGGTAATCCGAAGTAACTTTGGGGTAATGCGGCGCACACAAATTTTGCCGAGTTGTCCCCGCATTGGTTGACTGTTGATCTTGGCCGAGGCTCTCTCCGAGGCTCTCTCCGAGGCTCTCTCCGAGGCTCTCCAAGGCTCTCTCCGAAGCTCTCCGAGTATCTCGCCGAGGTTCGCCGAAGCATTCCGAGGCTCTCAAGCGGCGCATCGTTATTTTTCCGAATGTTGGCGCTGCGGATCGGCAGCCTCCGGGCTGGGGGGGGGGGGGGCGTGCTCCAGTAGGCTGACATCGAACACTGCGCCCCCGCAATAGCTCTGTCCCTGTCACACACGTGGGGTGCTTCATAGAGAGAGAGAGAGAGAGAGAGAGAGAGAGAGAGAGAGATGGTCCGAGTTCGGGGTGCGCTCTCCAGGCTCCGGGTCCGCGCGGGCCGCGGGCTTCGTGGTCGGCTCAGCGGTCCGCGCTTCGGGCTTTAGCGGGCTTCAGTGGGCTCCGCGGGCTTCGAGCTTCAGAGGGGGGGGGGGGGGGATGCCCCGGCGGGGGTCCTGCGAGGCGTCTGCGGGGGCGGGGTGGTCCAATTTGGGTCCGAGCAGACCGAGGCCCCTGGCGGCTCTATCCGGCTTGTACATCTTCCCCGGAGGAACGAAGGGGTGGCATAAGAGGAGGGGAGGGGGCGGCCAGCGGCGGCGTCCCGGCTGGTTGCCTAGCACCGCAGGGACGGGGGACGCTGCGATGAAACCGTAAAGCCAACGCTGACGTCAGTGGTGCGGCGGCAGCGGCAGCGGCGGCAGCGGCAGCGGCGGCAGCGGCGGCGGCGGCGGCAGCGGCGAGCCTCCGACTGATGCTGCCACTGTCAGAGCCACGTAACCAAACGGCACGGGGCACGGCCACAGGCGCCACAGGCAGGCACGCGCCGTAGCCGCCGCCGCTCCTCCCGGGACACGCGCGCCGCTACGCCCGCCACGCGCCGTCCCCCCCCCCCCTCTCTCTCTCTCTCTCTCTCTCTCTCTCTCTCTCTCTCTCTCTCTCTCTCTCTGCTGCAGCTGCTCTGCTGCGCCCGCCCCGCGCGCTGCCGCCACGGATGTGGACTCCGTGGGGATGCGAAGCCGAAGCCGCGCCGCAGCATCGCCACCGTCGCCGGCAGACACTCACACACACACAGCAGCTACCCGCGACGATGCGTCCAAAATTAATAGGCATGTCCAAAGATGCTCTGCGCCGGAAGTTGAAGCGCAAGAGAACTTCCAGAGCGGAAACGGAACACTAAGGGTTTCCAGTGCCGGGAATCCGGGGAGAAACTTTGTTCCGAGTCGCTCTGCACGACGCGCCTCAGACACCTAAACCTTCCGTCTGATCCTGCTCACTGCAGACGTGGCTGGGCTCTGTCTCCGTCCCACACATGGGGCTGTTTGCCGTTCGGAGGGGTGCGACGGTGCGAGAATCACGGAAGCACCGTTCGGAAGCTGTTCCGGTTCCGTTCAAGCCGTGGCTACGGCGAGGTCACGGACGGCCGGCGCCGAGCTGCGGAGGGGTTGGGGCAGGTCAAGCCCGGGCCCCCGGACAGGCGGTGCTGAAAGTTTCGGGGTGCGGGGTGCGGGGTGGGGGGGGGGGGGGAGCTGGATCTGTGAATATGGGCATGAATCGACACCACAGAGAACGTGCCACACCCAGCACAAAAGGATTCAACAAATTCAAAATATATCTGCGCGAAGGATGATGGGTAAGAAGTGTGTGTCACTTACTCCTCCGAGCGGGTGGAGCCGCTGTCCTTGTCCTTGTGCTTCTGGCCGGAGGAGCAGCTGCTGCCCATGTCGGGCTAGAACCCCCGGGCCTCGGGCGGGGCCAAGGGCCAGGGCCGCATCCTGGAACAGGCACAAAACCGACCACATCTCAGAACATTAAGGAATGGCCACGTCGTTTAAGAAAGCCCCCCCCCCCCGGCTCATCGACACGGTCTACTCTCGAAGCAACGGCACGCGCGCGGCACGCTCCGGGACCGCTGTCGCCCCCGGGCGCGGGTGTAAAGGGGGTGAGCAAAAAAAAGGGGTGCGAGGGTGAAGGAGTGCGGCACGGCGTCCTGGCCAGAATGTAATCAATCATTTGCTCTCTAGGACAGCGGAGGCGGCGAGAAACCTCGTAAGAGAGGGAGTGAGGGACATAGAGAGAGAGAGGGGGGGAGGGAGAGAGATAGAGAGGAGAGAGAGAGAGAGAGAGGGAGAGAGAGAGGGGAGGGAGAGAGGGGGAGCACAGGGGTGGAGGGGGAGGATGGGAGAAATGGAGACAGAGAGAGACAGAGAGAGAGAGGGATGTAAGAGAGAGAGAGAGAAAGTACGGTACGAAGAAAGTAAATCCTGCTTCGATTAGGGGGCATGGCGTGGGTCCGCACTGACTGCAAGAATCATGCAGTATCAGGGGTGATCTCTTATCTCATTGCCGCGGGGACTCGCGCCCTGCCCCGCCGGACACGTGTGTGTGTGTGTGTGTGTGTGTGTGTGTGTGTGTGTGTGTGTGTGTGTGTGTGTGTGGGAATCAATAAGAAAGTTGGCACGGGGCGGCCGTTAGCGGCTCCTCCCCGCTGCTCTCCGCTCGCCGCGGTGTGCGGAAGTAGTGTGTACGTGGTCCTGAAACGAGGGCCGGCGAGCCCCTCCCCCCCTCCCCCCTCCATTCCCCTTGCCTCTCTCTCTCTCTCTCTCTCTCTCTCTCTCTCTCTCTTTATGATTCCTCTGCACGGAACGCCTCACCGGCACCTGTCGGAGTGGAAGGAGGCGCGGGGTGGGGGAGCGAGAGAGAAGGACGATGGCGGCAAAAAGAGAGGCAGAGAGAGAGAGAGAGAGAGAGCGAAAGAGAGGGGACGGGAGGGGGGGGGGGAATAATTTGCCGAGCGCTGCATATGCCAATCCGTCTAGGACGTCACTGAGGCGAGAGAGGGGGGAGCAGCATGCTGTACCGAACACCGCGGCCACATACTTCTCTCTCTCGCACTCAAACAGCCTCTGAATGTGTAAACGACAGAGAACATTTTGGAAGAAACGTCGGGGAGCGCAAAATCAGCGTAACTTCAGGTGGCAGTGCCGTCCGTGCCACGTGGGGCTTGGAGGGTGCACTCACGAGCACCGCGCCGTAGAGCGACTCTCCGAGCCTCTCTAGGAGGCGTAGAGCGACTCTCCGAGCCCTCAAGGAGAGGCGTGGGGAGACTCTTCGGGCCTCTCTAGGAGGCGTAGAGCGACTCTCCGAGCCTCTCTAGGAGAGGAGTAGAACGACTCTTCGAGCCTCTCTACGAGATGCACATGGAGAATCTCCGAGCCTCTCTAAGAGATGCATAGGGAGAATCTGCGAGCCTCCCCAGGCGAGGCGTAGGGAGTCTCTTCTGGCCTCTATAGGAAAGGCGTCGAACGACTCTCCGTGCCTCTCTAGGAGGCGTAGAGCGGCGCTCCGAGCCTCTCTAGGAGCGCTGCACAGAGCCTTCCTTGCGAAATGACCCGCTGACAGTAATGACCCCGTAAAAACGGCGCGCGAAGTGACTTGGTGTCCGCCGGGGAGCGTCGCTCGAGAAGCAAAGGATGGACGATGCACATGACCGGCACACCGCCTCGTGTCAGAGCGAGAGGTGCAGTTCTCTCTATCCTAAGAGGAAAGGATCTCCGGTGCAAACCGTACATAAAACAGTTACAGTTACACTAGAGAAAACGTACTCGATAACAGGGACAAACTACAGTTTTCGGTGTAAACTGCAAAACGCATGCACCCGTGCACAGGTGCAGGGGTGCATGGCTCGCGTGCTTAACTCCGCCTGCCTCCAAACAATCTTTGACAATCCACAAAATCCGTGACATTCCGTGACAATCCCTACGAACGGCGCACTTAAGGGACAATTGACGACACAACCCTTAAAAAAAATTGACCCGCAATCCGGGAAATCCGAGACAATCCTGTATACACGTTTTCTGGGAGTGAGGGACCCCTCGGCCCGACCTTTCAGCCTGAACACTGCTCTCTGGCAATAACACGAGGCAACACCGACAGAGGCCGTGTCGGCGAGTGTCCTCCGGTGTCCGCCACAGGATCGCCGCCCCCGCGCCACATAATTAACGCACAACTTTTCTCTGCCGCCCACTGCGACTCCCCTCCTTGGCTTATACTCGTCGATATCGACTTGAGTCGGCGCGGCGGAGCGGCGGGGCGGCGGAGCCCATCAGAAGAACCCACGGCCGCGCACAGAAAAAGTCGTATGGACAATTTTGTCCATGGCTATGGACGTTTCTGTGCGTCCATAAGCCGGTAACAAAATTGTGACCGCAGATGGTGTTGCCTGATGTGGACAAAGTTTTAATCTGTCCATAATTTAGTTGCAATGTTGTCCACTTGGAGTCACATGTTTGTCACTAGTCTAAGGACGCACAAAATCGTCCACAGCCATGGACAAAATTGTCCATTGACTTTTGGGGTGCGGGGTGCATGCAGAGCACCGGGTCTCGAAGATGAAGTGTCATTCTCATATAAAGCTGCCGCCCTTACCCTAACCCCCCCCCCCCTTCCGCAAGCTGAAGCTACAGTGCCTAAACTGTATAGTGACTAAACTGCAATTTTACTGCACTCTAGGCCTACATACACGTGAATGACTATAGTTTCGCCCGTAAATTTTTTTTCTCCCTCTACTTCAAGTGTTGTACAGTTTTCTGTACAAGGACTACAGTTCCCTGACGTAGTTTACAATGGAGATCCATTTACCCCCCCCCCCCCCCACCCCGTCCCTTTGTTGGTCCAACCCTCCAACCCCAAACACTAGGGAAGGGGCGGGGGGGGGGGGGGTACACAGTAGGCAAGCGGTAGTCCCATGATTGCGCCTTCCCTCCGCCTGCCTACTAGGCAAACAACTGACAGCTGTGCTGTGACAAGGCGCTGCCTCGTAGACAGTCGGGGACGGAGGCACGGTCTACCACTCGTGAACGTTGACAACCCCGCTCGTGTGTTTCAGGCTTCCGCGTTCGCCCCCATTTCTGGCCACGCCGCGCCTTGCGTTTTCCCGCCCATCTGACAGGCCGGGACGGGCATACACCGCGTAGTGCCAAGGGCCCGTCCACAAATCACCTCGCGCGCCACCCCCGTGTCGTGTCCGGCACCCGGCGGGGGACACTTCGGGTACGTCCGAACAGCGAGCACCTGCCGGTCGGGGCGGGATGCTCGGCGCCTCTGCGACGCTCCGAACGCAGCGAAAACGGCCGCGGTTCTTCTGTCGGGTCTGTAGAGAGTGAGACGGCGCGATGCGAGGAGGCGGAGAGGGAGTGAGGCAGAGACATATGCCGCGAGGCGGGTCCGGCCGGAATAACCTACCCGCTTGAAGAGCTTCGAAGTTGATGTCCGTCTGTCGCGTTCATTCGAGACGCGCGTTACGCGATATGTGGACGGCGGCCAGTGAAGCAATACTGCGAACACAGTCCTCTCCTCTCTCTCTCTCTCTCTCTCTCTCTCTCGCTCTCTTGTGGGGCCCCACAGGAATGCGACAGAGGCGGAGCGCTACGAAAGCAAAGTTCGGAATCAGCCGGCAGGCGGCTCCGGGGACTGCAGGCTGACCGGACGCGCGCCACTGATCCTCGTCCTATAGGTACTTCCAACGATGCTCTAGAGCGGACGTGCAATAATTCCAAAGCGGAAACGGTCAGTATGAGAAATCGCTTCGCGACCCGCGGTGGAACCTAAATATTGCTCATGCTGCCGATTTCCGATGTGGAATTATTTTTGTTCTTTCACTTCCCTTCGCGAGCATCGTAGGAAATGCTTCTCCCCGGGGGCGTGCATAAACCACGTCACACGTCTCAGCGAAAGCGTTCCGAAGGACAACCTCGCGACAAGGGGCTGTCCACAAATCACGTCACGCTCTTACAGGGGCGACGTACGAGGGGGGGGGGGGGTCAAGGTTACTAAATGCGTTGAAAGCAGGTTAGGGTAGTCCATGACAATGGAGAGAAGGGGTGGTGCGGGTCAACATTGGCTCAAAAATCGGGACCGTATTTAGAACGGCCCCCTGGATCAGACCCACTGCTGCTAGAAGGGCACAGGCAAAGAGCGGTCCCAACACACGGGGTGTAAAGTAGGTGTCGTGCCTACGTTCACCTGCCTGTACTCCACGAGGCAAACTATAGACACCCGTGACAGGGTGTTGCCTAGTAGGCAGGCGGAGCGGAGGAGGGTGAAATAGGGCATTCCGTTGGAGGGTACAGGGGGGGGGTCATATTTTGTCTGTAACCTTTTAACTGGGTGGACGCTACCCCACAGCATAGAAAATCATGGTGTGGCACATTAGCGATTTCCGCATTTTATAAAGAAGGCTACGGTTGAGACGATGGAAAAGCTCTATGCGAGCACCTGTGCGTGTTTGGGCTAACTTTCTGGTTAGTTCTCTTGGCAACACTATCTGGTCCCGAAGGACAGCCCTCGGCGTCGTGGCGGTCGCCGCGCTGCCGGTTTCTGGTCCGCCGACGCCGCTCCGGCGACGGCCGCGTTACGTGATTCCCGGACGGCGTTGTCCAGCTGAGCGTCGCCCGGGGGTCCTCGGGGTCGCGGCCGCCATGGCGCGCGAGGCTGGCCGTGGCAGCCGAGCCCCCGGCGGGGCCCCCGGCGGGGCGGCGGGGCGCAGCGAGGCGCGGCCCCGGCGCTCCCGCGGCCCCGCGCCCCAGCTGGCCATGAGCGGCCTCAGGCCCAGGCTCGGCCCCGCGGCTCGGCCCCGCGGCTCGGCCGCCGCCACCGCCGTCCCTCCCATCACTCACCTGGCCGTGGGCGGTGGACGGTGAGGGTGGTCTCGGGGGCGGGGCGGCGCGGCCCGCTCTCGCACGCAGCCCCGCAGAGCCAGCCGGCAGGACGCAGCACGCGGCGCGCACCGCAGCGCACGCACCCGCTGCTGCTGCTGCTCCTCGCCGTCAAACGCCTCTCGCAGGACCCACGGCTCGCGACGAGGACGCGCGGCAGCGGCGGCGGGAGGCGGCGGCAGCGACGGCGCTGGCCTCGCCTCGCACTGACTAGAGTCGAGACCGTCGGCCGTGCCGCGGGCGGGGCGGGCGGGCGGAGCGCGGAGCGGGCGCCCCAACCCCAACGCGCGCCGCTGCCCCGCCGCTGCCCCGCCGCCCCACCGCTCCGCTCCCCGCCAGGCCCGCGCGAGCTGCGCCTGTGGTGTGACCCTAGCAGCTCGCTTCGGCTCGACTCGGCTGGGCTCGGCCCCACTCGGCGGGGCCACCTTCCCTCTCCCTTCCCTCTCTCGGCGCCCCACAGTCGCCGTCTCTCTCGCACTCCGTCTGCTCGACGCCCCCCGCTCTCCCTTTCGACAAAGCGGGCCGCCCATCGCCTCTCCCCCCCCCCCCCCCCCCCCTCTCTCTCTCTCTCTCTCTCTCTCTCTCTTACACACACATACGAGATCCACACTGTATTACCACTGCGATTTTAAAAATACCAGCGGCTTGGACTGGCTATGTCCTGGGCTGCGTGTGGAGGTGTAGGGGGGTCACCTCCCCCTTTTTCTCTCTCTCTCTCTCTCTCTCTCTCTCTCTCTCTCTCTCTCTCAGGCGTCGTCCGACCGCAGGGTAGGAGAGAACGAGACATTGCGTGGGCTACTTCCTCGTTCGGCAGGTGCGACGGAGACAGAAGTATAGAGGGGATGAAAGATCAGGGGGGGGGGGGGCAGGGTCCTTGCCGGGAGTGCCGGGAGTCGAATTCATGTCGGGTGTTCTGGTGCGGCCAGTCTGTCATCCCACTGCTGGTACGGTCCGGGCCGGGGCTGCGGGTGCGGGGTGCGGGGTCCGGGGGACACCTGTAAACACCGTCGCCCCTGGCCGCCGCCCGCCGCCCCCACCGGACCCCGCCCGTCCCCGTCGCCCGGCGTGAGCGCGGCCGCACGGGTATCCCGCGGGAGCCCGCACTCCTCCAGGGCGGGGGCATCGGCAGCAGCAGCGGCAGCAGCGGCAGCCTGCATCCTACGGGAACCAGTAAAACGGGAAGGGAAGGGCGGCCGTGTCTGGGAGGAGCGAGAGCCGAGCCCAGCCGAGCCGCCCCCGTCCCGTCCGCCGGCACCCTGCCGCTCTCGTCGAATAATCGATTCACCCCCTCTGCCTCTCTCTCTCTCTCTCTCTCTCTCTCTCTCTCTCTCTCCTCCCTCCTCTGCCCCTCTCTGTTCCACCCCCGCGAAGCAAGCGGCGGGACAAGGCCGCCTCCCCCTCACTCCCTAACCCCATCCCCCTCCTCCTCCGCCCCCTCGCGCCTGCTGATGCGATCTCCCTCGCTCTCCCTGCACAAAACACCGGGCAAAAATGCATCGCGCTAAGGCAGGCTCCTTGCTGCTCCCCTCCCCCGAGATGCACCTTCTGCCACTCTGTCCGAGGCTCGGAGCCCGTGACCTGTGCGCTGCTCCGCACCCATCCCATAAGCTACAGCGATCGATATTTCCTCCAGCTTTCTTTCTCCCGTGGACCAACCATTTCATAGAAAAAGAAGCAAGTCTCGAGATCAATACTTTAACACGATGGGGACGGTTATGGTTCAGATTCCCCCCCCCCCCCCCCCTTCCACCTTCCCCCGATTCTCTGCTTTTCGACGAGGAGGGAAGCCCCAATAAGGAGAAGACCAGGTCACATGTAAATGACTTTATTTAGCACTTTGCGGTGGGGTTCCAAAAGTCACGTCACAAATAAACCACACAGTTAAGATGGTGATCGTTACCAAAGCCGAGACATTTTGAGCAAATTGTTTCAAACACTTGACAACACCTTTTAATCACAAATACCAGTATTGCTCTAGGTTAAAGTGAGTAACTGAAGAAATAGCCATGGAAGTTTCCAAAAAGGTTCTCGCTCAATCCCAACTACACAAAGTGTAATTATTTTGTTTTAAAAACTCTGTCTTTTAGTTGTTGTTTTTCTTAAGTAGGCTGTATGAAATACATGGTAATAATATTCTGTTAAGTCTTTTAAGAATGAGTTTGTCTTGAATGAAGCTCAATAAAAGTTAACAAGTAATTTTTCCAAAGCGCAGTTAAGCATTTTAAACAAGACATCACTGTGAGTGATGACTCAAATACCCCTTCACAAAAGCTAGGCATGATTGTCATTTTGTACTATTATTACAGGTCGTTCACTTAATAAATGTAAATCCACAAACACATATGTCAATTTCTTTTGTGCAAGCAATTGCAAGTCAACAGAGCAGGAATCAACAAGAAGATTTAAATCAATAAAATCATACAACTATAATATATCATGCAAAATTTCAGGTTCAAAAGAAATTTAACAGAAACTTATAGGGACTAATGGCCTCAGCAAGAGCTTCAAAAAAATCTCCAAAACTTTAACAATCCCTGCACCTTGCATGTAACACTTAAACTCATTGACCACACCAAGCTCTATGATATTCTGAACCAGCACATCAGGTGGTTTATGTGATCCAGTCTCGCAAAATGATATGTTATTCGCAACAGCAATACTTTTGGATCAAATACATTAGTCAAAGATGCCTCTCACAGCTACAAAGTGTTAAAAGAAAAACTTACAGCAGCCATTACTCGACAGGCAGAGAATTGAGACAAAGAGATCATGGACACGCACCTAAAACCAAAGGAAACAATAATCACCCTCAGTTTGTCGCAACCCACACACTTGGTAGAGCTTGCAATGTGCATTGTGAACTACAAAAATGTCCACAAAAGCACTAAAAAATTATAAGGTAAGCATCAGTTCAAAATGTTACCAACAATGTGGTATAAAATAAATAACATCATACAAATAAATACATAAATAAATAGATAGATCAAACATGACAATATAAAGAAAGCTTCGTACATCAAGTTTATGTGGACAATTTAAGTTGATTGATATGAGTGCCTCATACTTTTTACTTAAAGCTGTGCCAATGTAATGAAATTTTATCTGCAAACAAATTTTTGCAACGACTAAAAGCAACGGTTTCACTGCCCAAGATTTCTGGTACATGGTTTGCATTAACCCTGGCATTTAACTACATCTATGCTTTAGGCAAGTTTTTGAGCAATTGAACCAGACCTTGAATGACAGAAGCAGCACACATCGGTACTTGTTTCAGTTACTACAAAGTGCTTTAAAAATTACATTATTATAAAACATTTATAAAATAAAACTAACTCAGACAAACATTTTGTTTTTTATTTCTTCACCCATCAAATATGAGTTCATGTCACATCTTTACAATAGGCCTGCAATCAAGTCTTTGGCATATGGAATACAAGAGAAATCTCAAGCATCAAGCACCAGAAAAAAAATAAAATTAACCCATGGCGGGTGAACAGTGTGATGTGATACATTATACAGTTGTGCTTAAATGAGAGACGAACATGACTGCCTGCTACCCGAGAAAAAAAAAACACTACGAGAACTTTAAAAGTGTTGACACAAAAGCTTGCTAAAAGCAGCAAGAAGAAAAGATACATTGAAGAATTATTCACTTGGTAGCGAATGCTATAATAATAACTACCCGACAATAACCTTCCAAAACTCCTGGAGTCTAATTGTATTAGCAACTAAGAAAGAAATGCAATCTAGACAACACAACCGGTCTCCATAATGTGTGGTCACACTGTGTCAGAGACAAGGCCTGTAATATAAAAAGCAACTAGTAAAGTACAAATCGAGGAAGTAAGACCATACATCTGTACCTCAGGAAAAAAGCAAATTCTAGACTAGGGGTACATAAAGTAAAGTTTTAATGACTACATTGTCCTTATATAAAAATGGTATGGATTAAAATTTCTTCCACTCATCGTTTTAGCACCACATATTTTTCACGAGCATAAATACAATTGCATGGAGTCTACCCATCTAACCCAGCAATAAGTAAAACAGTACAATAGCAAAGAAACCCTTTGAAAACAGATGAGCTTTTTACCCTAATATCTCTCTAAGACATGTAACTAAGGCCTGTATTTGATACATTATCTAGACGTCCAAATTCCTTCCATTGTCTGGATAAAAATGTTTATCAACAAAAGCATAATCCGTCCAATGAAATTTGTGCCCAAATCACTATTATGCTCCATACACACATAATGCTTTTAAGTGTCGCAAAAGTTAGTGCATACAGAAACTGCTACCAACAAAAAGCATTAGGTCTTCAAATAGACATGGCACACACTAGAAAACAAATTACAACAACCAACACTATATCACAAAATATTTCACAGCCAAGAGAGGCCCAAATTCACTACAATATTTTACTAATAGTGAACATTCACAATAAATGGCACTTGCAAGAAATTAAACTATAATTAAAGACAGACCTTACATCTAAAAATTATTGAAGAATCTGTACCAGACAGTTATTTTCTGAGTTATATTTTTTGAGTTCTCATAATTTTTAAACGCTGATGAATACATCAGAAACAATGTGCACGTGCATGAGTTTCAAATCATTATCACCTCAAACAAGTTAGCTCCTTATCAACACACTAATACTGTCATTGACAAAAATAGGCTTTTTCCCACAATATGACTCACTATGCATACTAGCAGTCACTAGAAATCATTAAACATTAACAATTACATTAATTGAAAATGATTGTTGTCAGCAGAGGTAAACAAAAGTTCAAATAGCTTTAAGCAAGCAAGAGTTTAGGAGTCCATCATTACAGCAATGATTTACATCTACTCGTGGGAGTAGCCTACACCATTGTTTCCCGATGAAGAGGCAAAGAATGTCACACCAAAGTTGGCTTTTAAAAGAAACCGCCATCTGTGACATATGTTTATCTGTTCTTTACTATAGAATGAGCTGTTCAGGAAAGAAATAAGATCAGAATGCATCTGGCCAAAGAGAAAAGTACTTTTCTAATCAAGAGAGGACAGTTTGCTTAACACAATTATCATCACAGAAAATTGGTACATGAAACATTGATATGAACACAATCTGATAACCTTCAGGCTTCAAAAAAACTAATTAATATCTCATATTGTAAGGAAAATGGTTACATCGAAGAAGTGAGCAAGTCGTAGCAAAGATCTAAAATGAAGGATACACGGAAAGGAAAAGATCAATCCTCTTGAACCTAACAAACATATAGCAAATTTCAGACAGACAGAAAGACTTTTCTTCTTATACGCCATGTCTGTTCTTAATATGTTACTGGTCAAACTCACAAAATTTGAAATAAATTTAGTCTTTAAACGTGTTTTTAAAATTTGATCAAACCTACTGCAATAAAAGGGCATGATCAAAATAACCATTATTTGGTAGTCAGAAAATAGTGGCCTGCATTAATGAAGAGCAGGATCAGTGAAGCTTTCTAGCTCTAAGTCTCGGAGAATATCTAGAGATGAATGTCCACTTTCCCATCTGCGGGAAAAGAATGCAGATGCCTGTTCCCAGCAGTGGCGGTTCTTCAAAGTGGACTGAAGAAGACAGTCTGCGTCTGGAAATAACTGAGCAAGTATTCTGCAACAAAATAAAAAGGGAGCAATCAAAATGATGTTTCAAGGGTTTCAATTCCTTCCATACAAAAATTAAATTTAAAAGGAATCAGATACTTACTTGAAAACAGGACAAACTATATGGGAAAGAAATTGAATCTGCAGATCTGGAATACGAGCTTTCTCACGATCCATCATTTCCAATGGAGCATTCCCCATGGCTTTCTCAAGATCTCCTTGGGAAAAAAACTCTTGATACACCAAATCCTATTTTTTTAGAACATGAAACAAAAACATTTTCTTAGAAACCTATTTGAATAATATTTTATGATCCTATGATTCCAGGTTGTCACTTACTGCTGTTGTTCGAGAAACTTTCCAATCCTTTGTCTGATCACTGAGATCCGAACAAGTCATGAGAAGAAACAGAAGTAGCTGGCGGTGGCGACTATTATTGAAATCAAAGCCTTCTGTGGCCATTTTTTCTTGATCTTGGACGAGGCGAATGTGGTGGGCTAGATCAGTTGCTGTAAAAACAACATGGAAAACTGAAAAACTGTGGCAAATTGATCTTAAAGTCAAAGTGGCAATAGAAAAACTGCGCTACCTAGAATAAGGTCTCTAATCAAATCCAGGCATCGGCTGTACTGCTTACTGGTGAGACCATCAAATATGTTGCATCCATCAGTGTTCAATATGCACAAGGCCTGAGCCAAATGATGTCTCTGGAAATTAAAACAGTTGTCATGGAATGCCGGATGATTTGTATGAACACAAGGGAGGCTACAGCACAGAAAGGTAAAATACCTCCATAACAGATCCTTCCGAGCTGTACAAGCTTGCTAGTTCAGTACCAGATTGCATTTGAAAAGAGTTTGTTGTACCCCTGTGATCCAAGTCATGGCAGAGACAGGAGACCATGAGAGCCAACGCCTCTAGTGATCTAGAACAGTAAATGCATAAATATTAAGCTAAAACTAATACATTACAATAATAGCACAATGTGTGCCATACAACAGTATTTTAGATTCTTACGATATATAACCCTTTTCAACAAGGTGGAGGTTTTTTATTGCCAGGTAAGAGAAATGGAACACTGAAAATGCATGATACCAGTTATGGTAAGGAGCATCACGATATCCCTTCTTCACAAAAAGAAGAAATCTGAAAAATACAACAAAAAAGTTGTTAAGTATGAATTGGGAAAGAAATAATGATTCTCAGATATGGAAATCAAGGAATTGGTCAAAATATGACATGAAAGAAATACCTTGCCAATGTATCTTTCTTTATTTGCCACTGCTGAACTAGTCCTAGATCTTCAAACATTTTCAGGCAGTAGCAAACACATTCAGATTCCTCCACTTTACGGGGTGAAAAATGATATAAAGCAACTTCAGGCATAAGCTCATGAGGTAGCTCACACACCAATACACGTTGGACATCCTCTGGATGGACCTGAAAAAATTAATTATTTTTTAATTCGTAATTTTGACATAAATTAAGAGTGATTCTATGAACATGCATACTTCTACCGCCTCCTCAACAAAAATAATACTATCTTTAGAGCTCTTCATCAATGGCAAATAATAATCTGATTATTATGGAACAGACATAAAAATTTGACATGCCAGACAGTGAGAGTTCAGAAATCAGAGTTTGGAAAGGTATGTGTACAAAGTCAGCAATAAATTTAGACCAGCCAAAATCAGAATCAGAATCATGAAAAGATTGGCAGTTAGCATGAGTTCTCATTAAGGAGCAACAGAGAGGGTGAAGTGCTATTGCAAACAAAGGAAAATGGTAACCCAGCAACAACAAAATCAACAAAGATGGAGAGTCAGCATAGTTGGCATGACTCACCTTCATATGATAAATCATCATTTCATTTGCCAACTTGCTCCTCGCCTGAGCGTCTTGAATTTTTTTGTACACAAGGCTGTGCATAATACTGATACCACAGTAGATGCTGAAAGCTACAGCAGCCTGCAAAATTAGAACCATGTCATATCTTAAAATAAAAAGTGATCAATCAATACTAAATTGTTGATTTCTAAAAGAATAATTAAAATACCTCCTCATCGTAGACATCAAAGTAGAGGCCTCCTATTTTATTGCAAAGCTGTGCAACACCGATGATGCCTGATTCATCTCTGATCGGAAAACTCAAAATACACCTATTTGAAAAGACCAATGACACAAATAGATTTTCACAGAGAAAGTGATGAGAGAGAAATAGTATGTTGTAAAAACAAAGGATGACCTTTGTTGTGAAAAACATTCGAACAGTACCTTGTTTTGAAACCTGTTGCCTCATCAACTCCTTTGTAGAAGAGAGGATGCTCATATGCATTTCTGATATTAAGCACTTGACCAGTTGACATAACATGGCCAGCAATACCTTTGTCCTTTGCAATTCTCACCTCCTAAAAAATAAATTTTAGTCGAAAACAATGACATAGGAGATAAAATCCATACCTAAAAGCTTGCTCAAAATGAAGTAGTCACCTCTGCAGCAGGTACACCATCAAAAACTTTGGCGACAAGTTCCTGACTTTCTTGATCAAGCAGAAATATTGAACAACGTTCAGCTAGAGTGAGTTTCTTAGCCTCCAGCATAATCTCACGACATAAATCGGTGAACTCACCTAAGTAAAAAGATATCAACATAGTATAATATAAATAGGTAGAGGCTCTTTCAGTGACAATACAAAGGTTTATGCTCACCTAAATGAGATACAAGCTTTCTGGCAATAATCAAGAGATTTTGACACTGGACCTTCAGACGCATTTCTCCTTCATGAGCTAGGGTGTTAAGAACGGTTCCAATACAATACCTAAGGAATGTAGAAAACAATGAGAAAAGACCACACTATGCTTGTTTAGACACTCAAGGTTGAGACTGAGGCGTAGGCAAAGGGCACACACCTGAAGCATTCAGTAACAATGAATGAGCAGTACTCTTCAGAGCCCTCATACTGGGGGTAGTCTACAAGGCACGCCACCAGACATATATTATCTTCCGATGGATGCCACACAGGCACAACCAAAAACTGCTCTGGTAAGGGGTTTATAACATGTCTCAAACTGGCATGGAGCTCTGGATCCAAGTCACAAGCGTCAGCAGACAAGGATGTTCTCCTTTGCATCACTGCGTGTAAACAGTTGTTAGTCATCTAAAATACAAAACGAGAGTCACAAAACAAGACAGGATTAATGAGTACAGAATAGTAAGAGTTAAAAAAGACAATCTGTGCAGACTGCACCCTACTCACAGGGAATCTCATTTCCTTTTCCAGGACTTTGTCACCGATAACTTGGACCACAGCCTCTTCCCGATCCTTAAGGAGTTGTACAAGGAAAACTAATTGGGCATCACATTTTTGCCGAAGCTGAAAATATAAGGATATATTTTAAACAAGGTAGTGGTTTAGAAGCAAGATGTCGAATATTCCCATCACATACACCGAAGTAATACTTACATAATTATTAACTTTTATCTGGATGGCAGAGGCACTGCGATCATAGAGATTGGCACAGAGAGCAAGAAGTTCCTGTGGATTGGTAGATTCAAGAGGCTTTTTGGCTGACATGGTGAACTTATCATTGGATTTGTTTTGGAAGGGTAAATGTTTTGTTCTTCTTCTTAGTCAGTCATGAGATTCAACACTGTTGAACACACTTGATCATCTGAGGCTGAGTAATATTCTTCTTGAATGTTGAGCAGACTCTGACTTGACCTCAACCATTTTCTGGAGGTGACAGAAAAAACAAACTTGTTAGCGATGCATGAAAACAAAGTAAGTTTCCTGTCCATATTTAACATATCATATTTTTTAAATATAAAGGTGTCAGGCGGTTGCAAGGTCATTGAGTAAATAGAGTTTCACATCTCAAAACTTTTAAACATCCATCAGGAAACTACTTCATACAAGTGTACAAAGTTCCACCACAACAGTATATGCTACATACGCACGTTTGAAAAGTGCGTATGCAGGTTATAGCACCACAAAGAGCACAACGAAATAACAAGTGTACACAGAGGACGTCCACAAATCCGTGCCTCGGCCCCGAGCGGCCTGCCACACTGCGGCCCGCAGATTGTCACGGAGCAACAAGTCATGACTGCCAAACGAGCCACACCGCAGCGGACACAAAGAGCGTCGTCTGCTCCTGCTCCTGCCTGGGGGAGGGATGTCGTGTTGACAGGGGCGCGAGGCGAGGGCAGGGAGTGCGCGGCTCGGCACGGCACGGCGCGGGGGCTGAGCGAGGCGTTCGGTTCGGCTTGCCTTGGGCTGGAGCTGGGGATCGCGACCGTCTTGAAACGGGGCGGAAACTAAATCCCTGCAGAGGAACTCGCCGCGAGCCGCAGAGCGCACAGCTCTCCCTGCGTGCGCGGCGGCGGCGGCGCGGCCCCTGGGCAGTTCGGGTGTTGAGTGGCGGTGCGGTGTCGTCTGCTGTGGGGCCGAGGGGGCGGAGCGCGGAGCGGCGGCGGCAGCAGCCCCCACCAACTCCCCCGCTCCCACCCCTTCCACCGCCGCTTACCCTCTCGTGCAGCCCCCCTGTCCCTGGCCGTCCCTCCTCTGTCTCTCTCTCTCTCTCCCTCCCTCTCTCATGCGCACCTTCGCCCCCACCCCCTCTGTCTCTCTCCTTCTCACCCCCTTCCAGGCCATGAACTCGAACCGTCGTATCATCCCCAACTTCGACCGCTGTGCTCTGCCGTCGCATCAGGCGCGTCCGCGCGAGGGAAGGGGTGGGTTCGGGAGGTAAACGGGGAGGGTGGGGTGGGGGGGGGGGGCTGCGGTTGACGGGAGAGGGGAAGGGGGTGATGTGGTGGTTAGGGGATGGGGCAAGGCATGGGGGCTTCCCAGATACTACAGGGGGTGAGGGAGAGGGGGAGCACCCTCTTACCTCTTCGGCAGCATAGACAAGCAGCAGTGCTGAACTCCCTCTCGCCTCCCCTTTCTTTTTCCCCCTGCACAAATCCCTCCTCTTTCCCGCAACCCCCCTCCCACCCCCACCCATTCCCTTCGCCCACTTTTCTCTCCGTCTGCACTATGAAATCCGTCAAATTAAATATTTATGTCCCTCGTGAATAAAAGGAGGACGGGGAGTGAAAGGAGTGAAAGGGAAGAGCGGCCCGGCGTCTGCAAGTCCTTCGCAGCCACCATTTTATTTCGTGGCTGAAAATTCTTCCACCAACCCGCATCCACTTCTTCTACGTTTCTCGCTCGCGCATTTTATTTTTGAGACATAGAAGCAGAGAGAGAGAGAGATGTTTGTCTTTTCCCTCGTCTTGTTTCCTCGAGGTCCACAAGAGCGAGAGAGGTTGGGAAAAGGGATTAACCTGAGCGCCGCTTAATGTCCCTCCAGGAATTGGTAGTCAAATTAGAGAAAACAAACGCAACAGAGGAAAGCGGAGTTAAATTTACATTTTTACCTTTTCTCTGTTTATTTTTTTTTTTTACTTTATTTTAGAAGAGGCGATTATGGCGGCGCTCTCCAGCGGGGACGGGGGGTTCGGGGGCCCAGCGGGAGGGGCACAGAACAGCAGCAGCAGCAGCAGCGGCGGCGGCGGAGGCACGCCGTCAAGGAAAGCCCTTGCGGAAAGCCTAGGGGAAGCCCGGGGGAAGTCGCAGGCAAGGCAGAGGCAGGCAGGGCGACGGCAAGCCGAAAGGAAGCGCTTGTCCGCTGGCACGCTGGCATCGGCGACAGGGCACCCCGTCGTGGCAGGCGAAGGCCATGGCCGCGGCCAACCCCTCCCACCACCCCTCCTGCCTGGCCGCTGGGGCCCGCCCCCCGCTGTGTCTCTTATGGATCTCCCATTTTAATTTTCTTTTTGATTTGGTTTCAAAGTTTATCTTGGAGGAAGTATAGGACCGCGCGGGGGTCGGAGGGGAGGGGGAGGGGGAGAGAGAAGCGGAACGGAGATTGGAGAGGTATTGGAAGGGGGCGGTGGGGGTGTGGGGGTGCGGGTGCACGTTGTTGGGGTGCTTTTTCGGCGAGGTGGTTGTTGAGGGGGTGAAGAAGGAGTGTCGGGGGTGGGGGGAAGGGGGAGAGAAATGGGACGGTCTCTAGGTAATCCCCTTGACATGGACCCACCGTAGGGCGCGGCGGCGGCGGCGGCGGCGGCACCAGCAGCGCCCTCCCTGCCCTGCCCTCCTGCCCCTGAGTCACGCTGCCGCCGTTCACAAAACCGACGCAACTTGGTCTCGCCGGCACGGCGGCGGCGGCGGCGCCCGGAGGGTCGGACGACGGCGGCCACAGGAGGGCCGCAGCCGCTTGGCGACGTCCATAAATTCCAGAGCGCAGGAGACATCCGACATCCGTGGCGAAAACACGGCGCTGAACATGCGGTGCTAACCGCTGTGCCGCCGTCCGGCCCGGACACGTCTGCGGGCTCATTCCGGAGAGACGTTGAGTCACTCTGTTTTTGTCGCTCTCATGGGGCGTCCCGTGCGGGTGAGAAAGAGACAGAGGCGACAGAACGGCCCTCCGGGACGAGCCCGCTGGGAGCGCGGGCAGCGCCTGTACAACCAGGTGCGGCCCGTGCTCGGGGCGGAGTACCGGAGTACCTCGTCCGGGTAATGGGTTTCTTGCCAATGCTCTTTTTCAAAGAACGGCGCGCGGCCTCCCCCCCCCCCCCTCCCTCCCCCTCCTACACCGCCTGCTCGTGGCGAAGGGCGTCGGGTCTTCCTTCCGTCCCTTCCCTGCCCTCCCTTCCCTATCTGTGGCCCAACACCGCCAACCCTTCCCCTTCCGTGCAGCCCTTGCCCTTTCCGATGAGCCCCGACGGCAAACATTACAGCATACTAGTATGAGACGTGACAGGGCCCGAGGCCGAGCGGGCCAAGCAGAGGGGCCGGCCGCACCCTTAGGCCCTGTGCCGCCTATTCGCAGAGCCGTAACTGCGAGGATTGGGCCCGGCAGTTATGTGCAGCGTGCCGGCCGAACACTGTTGCTGCCTCCCCCGCGCACGGCCTGTAGGCCGCGCGCCCCCACCCCGCTGCAGCAGAGCTTCGAGACCATTTGGCTGCGAGAATTGCGGGGGTGGCGAGGCCTGGCGAGGCGCGCAGCCGGCCGATTCCGAACACCGCCTCCGTAGCTCTGTCTCTGTCCCGCTCATGGGGTGCTCCGTAAGAGAGCGACAGAGAGGTCCGAGAAGACAGCGCGTTCGGGATCGCTCTGCAGGCGGCCGACCGTATTGTCACGAGTCACTGCGGATCCCAGATTCACATTCGGCCATACTGCCGCACGAGTCACTGATGCGGATTCAAATTCACATTTGCAGTCGGTTGGACAAATTATTGCGGATCCACGCCGGTGGGGACCGGCACGGACGGACAGCGTCCACAACCGCTGTACTGACTGTGTGGACTGCTTGAAAGTATTGTAAGGGTATAACGCCCGATCCTTGGCCGAATTAGCCAAGTTTTCAAAGCTTATAATCCACGACCCGGTTTGAACGCTCGAGCACGGTGCCCATAGCCAGTCTCTTCCCTCCCCCCTCTCTCTCTCTCTCTCTCTCTCTCTCTCTCTCTCTCTCTCTCTCTCTCTTTCGCTCCAACGGCCCGCGGGCGGCACATTTCACGCCTCCTAAAATCTGAATGTAATTCCGCCCCTCGAGGGACATAATCTGCTTACTAATCCTTCCGGCCTCCCTCCTCATCCGCACGTCCGAGAACATTAATCATATAAAACCAATCAACGCGAAGGGCGCGGGTTCAAATCCTCCCATCGGCCCCCGCTTTTGCCTCCCTCCCAAACACATCCCCGCCCCTCTCTCTCTCTCTCTCTCTCTCTCTCTCTCTCTCTCTCTCTCTCTCTCTCTCTCTCTCTCTCTCCTTTCTCTTCCTTCTTTCTCTCTCCTCTCTCTCTCTCTCTCTCTCTCTCTCTCTCTCTCTCTCTCTCTCTCTCTCTCTCTCTCTCTCTCTCTACCGCTCGTCGAAAGCTTTTGTCTGGTGCCATGAATAAAAGACAGACCACTGCGTGTTCCACGCCATTCGCCTTAATTAATAACAAAACTCTCGAGGCCGCAGAGAGAAGGAGGGGAGGGGAGGAGGAAGAGGGGAGGGGACGAGGGGGGGGGGGGGGGGGGGGGGGAGGGGAGGGGAGGGTCCGATAGTCTGATCGCCGTCGCATTGCGCTGCCCGGCGCCACGGTTTCCGCCACTGGCCGGCGCCGAACAACCAGTGTTGCCAAATAAAATGTAAGCATAGTGTAGCCTCACACACACACACACACACACACACACACACACACACAAACACAGGGCTGGTGTAAAGGTTGTGCCTACCCTCGGTCTCCGGGGATAACCTGAGCGACGAGAGTGCGGGCAGTCGTGGGAAATATGCTTTGGAATGGGGAAGAGGGCGCGTCTACAGAACAATTTGAGGACTCTGGAGCCTCCACAACGGAAGTAGTAGAAGAACGACGATACTTTCCGGCTTCCGGAGCGGAAACGGCTAGTATGAGAAATCGCACGGCGAAGAGTATCTACACCGCGGGTAGCCATGCGATTTCTGGTGCTACACCCGTCTCACCCCTGGAAGTACTGTCTTGTTCTTCCGCTTCCGTTCTCAGGCCTCGTTGGAAATACCTAGTCGCGCGGTTCAAATCAAAAACCCCGCGCATTTTGGAGGCGGAGGTCACTGCGCCGGGAGTGCAGCAGCAGCAGCAGCAGCATCGTCATGCGGCGTGGCGGAGCGGTTGACCCGCCCCGGGCCCCGACGCCCCGTCGACACACAAACCCCCGAGGCGGTGCGCGACGCGGCAGACCCGCCAGACCCGGTCCCTCTCCGTCGTCAGAACGAATTTGTGGGAGATGATGAACAGGCTGGGCGAGAAGTGGGGGGGGGGGGGGGGGGGGGGGAGAGGAGGGAGGGGGGGGGGCGAAGGAGGAAGCGCATGTTTGTGAGAGGGAAATAAGTAGTGAAGCGTAGGGCGAGGGGGCAGTGGGCAGGGGGAGAGAGAGGGAGAGGGAGGGAGGGAGAGGGAGGGAGGAGGGAGGGAGAGAGAGAGGAGAGAGAGAGAGAGAGAGAGAGAGAGAGAGAAGGAGAGAAATAGAAAGGGAAGCAGAGGGGAAGGAGGCAGTGTGTGAGAGAGACACACACGGTGGGGAGAGAGAGAGAGAGAGAGAGAGCGAGAGAGTTCATTTTTAGAGTGGCCACGGTCTGTTCCGTTCTGCCCTCCCTGCTGCCCCGTGCCGCGCCGTGTCGTGGCCCATCCTTATTGTCTGGGAGCTGCGCGTCGCGGTGTCCGGGAGCACCGGGAGTCGGAGTCGCGTTGGGAGCGAGGCGAGCGAGGGGGTGGTGTCGTCCGCCCCGTGCCGTGGCGTGCCGTGCCGTGGCGTGCCGGCCCCGTGCCGTCCGCAGCGCGCACACGCCCTGTGGGACCTATTGGCCCCGCCGCGAGAGCTCCTCCTCCGACAACTCCCCGCGCGCGGCTCGGTTACACCGTGGTTACACCGTAGTCACACCGTGGTCACACCGTGGTCACACCGTGGTCACACCGTGGTCACACCGTGGTCACACCGTGGTCACACCGTGGTCACACCGTGGTCACACCGTGGTCACACCGTGGTCACACCGTGGTCACACCGTGGTCACACCGTGGTCACACCGTGGTCACACCGTGGTCACACCGTGGTCACACCGTGGTCACACACACCGTGGTCACACCGTGGTCACACCGTGGTCACACCGTGGTCACACCGTGGTCACACCGTGGTTACACCGCAGCAAGCCGAGCAGCCGCGCGCCGCCGCTCTCGAGAGCCCCTCCCTCCCGGTTGCTGTGCCCGGCCTGCCCGGCCCAGTGCTGCGCTGAGCAGGTGCTGAGTCTCCTTTTCGCACCCGACAGGCAGATCGCCCGCCAGCCGGCTGTTTCCGAGCATTGAGCATTGTCAACTCAGATCTCTCCCTCCCACTCTCCAACCTCTCTCTCAGTCCCCCTAACCTCTCTCTCCCTCTCTCTCTCTCTCTCTCTCTCTCTCTCTCTCTCTCTCTCTCTCTCTCTCTCTCCCTCCCTAATACCCGTGAGAGCGACAGCGACAGAGACATCGCTACGACGACGGTGTGCGCACAGTGCTGCTCAGTGCTGCACACCGAACGCCGCCGTATGCATCTCTCCTCTTATCAGAGAGGCGGCGTGTGGAAACGCCGCGCCCCGCGCCGCCCATTAAGATACGGCGGCCTATCGTACCGTACTATCGGGGCGTCCGACTCGCTCATTCATTGCGGGGAGCACGAAGGACGACCTAACCTAACCTAGCCGGCAGCCGCGTCGCTCCACCGCGAGGCCGACGCCGCTGACGCTGCTGACGCCGCTGACGCCGCTGACGCCGCTGACGCGCTGACGCCGCTGACGCTGCTGACGCCGCTGACGCCGCTGACGCCGCTGACGCCGCTGACGCGCTGATGCCGCCTACTTGCACCGTACAGTAGCTCCACACCGGCCCCTCCTGCCGCAGTGTACCCGCCGTACGGTTTGCTGAGCCGGTGCAAGCGCCCTATGCAGGCTGATTCCGAACGCGGGCCTTGAAGCTGATTCCGAACACGGGTCTTGAAGATGATTCCGAGCACGGCCATGCAAGCTGATTCCGAACATGGACCTGCAAGCTGATTCCGAACAACGGCCCTTTAAGCTGATTCCTCGCACGATACTGCAAGCTGATTCCGAACACGGCCTTGCAAGCAGGTTCCAAACACGGCCCCTGCTAGCTGATTCCGAACACTTCCCTTTGTAAGTTGACTCCGAACACGGCCTTGCAAGCTGATTCGGAACACCGCCCTGCCAGCTGATTCCAACAACACCCCAATAGCCGATTCCGAACAACATTGCCTGCGTATAGTTGCCCTGCCTCTGGCGCCCGCATGGGGGCGTGCCGACGGGGAGCGAGTGAGACAGAGCTGCGAAGGTGTCCGAAATCAGCCTGCGCTGCGATTACTGTGCGCGTCGCCTCAATTCAGAGCATCCGGAAAAACACTGAACGCGTCGCGGAGAGCTGCCGATACTGTTTTGCGATTCCGGATGTCGATGAATATGAATACACCGTCGGGGGCGCGCGCGCGCACCGAACGTCTGGCGTCCGACTGCGTCAGCAGTGCTCTCGGAGCTCTGTCTCTCTCACACCGACGCCCTCCCTCCACACGTGTGACAGCAGTGACAGAGACGCAGAGCTACGAATGAACCGCAAGTTCGGAATCAGCCGTCCGGCCGCTCGAACAAACAGCGCGCCGCGCCAAAACCGTTGCGTGATTTGTAAACGGCCCCTTAACGCTCGCGCGCGTCCGCGCCGTTTCCGACGGGGTCTACGCCCTCCGCGGCAGCTGCGCGGGCCGTGTGGCGTTCAACTGTTGCTGCCGCCGCCGCAGCGCTACCAAGTGCAGTGCCGCCACTGCTACCGCTACCGCCACAGAACCGCTGCCACCGCTTCCACCGCCGCCGCTACCGCCACCAGTGTTTACCGTGTCATTTCCATGCGCGGACCCGGCGGGACCCAGCGGGGCCCCGCGAGGCCCCGCGGCCGCCCGCGGGAAGCGTCCCGTCCCGTCCCGTTCCGAGGACGTCGCTTCCCTCGCGGCCCTGCCTGGCCCGCCTGGCCTGCCCTACTCGTCGCGTGCTCGGGGGGAGCGAGAGCATAGAGTTAGGAGCGAGACGCTGCTGCTGCTGCTGCTTCCGAACGCTCCACGTCCACGTCTATCCGTCGCACTCGTTGGGCTGCTCCTTGACTGAGAGAGAGAGAGAGAGAGGTCCGAGTGTGTTCGGAATTGGTGCTCTGCCGTCGCTGCTGTCTCGGGGCAAACACAAAGAAGAAAGGAGAGAGAGGAGAAGGACGCTTCCGTCTCGCTTCCACCCCGCAGGAGGGAGAAGGACGTCCTAAGAGTTTGGTTTGGGAATGCGCCGCCAGAGTGTAATATGGGCTGCATGCATTATGAAACTCCCTGCCCCCCCTCTACGTACGAGACGGCCCATCCCAAAGGGCCCCCAGAGGCCTGCCGAAGGGCTGCCAAAGAGCCCTGCCCGCACCGGGCTGACATGGACGCGTGTAGCATTGCCACGACCCTGTCCTGTCCCATGGGGCAGGCACACGCTGTGCCCTAAGGGCGGGCGGGGCGAGAGAGAGCCGGCACGCCCCATTTCACTGCGGCTGTGCAAGAGAGATGCCCGTCCGCGGAGATGCCCGCGGCCGGGTGTCTCTCTCACACTGCCGTAGTCAAATAGGACGTCCCGTCTCTCTCGCACTCGCAGCTATGCCGCCGCCACACTGCGGGGCGGGCCCTTCCAGGGCCCCGCGCGCGCACAAACATTCAAGACGTCAAGCCAAAATCGATTGGATGGAATGTGTAGGCCGCGGCTGCCGCACTGCTGGGCAGCCCGCCAGTCCGGCGGGGCATCGAAATGGAAGGAAAACGCCATGAGGACATGCGCCATGAGGACATGGGGACATGTGCCGGCACCAGCGCTGTCAGTGGAACGGGGTCGCCGGAAAAGTCCGCTCCCTCCCACATGACGGGCACCCTCTGCTTACAGAATCTGCACTTCCGGTGACACGAATGTCCTGATCTGAGGTCAGTGCACAGAGATGCAAATATTCGAGGAAAAAGAAACATAAAATAAACAATACACTTTTCAGGTGTATTGTCAACATCAGACCATCAAACCACCACGTGGACATTTACAATTTTGCACACGCATTTCAAGACAATAATTTGGATGCCAAATTTTCGTGTTTTCCTTTTCAGTTTACTCACCTTATGGACCACAAGCGTCGGCGCTCCTCCCCGGACCACCGCCAGGCGCGGGTCAGCGAGTGTCGCCGTCAGTAGGGGGCGCGGTGCGGGGCAGACTCCGTCGTCGGCGCCAAGAACACCGCCGACCAGCGCGGCGACACGACGACGGCGAGCTCGCGAGGACGGCGACGGCGACGGGACTCGGGCACGACGGGGGGCACCGCTCGCTGCCGAACGCGGCCGTGCAGTGCTGGGGCTGGGCCTGCAGTAGCTCGCGGCCTACGGCGGCCGCCGGCCGGGCCCCGGCCGCGGCGGCGGCGGCGGCGGCTTGCGACCCGCGCGAGCGGCAAGTCTTCCCCGGCCGCCGCCCCCTCCACCGCGCGCGCCGGGAGAGGGGGAGGGGGGAGGGGGCGGCGGGGAGGTGGCGATGACCGGTGTGGCAGGCAGGCGGGGCCCCCCGCGGCCCCCCGCGGCCCCCCGCGGCCCCCGCGGCCCCCCGCGGCCCCCGAGGCCCGGGGCCTGGGTACCCCCGGTGCAGCCGGGCCGGGCCGGGTCGACAGGATGACATCCTGCAGCAGCAGGCCGCCACAGGCCGCCGTGTTGGACTCTGCCCTCGGCGCCTCGGTGACCCCAATGCGATTTCGACGGCCTTATTCTTAAGCTCCGAGGCTTAACAGCCACACCTCTGAAGCCCCGGCAGCCGCCGATCCGGGAGGGTCACACGGCCCGGAGAACTCTGGCCGCACTAACCATGTGATAGGATTGACAAAATTCAATTCACTCCCCCCCACCCCCTTAAAATGATTAAAAAAATATCTACCAAGCAAGGAAAAAAATCCTGCTTATTGGTCTACGAAAATTCACCTGGGCTGTCTGCGCCGAACATAAGGAAAATGAAATATCGAACGTGACGCATGGCGCTGATCACTTTGAAGTCTCTAATTCATATGCACAGTGTATTTATACTGCGCACGCCCGTCCCCGGGAGGGTCTGGGCGGGTCGGAAACATTCGATTTTTAGGACGTCTAGGAGTGTCCAAAACATCGACAGCCAACTGTAAACGAAATGTCCTGACAGACGGTTTTCGCCCGAAATCGTTGTCTACATCTCTTTTTGTTTCGGGTCTGTAAACCGGATGTTTCCGCCGTCACGAAAGGCGTTCGCACAGATGTTTTGACCGTACGACGGGGCCATGTGAAAACAACCGTACTATAGACCCCAAAAAATACAATATGAAAAGAAAAACAAACAAACCCGCAGGCGTCACGGAAGGTACTCGCGCCGAACGATAGAAACATGAGTGACACAGAGCAAAGTGTATGGCGTGTCGCAGGACACCCGTACACGCCGGAATTCGCACGTGATGCTTCCTGTTGGGGCTGACAGTGGGAGCCGTGTCGGCAGCAGCCCGTGTGACGCACGCAGCGGAGCAGAGAGCGCGATCGAGATGAATCATGGATGCAGATCGGCCCCGCGGGGGGTCCGCGGGGGGTCCGCGGGGGGTCGGTGGGGGTCGGTGGGGGGTCGGTGGGCGCCGCCGGCAGTGTGTTTGTGCCCCGGTGTGTCGCGCGCCGCCGGCTCTGCGGTGCCCTGCTGGTCCCCTGTTGGTCCCCTGCGGTCGCGACGTGCCGCCTCGGCGCACACAGCAGCTGCGGCAGCTGCGGTGTATTTACCTCCAATGTTGCTGCTCTGCGCAACCGCCGAAAGTTACAGAGTCCAGTTCTCGTCAAACTGACCTCCCGTCAGCAATCCCAATTTCTGCTGAAATTCCAGAAATGAGATTTTAGCAATTTTAATTTCTGATAAGATTACAGCAATCTTAATTTCTGATGAAATTCCAGCAATCTTAATTTCTGATGAAATTCCAGTAATCTTAATTTCTGATGAAGTTCCAGAAATCCTAATTTCTGATGAAATTCCAGCAATCTTAATTTCCGATGAAATTTCAGTTATCTTACCTTCTGGTGAAATTTCAGCAACCTTAATTGCTGCTAAGATTGCAGGAACCTCAAAAAACTCAATATTTTTTTCCCAGAGCTCCGATTCTGTTGTAGCGCAGTTTCCGCGTCTCGGAGAATCGTTCGCATCGTTTGCCGGTCTGCGGCCAGACTGGCGTCTGCCTGAGCCCCCGTGAGATACGCATCTGGTGCCTGCAAGGCATCCGTGTCCAGCGGGCTTGCCTACCCCGAGTACGTCGGGCGCTCCGGCGGCCTCGCGTGGTTCGGGTTCGTTTTTTTTCGCTGGATTTAAATTACTTTTCACAATACATCTACCACCACCACCCTGCAAACTGTTGAGTTTGTTTTCCATCCTGCCTCGGCCGGCCGTGGGAAGCCTCGCGATGGACATGTCTGTCTGCCGTCCGAGTCCGAGCCGTGCTTTCGTTGCTCTGTCTCACTCACCCCCATACGGCACGCCATACGAATGCGAGAGGGAGGCAGAGAGAGAGAGAGAGAGAGAGAGAGAGAGAGAGAGAGTGAGAAAGAGAGAGGCACGGAAGCACTGCTCGGACCCAGCCGGCAGGTCGGGTGCCTCGGTGCCTCGGCCCCTGTGCGGCACTCACCTCCGGTGCCCGCGACACGGCCGGGTGCGGCGGGCTTGCCTACCCTCCGGCCGTAAGGCGCTTCAGCCCTGCTCCGCCCACGCGGTGGTGCTGTGGCCTCTGTGTGTACAGTTGCGTGGGTGTGGCCGGCACCCCGGGGCGGACGGGGGGGGGGGGGGGGGGGGGTACGCCCCCGCGCCCTAAAGCCCTTATAGCTTGGCTTTATTGAATCTCCTTTGAATAGGGCGTGGGAATGAAAGGCGTCAGGCCTCGGCGTCGGCGCCGCCATGCCAGCCTCCGCACCACCACCCGCCCCCGCTGCTGCCGCCGCCGCTGCCACCGCCGCCTCTGCCGCCGCCGCTGCCACTGCCGCCGCCCTGCCGCCCCTGGGACGGCGTCCAGGGCCGGCGGCCGCCGCTGCGCCCGCGCCTCACCGTCGAGTACGCGGCCGAGTACCCGAGATACGGGGCTCTTCCAGCTGCTCTGACGCGTTGCGCGGCAGCTGCCTGTCTCACTGCCGCCGACGGCTGCCGACGGCGCGGGGGGCCACGTCCGGGAGGGTGCCCGTCAAGCCACGCGGAGACGGCCCCGTCAGAGGGAGAGAGGGAGAGAGGGAGAGAGAGAGAGAGAGAGAGAGAGAAGAGAGAGAGAGAGAGAGAGAAGGGGGAGAGGGAAGGAGAGCGAAAGACAGAGAGGGTGGAGTCTGGTGTGTGTGTGTGTGTGCGTGAAAGTGTATGTATGCGAGAGAGAGAGCGAGAGAGAGAGAGAGAGAGAGAGAGAGAGAGAGAGAGAGAGAGCGGCTAGTGTGTGTGGCCGCAAAGAGATAAACCTCCGGGGGCACGGGGATGGCCTGGCCTGGTGGCCGCTTGGCCTGTGCAGTGTATAGTAGAGGCGGCGGCCGCAACAGTACAGGGCGGTGGGTCGCGGCGTGGCGTGGCGTGGTGGGGCGCGGTCGCCGATCCATATCGAAGAAGAAAGAGCTATCGATTCCGTGGCACGAGCCCGCGCGCCCGCGCCACACCGCGACCATTCTAATTTCCCCGATGGACGCAGAGCAGAGTGGTTTGTTGTGAGCGCGGAAGGGAGGCGAGGAGAGAGGGAGAGCAAGGGAGGGAGAGAGCGCGCGCGCGACAGGAAGAGGGAAGAGGGGGGAGGGAGATAGGGAGGGAGAGGGCGAGAGAGAGAAAGAGAGAATTTGAATTTGTTGAGAGAGAGGGAGAGGGAGTGAAAGGGAGAGAGAGAGCGCAAGAGAGAGACAGAGACAGAGGACGGCGGTTCACACGTCACCACTGCGGCGCCCCGCTGTGGGACAGCCGCCGTCCTCCAGGATTACCCGTCACGCCGGCCCTCCCTTAGCAGGCCAATGACGTCACACAAGGCGCGGCCGCCCCGGGAACCAATCAGCGCGCGGGGAAGTCCCTTTTCCTGCTCGCCGATCTGTTGAACCCGGCCTCTCTCCCCCCCCCTCTCTCTCTCTCTCTCTCTCTCTCACACACACACACACACAAGGGAGGCGCCGCCGGGGTCCCTCCTTGTCCCCCCGCCCCCCTACACGTCCACACTGACTCCTATATCGCTTTCCGGGACGATGGCCCAACCCACTTCTGCGCGTCGCGACTTTTACGATTTTCCGCGCGCGGACCCGACAACTGGACTTGAGCGGGGCGGGGAGAGGTCTGGAGGGGGCTGTCACTTGTGCTGTTGTCCTACTATACACACACCCAGCCGACTCCCGAGGGACCGTTCACAAATGACGTCGCAGCCGACGCAATGCGCGACGATAGGCTGACCGGGCGCGGCGTTACCTAGTTTGTGGACGATCCCTGACTGTCCTCGTAAAAAACGGGGCGCCACGCGCAGCACTCTTGTCGAGTACCAGCTCTGTAACGAAGAGCGATGGGGTCAGAAGTATAGGGGCGTGGCGGCGTAGCGGGGGGGGGGGGGGGGGGGGGCGGGGCAGGCGTGCGTAGCTGCGGGGCCGAGCTCCGGCAGCCCTACGGCAACTAAACGACAATTAGTCGAAAACGCCTCCCGCGGGTACGGGGTATCGCATGGCGGGAGCTCGTATAGAGACGTGCCTCCGCTGGCGAGAGAGAGAGAGAGAGAGAGAGAGAGAGAGACAGAGATAGGGGGAGCGAATGAAGGAGAGAGACAAGGGGGACGAGAGCGAGAGGGAGAGAGAAAGAGAAATGAGTGAGAGAGGAGGGTGATAGAGAGAAAAGAAAGAGAGATGGAGTAATGAGTGAATAAAGAAAGGAGAGGAGCGTAAGAAGAGGAAAGAGAGGTATAGTGAGAGAAAGAGAGAGAGAGAGAGAGAGAGAGAGAGAGAGAGAGAGAGAGAGAGAGAGAAACGGGAGGGGCGAGGGAGGAAGAAACAGAGAGATGGGAACAGACGAACAGACAAAAAAAGAGGGAGGAGAAGAAGGCCGAGAAGGGGAGGGGGTCCCAGTTTTTGCATGGTTTTTCTTTTAGTCTGGAAAATGGTTGGCGAAATTTGTAACAACGATGTAACCAGTGAACAACGACACAGAAAGAGAAAGACAGAAAGAGAAAGACAGAGAGAGAGAGAGAGAGAGAGAGAGAGAGACAGAGAGATATGGCATCTGGACGTAACACAATGAGTGGCAGCGTTGGGTGCGCTGAGGCTGACACTACGGCCAGGGCGTGCCTCACGGTACAGGAAACGCAGAACAGTCACACGAAGGGGGGGGGGGAGAGACAGTGAGAGAGAAAGGGGAGAGAGAGGAGAGAGAAGAGAGAGGCGGAGAGAAGAGAGAGAGAGAGAGGAGAGAGAGAGAGAGAGAGAGAGAGAGAGAGGAGAGTGAGGAGAGAGAGGGAGGCAGAGAGGGAGGGGTGTGGAAGGGAAGGTGGACGGAGGGGCCTGACAATCACGAGCGCAATAAAGATGCGAAATGGATGTAGTACGCGCCGGCAGGAAGGATGAGAGGGACAAGGAGGGTCAAGCGAGAGAGAGAGAGAGAGAGAGAGAGAGAGAGAGAGAGAGGGAGAGAGAGAGAGAGAGAGAGAGAGAGAGAGAGGGGGGGGGGGTCAATAGGAAGAGCGAGGAGGAGGAGAGAGAGGGGGGGGGGGGTCAATAGGAAGAGCGAGGAGGAGAGCAGCAGTACACAGGCGCACTGCCCCAGCCATGACCAGGCTTCGGAAGTGACGGCGTCTCCCGCGCGCGTCGCCGGCGCTGCCAACTTAAATAGAGCGGGATGGGCAGGGCAGGACCCAGACACTGTCGGAGCCGGCAGGGCCGGGCAGAGCGGCGGGAGCCAGGCTGGCTGTTGGCTGGCTGTTGGCTGGCCGTTGGCTGGCCGTCGGCTGGCCGTCGGCTAGCAGTTGGCTGGTCGGCTCAGACGTCTTTCGAGTTTCCCCCCCCCCCCCTAACGGCGTGGCCGAAAGGCCGAAATAGTCAGCTTGACATGGTCAGGGCCCCAGGCCCAGGCGGCCCCAAGCGGCTGCCCCGAGAAGGGCGGTCCTACGCCTCTTTACAACGGGACACAAAGCGAATGGGAGGCCCTTCTGCAAAGGGCTGCGGAAAATTGCGAGGATTCAGATGAAATAAGCCTTCGCCTCGCGTGTAAAACCACAAGTACTGCACGGTTCGGATGCCTTGCGAAATATTTCACGAGTCGACAAAAGTTGACAGAAGTGTAAGACTTTAAATAAATTTTTTCGACGATGTCTTGTCACCTGGGCGTTACCTTGGACTTGATATCGGAGGGTGACGTGCTGTGATGGGTGCGTCGGCGGAGGAGATAAAGCGAGGGCCCCCCTGAGCGGACCCGGCGCTCGCCTTCAGATCAGAATCATTTTCACATGTGAATCCAAAAACATGTTTATTTGAAAATCCATCCGTATACAATAATATAGAAATTTCGCTACCGTTAATTCATATTATAAACTAAACGTAGTTTTCCACAAATTGACATGCTTTGTTTATGTAAATAAATATATACACTCATTATTCAAAGAAACGTTACAAGACAAAGTAAGAAACGACTCGTATTGTCGAAGAAGTATAGTCATTTCGCAATACGACTTAAATGGTCAATAGAAAAGCGTTATGAAAAAAGTAACTCTGCAAGAACACTCATAATATCATTAATACTTCAACACGCACTGGCGAACGGCCGCGCCCTAACAGCAAAGCGCGACGTCCCAGCGCGCTCTGTTCTTAGGCCGGAGCCGGGCGCCGAAACAAAACCAAACAAATATTCCACATATTCATATTTATACATGCGCGAAACAGGCTAAAGAGAAACAGGTAGATCACCCAGTCTTCCCAGCATCGGTCTCCCTGGATGCGCCCGGTAGCATTGGCACAAAACAAATCGAGAAAAGGCGACGCCACCCCCGGGGTGGGATCGAACCCGCCCCGCCGCGTCCCACCTCTCTCTCTCTCTCTCTCTCTCTCTCTCCCTCGGACACATCGCCTTACCGCAGTCCAGTTACCCGCCCTACAAACTTCTTGGTCCCCCGAACGCACTGCCCCCTCCGCCTGGCGACGCCTCGCGACGCCTAGCTCGGCGAGCCCGCCGTGGCGTTGTTGCCGGCCCCGGCGCCGGGCGTGGTGGGCGTGGTGGTCGCCGGCGTGGCGGCGTCCATGGGCTCGGACCGGCCGCCGTGGTCGTCCAGCTCGCCCATGAGGGCGCGGTACTTCCTGGCGATTGCCTCCCAGTCCGTGATGGACTCGATGCGCGCCAGGCTGTGGCTGAAGGAGAGCTGCGAGCCGAGCGGCGACAGCCGGACCACGCTCAGCGTCATGGAGTCTGTCAACAGCGAGGGGTCAAAGGTCAGGCCCCGTGCCGCCGTGCCGCCGCGCAGCCAGCTACCGCTACCGCGCGCTGCACTCGGCCGGCGGCGGTCTGGCCGAGTGCGAGAGAGACGCGATGCCCCGTAATGACTGCGGCAGTGCAAGAGAGACGCCCGGTCGGGCTTCCCTCTCGCACTGACGCCCTGCCGTCTCTCTCGCACTTGGCCAGACCAGACTACCACTGGCTACACTACTGCCTGGGCGAAAAGGGGCGCTAGGAAGGCTTCTCTACTGCCCACTTTTACTTCTAACATTTTTGCCCTCTTGGGGTTGTCTCAGCTCAACGCCGAGAGTGAGTTCACGTGACCGCCGCCCCGAGGTCCACATTTCCGTAACGCCATCCCTTTCTCTCTCTCTCCTACTCACACGCGTCCCACAATGTGTGACAGAGACAGAGCGACGAGAAAGCGTCACGTGTTACGTGGACGACCCAGCAGTGTCTGCAGAGGATCATGAAGTCCCTCTTCACCCAGGGCAACAGGCGTCGGCGCGGCTCCCCCATCCTCGTCGGTACTACCACACGTTGTATTTTGCACCGGCAAGCGGAACTACTGACCCGACTGACCTTTCGGGGCCACCTGCCCCTTCTTGACCTTGGACAGCCACTTGGCGCCCATCTTGGTGCGGGCGCTGACCCGGGTGCGGGACTGCATGCCCATGAGCTGCACCAAGCTGGGCCTCTTCTTCTGCATCACTGGAAGGCGGAGAGGATTCCCATTGGTCATTATTTTGAATGAAGCGATTTTTGAGGGGGGATTTTTCAGAGTTTTTAATTTTTTTTCAGATTCTTTCTCAGAATTTTGAAACAATATCTTTGGAACGTTACCGCAATCAAAAAATTACTATAATTTGATGTCCAGTTCAATGGGTTCTCAAAGAGTTATCAAGTAAAGGATTTTTTGAAATTTTCCCTAATATATTTTGGACATTTCTGAGTAATTCTAAGTAATTAGATTAGAATTGTTTAGCCAAAAAGTTCCCCCAATTATTTCCAGATCGATTCCTTGCGGTGGGCGTAGAGCCTCCCCTCCGGCTCTGACCCTCATACTCACTCTTGGCCCTGCAGGCCTTGATGAGGTAGCCCAGCCAGGAGGTGACCAGGTTGAGCGGCGAGGGCGTCGTCTGCGTCCGGTGCATGTTGCGGATCAGCTTGGCCAGGCCGTACTTCCACTCGATGTCAGATTGAGCCTGTAACCGGGCGGCGCATCAGACACTGGCCTCCGCTTCCGTTTCCGGTCAGACGCATCCCCCATCCGGTCGAACGGATCCGTTTCCGCTCACCCGCACCCTATCTACCCAGAGGGAGGGAAATATAGAAGGGAGGGGGGGGGGGGGGGTCACTGCATGTCCCGCAAATTGTGGTCAAAAAACTTCCCGCAAAAAAAATAATCAGCAAGTGGCTTCAAAAATACCGGAAGACGCCACCACTTCAAAATTGGACTGAAGTTACAAAAACAAAAAGAGGGCGAAAATCGATTGAGGGAGGATTGGCGGACAAGTATTGAAAGTCGCAGAAAAATATTACAAGATGCAATAGCTGTCGCGTACGCCGATGCTGGGCGTAACGCGAGGCGGGAATACTCCACGCAATCGTAGTCGGGCGTGGAGTACAGCCGCTGGGAGGGGTATTCCTGTGCAAATCTATCTCGTTTCCATCAGCTCGATGGTTCGGCTGGGTATACGTGAGACTAGAGCTCCAAAGAATTGTCCTAATATATTGGGGAGTTAATTTTTGTGGTTTGGAACATCATTGGGGAACACTACTCTAAGACTATAGGTCACTACACCTTTTGCTAAGTCGACAATGTATTATGCTCTCTTAGTGTCCATGCATGTTGAACCGATGAAAAAGCAATGAATTAGTACGGAACCATGGAAAAAACACTCTCCTGATGATTACCTCGAAAAATATATCCAAAACACATGCAGATCGAGGAGGGAAACAGGTACCGTGAAAAACTTATATCTTCACAGGTTAAGTATTTCTAAAAAAAAAACAGTAAAAAAATCAACTTTCCCCTAGAATCAAATTAAAATTCACAAACCCAAAATTTACAAAAAAGTTGTACCTTGCAGAAATATTTTAAAACTAGCTCACCCAAGATTTCTCAAATACAAATTTTACATCAGTCCCCCCACCTCGATGCAGATGAAAATCAAGAAACAAATGACTTTCTCGACAAAATAAAAAAAATGAGAAAGACACAGAATGATTGCCGTGAGTGATCATGTGATCCTCGACGAGGTTCATCTAGTGGAGAGAAGCGGTGGTCCGTGACAGGCAGACAGACACAGGCAGAACGCGTTGGTGAAAAATGTAGGACCGCGCCGGCACGACACGAAAATTAAAAAAAAAAAAAAACTGTCGAATTTCAAAATGATTGTGTCCCCCTTTCTTCTCTCCTCGTGTCGTTACTGGTTGCCGCTCAATTCGTATCATCCAACATCACAAGTCCGATCGAGAGGACGGCGCTGGGGTCCAGCACAGCTAATGAACAACATGCGACATGGCGCCGTGTGCCGGCATGCCCCCGAGAGGCCAGTGTGGGTGCGGCCGGGGGTGCCGACCCCACACTGACCTCTACTGCCCAGCCCGGGTTGGTGGTGTCAGAGGTTCGATCCGTGGGTCTCCTTCATCATTTTGGATTTAGCAGGACGTAAATTAAATTCAGTTACTCTAATTACTGAAAAAGCGGACGGCGAGGAGGGAAGAGAGGGTTACATCTTCACGACGGGTCTGTCTGTGTTTACCGGCAGAAAAAAAAATAGTAGTGCTTATGGGAGGTAGGTTTGAGACAAAAAACCGTTCTATCAAGTTTTTTTTAAAGGGAGGTTTTAACATGTGACACTTGTTTTAGGATAGAGAGCATAATCAATTGTGAACTCATTGACATGATTTATGTTTACGGCTAAGATTTTCTACGACAAACCCCCACGATTCTTACAGGAAACTGAGCCGTATCCTGGAATACAGTCTGCTGTTCCCTTTACTCCTTCGCTGTTCTAGTCTTCGTTTCCTAGAGTTAGAGATTGAATCCGTTTGCAGCCCGTGCAGCACCTGTATTTGACACTGCACAATTTTGAGCGAAAGATGTAGCAGCTTCTTGTCACTGAGAATCATTCAGTTTTCGAAGACAAGATCATTGTTCCACAGCAATTAGAAAGGTTGTCTTGTGCGACACCAAAATATTGAAACGGAAAATTAATTGACGTGATACATCTTTTGCTTGATAGAAACAGGTGCGACACGAAAATCGTCTCCGGTTCGACCAATCCTTTCTTGTTCTCAATGACATTTAGAATAGTTTTTATTTTTGAATGGTCAAGTGCTTTAAAAGCATTATTGTCTTTTCACTGAATACGTAAATAAAGAACTCCCACAAAGGGAGATAGGATGGACTTAAACAGACAGCGCGACTTTGTGCGCTCTCGAAAAACAAAAACAAAAATAAAAAATAAGTAATTTATTCAAAGCACATATATTGAAATGAGTTGCCAACCGCCAGAATGAACGCCACTTAATCGCCCTGTTTCGAGAAACAACTGAGTATATTCCCTTCGCATTTCGGGGTAATGGCTCGACTATGGTAAATAAAGCCACACTTAAATTCCAAAATGCTAGGGACGGATAGCTTAAAGACACCGTCTTTTGGGTTTAACGTCGTGTCGAGGGATGGGACCCGATCCGTAGGAAATCTACAATTTTTTTTTTTTTTTGGGGGGGGGGGGGGGCGACTCTCGGGGTGTGTTTGGGGACGAAAGAAGGAAGACCCAGAGACTGCCCCCGGCACTCACCACGGCCGGCGGGTGGTGTGTGAGTGTGTGATAGGTACGTACAGTGAGGTCATACATATGTGTGTAAACATTGAGCTAATATTACTCAAACTACGGCCACTCAGGTCAAAAATTAAATCGGATCGGACGTAGAGCCTGGCGATAGTCATGACTAAAACGCGGTTGTCTCAACTTTGAGCAAACGTGGTAGGCAAACATGTGACATAAACCAAGATCCGATTTGAATTTTTTGAAGTTTCAGAGAGTGGATCCATTCACGCAGCCCACCAAAACGAATCTACTACAACACCAACAACAAACAACAACAACAAACACAAAGGCCGCGAGAGAGCTGCAACAAACTCTGAAACGTAGGCTCCGGATGTCGCCGTCCGAACGCCGAGTTATCAAACTACACTACATTTACGATTCGCACGCCAGAACCTCTCAGAAACCCGTTATTACTTGTCAAATATCTACACGGACAAAACACTTACAAATCCTACGGTACCCTGTTTCGTGGGGGGGAGATGTGCTCTACGGCGCGTGAGGCTCGGGCTCCTCTTCCAGACAGTGTCAACTCACTGTACAATATGGATCTGCCCAACGCTGTACACAGTTACGTCATTCCCAAAGGCAGATCCTTAGGGGAGGAGGGAGACGGAAGATCTACCGTGCAGCCAGCGAGAGGCAAGGCAACGAATCTTAATGTGGTGTGGAAGTCTTCAAAGAACGAAATTATCTCACCATCTTGTCTAGTTTAAACCATGAACTAAAGTGTGTGCGTGGTTGCTGTACGAGTTTAACTGGATCCGCCCCTCTTCTCCGCGTCGCCCGAGCCCCACGCTGACTGCACAACAGAACCCTGTCCGTTTCCGTAGCCATACACCGAGTGCAGAAAGGTAAAGTCATTCCAAAGCTGGTATTTTGTTCTGCGCGAATATTCCGTTATGCTGCTGGGCATAGCCGTGGCATAGCTGCACACCAAACTACCCGGTGACCCGGTGGTCTACCTGGATCCTCTGATACGTGTCACTCATCATGGCCACGAGCAGGTTGATGAGGACAATGACTGCCAGGATTAGGTAGGCGGCGGTTATGTATTTGAAGAGATTGGCGGTCCATTCTGGCTGGTTTGTCTGGTTTCTTTGCAATTTCTTGGGCGTGGTCTGACCGAACACCCCGTAGAAGAGGAGTTCGCCGACCGCAAACGGGTTAATCACAACTGCATGGAAAAATAACAACAACAAAAATAGCGAATGAGATGCCTGGGTAAGAAGGGAGAAAGGGCCACTCGGGGCGGGACCAGGGACCAGCGCGAAGAGGCTGGCAGCTCAGGCCAGCAACGTCAAAAAGAGGGACATGATTTCAAAAAAAATGAAATGTAACTATACATATTATTTTTTTCCTGTGTATTTGATTGCTTCGCGCTGTCCCCTGGTGCGCCTGGCGGTGGCCTGGGTGTACCTGTATCCTCTGGTAGGTGTCACTCATCATAGCAATGAGCAGGTTGATGAGCACCACCACAGAGAGCAACATGTAGATGCCAAAGAAAAACTTGAAGACGACGAGCACCCAGGGCGGCTGGTTCTTGTCTTTCTGCAGGTCGTCCGTGACCGTCTGACCGAACACGGCAAAGAAGAGGAGCTCGAACGCCGTCAGCGGGCTTATGCGAACTGCGTGCATTCAGAGGGAGGCGTTCTCAACAAGGAAGGCAAGAGGGGGGCGGGGCCGAGGCGGGGCCCAGGCCCAGGCGGGGCCGGGGGAGGGGTGGTCCAGTCGCAGACTCATTCCACCCTCTTCGGTCCGCCATAGGCAAGTCGGTTTACTGTATATTTTTTCCTTCCCACACAGAAGAATTAGGGATGCGTATGTATCGGAACTTTTCTTCCGAGTTAACAAACTTAAACAAAATGGAGGGAATGGAGGGGGCATCGTTTTTTTTTTTTGCATATCCCGAACGCAAAATAGCAAAAGTATTGTGACGCACCGCTGCTGCAGCAGCGGCCGCTGCCTTCAGCGCCGCACCGCCTTACCTTCCTCGAAGATCTTCTTGTTCTTGATGTCCCTGAAGTGGGCGTTGAGCTGCGCCAGGTTGTTGATGGGCTTGATGGGTTGGTTCAGCGCCACGATCTGCATCGAGAAGCCCGTCACGAAGATGGCGAGCACGGCCAGGAACCGCGACAAGTCCTGGATCAGGTCCTGTATGATGATGGCCCAGGGCCCGAACAGGTGGTGGAACGACAGGAAGTCGAGGATCTGAACGCAGGCCAGCAGGAAGGACAGGGCGAACATCTGGTTGCGGACGAACATGAGGGTGGGCCAGTAGAGGGCGTCCACGGCCACCATGCCGAGGACGTGCAGGCCGACGCCCACCATGCCGAACAGCAGCACGGCGAACTTGATCCAGCCCAGGCCGCTCTTGTCGCTGGGGTTCTCCAGCTCCAGCAGCAGGAGCCCCGACAGCCAGACCAGCAGCGCCCACTCGTACCTGCGGCACGAGAGCGGCGCTCGAGAACGGTACTCGACACTCGAGGACGGTTGTCGACACCCGAAAACTGTGAACTCGGCACTCGACGAGGACGGTATACTCGGAACTCGAGGACGGCACTCGGCACTCGAGGACGGCACTTACCAGTAGGGCATCATACTGCGGCGCAGGGTCGGGTAGATGGGCGTGATGCCCACCAGCATGAGCAGCAGCAGCAGGTACACGTGCGAGGTGAGGTACGACATGAACTTGATGATGGGCACCTTGTTGTACTTGTGGCCCAGCGGCAGCGTGAACACGATCCACACGGGCGGGCACAGGATGAACGAGATGAACAGCAGCATGGTCCGCCACGTCGCCCACTTTATGGAGCCCTGCCAGAGCTCCTGCGCGGACAAGAGGACGAGCACGGGTTCAAATACCAAGCTCTGCCGGTGCGTTTTTAATACTCTACACGAGCAAGCTCAGACGTTACTTTTAAAAAAAGGATTTGCTGTCCGAGCGAATTTCAAGTTGATTTTAACTCGTCGGAATCTTGTTCCTGCCTCGTTGTTGATGTGTGCATTATTCGGGGTGCAACTTGCCTGTAGGTACCTCTGCACCACGGTGTGCGCGATGACCTCCTTCTGCTCATTCTCGATGAGCACGTCCAGGAACTCGGTGCCCCGGCGGTCCGTGGCCGTCAGGATCCTGCCCGCCGAGTCCGCGCCCGCGGCCAGCGCCAGCAGCTCGGTGGCCATCGCCTCGCAGAGCTTGCCCGCCGCAATCAGGTCCTTGGCGCGCTCTTTTTCCTACATTCCCAACATTCGTGGCTGTTAATCTACTTTCCTTTCTCACCCCGGATGACAGCGGCGGCTGAGTGCGAGAGAGAAGGTCGTCCCATTCGACTGCGGCAGCGCGAGAGAGACGCCCGGCCGGTCATCCCCGGTTTCATCTCTCTTGCATACTTGCACTACCGCGTTCAAATGCCTTCAATCACCTTGGTGGACAGGTTGACGAAGATGGCCGACAGCTTGGCGGCGGTGTCGACGGGCGCCGGCGAGACGAGCACGAACTCCTCGATGGGCCTGTTGTTGTGGTTCTTGCCGCACACCATCAGGTTGTACACGAACTGCGGGGCGGGGGACGGTGTCAGAGGCACGACAGTGACACAACATGAGCAGCTCGCACCCGCAGCTCTGCGCGGCCCTGCTCACCCTCCTGTCCTCCATCAGGCTGTACGTGTCGTGGTCCTTGGTCATGAGGTACTCGAGCACGTCGTTGTGGCCCTCGGACGCGGCGAACCAGATGGGCGACGAGCCCAGGTTCGTCTCCGCCTTGGGGTGCGCGCCCGACTCGACGAGAAGCCGGACCACCTCGAAGCAGCCCGCCCGCGCGGCGCAGTGCAGCGGCGTCCACCCGTTCTGCAGCATGAAAATGAGCTCTACACACCGCGCTAGAGACTCCGTACCGAGCTCTACACAAGACTCGTACCGAGCGCTACACACCGCGCTAGGGACTCGTACCGAGCTCTACGTGTCGCCCTCCAGACTCACGCCATGCCCTACACACCGGCCTCGAGACTCACTTCGAGGTGTACACACCGTCCTCGAGACTCACCTTGTCGGTGGCGTTGATCTCGGCGCCCTGCCCCAGCAGAACCTCCACCATCTGGTAGTGGCCGTGCGTGGCCGCGATGTGCAGCCCCGTCTTGCCGTGGCGGTCGGCGCTCTGCAGCAGGTCCGCCGCCCTCGAGAGCAGCAGCCCCACCACGGTGATGTGGCCGCCGATGCAGGCCAGGTGCAGCGGGTTGTAGCCCTGCGGACAGGGACGCGCGGGGTTTGAACCCGGGACTGCTGCTCGGATCGCCAGCTCGCTACCGCCTGAGCCACCGCCCCGCACTCACGTTCTCGTTGGTGACGGCCTCGACGTGCACGCCCGCCGAGTTGAGCAGCAGCCGCACCACGTTCTCGTTGCCCGAGTACGCGGCCAGGTGCAGCGGCGTGAGCCCAGACTCGGAGCCCAGCTCGCCGACCAGCGACGCGCCGTTGGGGGACTCGGACTTGACGGTGGCGGGCACGTGCGTGAGCAGCTCCCGCACCGTGTCCGCCTGCCCGAAGTACGCGGCCACGTGCAGCGCCGTCACGCCCAGCTTCTTGCTGGTGATCCTCAGCGACTGCGTGGACCGCATCACCTCCAGGACGTGGCCGTGGCCGTTCTGCGCCGCGAGGTGGACGGCGGTGAACCCGGCCTGGGGGAGGACAAGCAGGGGAGGAAGCCGATGAGGGGCCGGACCGCGACGCCGAGGACAACGCCTGCGAGGCCCGGGGTAGGCCGGCCCGCACGACACGCGCGAGCGCCAGGACTGTCTACCCGGCAGGCGCCCCGCGCACCGAGACTGGCCACGGCCACGCTCACCTTGTTCTCGTCGGAGGTCGAGGCGCCGGCGCGCACGAGCACCTTGACGACGTCGGCGTGGCCGCCCTCCGCCGCGAGCTGCAGCGGCGTGGCCTCGGTCACGCGGTTCCGCGCCGAGATGACGCCCGCCCGGTCGAACTTCATGAGCTCCTCGATGACGCGGACGGAGCCCTGGATGGCGGCGATGTGCGCGCACGTGTTGCCGTCCTTGGTGGAGGCCATGACGAGGGACGGGTGCTCCTCCAGGAAGAGCTGCGCCACCTCGGGGTAGTTGTTCTGCGCCGCGACGTGCACCGGCTTCTGGCCCTGGTCGTCGGTGGCGTCGATGGACGCGCCCAGCTCGAGCAGAAGCTTGCAGACGGCGAGCTGCCCCTCGGCGGCCGCCAGGTGCAGCGGCGTCTGCTTCTTGAGCGTGAGCACGTCGATCATGGCGTTGTGGTCCTGGATGAGGAAGCGGCACAGGTGCGTGAAGCCCTTCATGGCGGCCAGGTGCAGCGCCGTGCGCCCCACGCGCGACTTGCTGTTGATGAAGGCCTTGTTGGTGAGCAGCGCGTCGCACACGTTGAGGTACCCTTGGTTGGCGGCGAGGTGCAGCGCCGTGCGGCCCTCCGTGTCGAACACGTCCACCCGGGCGTGGTTGCTGAGCAGCGTGTTGACCTGGCGACAGCGGGGGGCGGCGTCAGTGACCGGGGGAAACACTCGACCTGGGTGACCCGGGCCGCCTCCTCACCAGCTCCATGTGGCCCTTGTGGCAGGCGATGAGGAGCGGCGTCCAGCCCACGGCCGTCTGGGCGTTGAGCGCCTTCTGCACCTCCGAGGCCGACATGTGGGAGATCATCTCGCTGAGGACGTCGTTGTTGCCGGCCAGAGCGCAGTAGTGGAAGGCCGTCTCCAGCGTCTGCGAGCACAGTGTTCAGTCCCCGCTCGCTACCCCGTCCTCGAGCCCCCGGCGCCCCAAGCGCCCCCGGCGGCCGCCCCTTACCTGGTTGGCCTGCAGGTACACGTCGGCGCCGGCCTCCAGCAGCAGCTTGATGACCTGCCGGTCCTCGAGCGGCTGCTCCACCTCGCTCTTGGTGATCTGCGCGGCGAAGTGCAGCGCCGAGGCGCCGTCCTCGTTGACGGCGTTCACGTACCGCACGGCCGCCTCGTCGCCCTGGCGCGCCTTGACGAAGCCGATCAGGTTGCGCACCACGTCGGCGCGGCAGCCGCGGCACGCCAGGTGCAGCGGCGTCTCCCCGCTCTTGGCGCGCAGCAGCGGGTCCCCGCCGTCCTCCAGCAGCAGCAGCAGCGTCTGCAGGTTGCCGTGCTGTGCAGGTGAATTAGGAATTAGGAGTTATACGCAGGTTATATGTACTCTATATGCAGCCACTATATTCTTATACAATATGGCATATGAGTTTCTATATTACGGAATACCTGCTACATCACACAGTATATACGCATATACGCTACCATATATGACATATATAGTGCCATATATGAGTATATATCGACGAATATACAATTATATATTGGTATATATGCGATTCAGAAACCCCGCACTTTTTCTGGGGACATGCAATCCCGCAAAGCACCAGCACCGTCTCTTTCTGTCTCACGCGTCCGGCCGAGCCCGCAAGAGACGGCGATAGTGGGGTTGCATCCCAGAAAAACGCGGCGTTTCTGAATCACCTGGCATATACATATTCATCTATATCCTACATATTACACTATACATACACATATATGCTACCATATACGGCATACATGCTACAATACATGGCATACACAGCGGCGGTCTGGCTGAGTGCGAGGGAGACGAGACGCCGCACTGGACTGTGGTGGTGCGAGTGAGATGCCGGACCGGGGATGCCCGGTCGGGCATCTCTCTCGCGCCGCCGCGGCCAAATGAGGTGTCTCGTCTCCCTTCGCACTGTGGCGGGCCGCCGCTGGGCACACACAGCGTCACATATCCACGTGTGTGTACCTGGGCCGCCACGTGCACGGGGGTGCGGCCGTCGTCCGTCGACAGGTTGGGCCCCGCGCCGGACTTGAGCAGCATGAGCGCGCAGCGGTCGCCGTCCGGCACCCGCGCCGCGATGTGCAGCGGCGTCTCCCGGAGCTTGCCGCCCCGCACGTGCACCTCCGCGCCGTACCCCAGCAGCGTCTCCACCACGGTCGGCTTGGCCGACTCAACGGCGATGTGGAGCGCGGTGTAGTTGTCCTGCGAGCAAATACAGCCAGAACCGGTTGGTTCCCGTTCCAGACGGGCCTCGGGGACGGAAGTTATTCAAGAGCGGAGGCATGTAGTATGAGAAATCGCACGGCGAAGAGTGTCCTGCACCGCGGGGCTCCGTGTGATTTCTCATACTTCCTGTTCCCGTTCTAAAAGTATTCTTCTTCCCTTCTGGACACTCGATGGGAGCGCCTATTCTCATTCTTGTTTCAGCGACGGACTGGCTGAGTGAGTGAGAGAGAGAGACGCCACGGTCGGCAGTGCGAGGGAGATGGCACAACTCACGTTGGTCGTCACGTCCACCTTCTCGCCCTTCTGGAGCAGGGTGTTGATGATGCCGACGTGGCCGTAGCGCGCCGCCGTGTGGATGCTGCGAGCGCCGCCCTGGAGGACATTCAGATTCGAATTCACACTTCCATCCTGGTTCTCATCCGCTACATTTAGATTCAGTCTTTATTACAAGAACATTTATGTACTTTCTTTCTTCGCGGTCGAACTTTTATTCATTCGCGGAAAGAAAGAAGGCCCAGGGCGTACCCAGGGTTTATTCGACTTCAGGCAGTAACCTAGATCCATGTCCCCGCCGTTACCTTGTTGGGCATGTGCAGGTACACGCCCTTCTTGAACAGCATCATGGCGCACTCGGCGTGCCCGTTCAGCGAGGCGATGTGCATCAGGGTGGAGCCGTCCTTGGTGCGCTCGAAGATGGAGGCGCGGAACTTGTCCGCCAGCAGCTCGATGATGTTGGCGTGCCCGTTCTCAGCCGCCAGGTGCATCGGTGTCCGGTCTGGGGGGCCGCAAGCACGGGTCCTCAGTCATCTCACTCACTCTCACCCATACTCATGCTCACTCACTCACTCATACCTACTCATACTCACTCGTACTCACTCATACTCACTCACTCCTCCCCCTCTCTCTCTCTCTCTCTCTCTCTCTCTCTCTCTCTCTCTCTCTCTCTCTCTCTCACACACACACACACACACACACACACACACACACACACACACACCTTGGTGGTCGGCGATGGAGGCGCTGGCCCGGACGCCGTAGAAGTACTTGACCAGGGTCTCGTCGCCCTCGGCGGACGCGATGTGGAGTGCAGTCTGCCCCTCTCCCTGGACACGAAACATTGGTCGCCCAAAGTCACAAAACGGTTTGCAAATGTACAATACTAACTTCACTACAGAGCGTAGCCTTTTGAAAAATAAAGCAAATGCAGCTGAAATTATGAAAGGGAACACACACACACACACACAATACTTATTTTCTTTAAAAATAACATTGAAGATGATAACTATGCGGATGCACCGAACCGGGCGAACGCCCTGGCGGTGATCGGCTAGGGGGTGGGGGTGGGGTATGGGGGCGCAAGGGGTTGGAGCCAGGGGGGCGGTGCCGCGGGGCAAGAAGGGGTGCAGCACAAACAAACAAACAAACAGACGTCTCCCTGAACTATGCGGCGGCGACACAGCCAGCCCCTGTCCAGACACGCGGGAAGGGAGGGGGAGTGTGGGGGAGGGACGGGGGGAGTGGGAGGAGGGGGAGGGTTGGGAGGGAGGTGGTTGCGTGCAGTTGCGAGCCGCAGCGTGACTCTCTAAAAATGGGGCAGAGCTAAGCTTTTCCACCACCCCTTTCCTGCTCCTTTCATTTTCCACCCCTCTGCGCCCCCTGCACACCTCCCCAGCACCCCCCCCCCCCCCCCCCACCCCCTCCACCCGGCGCCCGCTCCCGCCCCGAGCCAGATCACGGCTATGCACTTATTCACGTGACACTGTCTGGGGCCGCAGCTCTGCGCAGCTGCCTAGCGTGACCGGCTCTCCGCCTGCACTCAGTACACTCGGGAGGAGAAGAAAAAGACGACGCGAGATTATAATCAGGGCCGGGGGGCTATTGGCTATCGAACACAAAGTTTTACCAATATTGTACGGGAATGTACTCTGTACCGTGACATCCTGTACGGCGGCTGCGGCCGGCCTCGCCGGGAGGAGAAGGGTGTTTATATAAAGACGGCGACGGAGATCGCCCCGCCACTCGGAGCGGGGAAATAGGGGAAGGAGAGCGGGCAGGAAAATGTGCCGCTCCGACCCACATGAGCGGAACGCGCTCGATTGCGATGAGCGCAAAACCATGGTCCATGAAGAATCAACAAGAAGAAGTTCGAACCATTAAAATGGTATTAAGTGTGCTCGTTCTTTACCCATGGAATGAGTATGGTGTTTTGGTAAGAAAATTAGTGACATAAAGCCTGGCAAAGTATATAAAATTTGGTGATGAGTTCATCGTTGAGCAGTCTTCAAATGTTTCGCGCCAGAAACGGTTATTCACAGTCGTGCGCTAGACTGCCAATAGAACCGTCTGCGAATAACTACTCACACCGGACTTCCCCAAAAATTTAAAAACCACAAAGAGAAAAACGTGACGCCCTTAATAAAGTATTTTATGCAATGGAAGCTTCCAAGGTTTTTGGCTAAAATTTAATTTTTCTCTTCGGAAACTACACTGGAGTCGAGTCGACCCCACGGGTAAGACTCCAGTGGCAAACAAACCTCGGGGATAAGAGCGCCATTTATTTTATTGTTTTTCGTCCAGTTTTTTTTTTCGCGCGGGATAAGAAGCCAGGCACTTACATTGGGTAGGTCGACGTTGGTGCCGTAGTCCACCAGGATGCGCACCATGTCCAGGTCCCTCTTGCGCGCGGCCAGGTGCAGCGCCGTGTCGCCGTGGTCCGTCGTGGCCTTGAGCTGCTCGGCCGACGACTGGCCCAGCAGCTCCCGCACCATGGACTGGTTGCCGGCCTCCACCGCCAGCAGCAGCGGGATCTTCCCTTTCTGCAAATAAAAGGCGCGGGAGACTTTGAAAACGGTGGACACGTTTGAAAAACGGCGGGGAAAATTTCGAAAACGACGCGAAGGTTTGGCATTCGTAATCCCGAGGAGAAAGCTTTTGAGCGTGGAAATCGCCATGATTTCTTTTTTCGACTGTGGGTGGGACAGAGACAGGAACAGCAGGGGTTGTGCATAGGCGGGGCTCTCGACGGGCACGAGCGAGACAGAGGAGAGTCAGCGTCTGCTCTGGTGTTAGTAGCCTCCACGTGTCTCCGCCCCGCCGTGGGACACCGAGATCGATGACGTCATAGTTTCGGAGGGCCGCGCGCGCCCTTTGGCTGGATGCTAGTCGAAGGGGGAGGAGGGGGGGGGGGAGTTGTAGGGGAGGCGGGAGTGGAGGCGGCACTGTTTTGGCGTGCAAGGCCCCCCAAATACCACGTGCACTGCCGCTTTTGGCACTCCTCGTCCCCATCAACTAGTACAACCACGCCGACATGGCGGGGTTCAGCGACCCCCTGCAAGGCGGGGACGGTCATGGTGGCGGCGCGGCGGTCCGGACTCTACCTCCTCCTTCTGCAGCGAGGACAGGGCCGTCTTGAGCACGAGCTGCCAGCCCGTGGTGCCCGCCGCGGCCGCGGCCTTCTTGGGCACGCCCGCCTGCAGCTTGTTCTTGACGACGAAGCTGGAGAAGAGGTTCGAGTTCTTGAGCAGGGACACGCCTAGCTCGGCGGCCGCGGCCGCGGGCACGGCGGCCATCGAGTTGTTGAGCGCGTCGGCGTCCTCCTCCACGGCGGGCTTGTTCTTCCGGGCGCTGAGCCGCTGCTCCCGGCCCGCCGCGCCGGCCTTCAGCCTCCGCGCGGACGACGGCGGCCCGGCGCCGTCGCTCGCCGACGACATCCTAGCCCGTTCACCGCGCCGCGGAGGCCGTCACCGGGTCGCCGTCATGGCGTGGCGGCCCGAGACCCCCCACCGTCATCGGGGTGCACCGGGACGTCGTCGTCGCCGCGAGCCGGGGACGCCACCGCCGCGGCAGCGGGTAGCCGAGGACTGCCTCTGCCGCAGCCCGGGGGCCGCGCCCGGCCGCGCATCCCGCCGCCGCCGCCCCTCCCCGACCCCGGCGGCGAAAACTTGGCCAAAACGTTAACCAGAGGGGCTTATCCGTTATCAGCGCGCCCCCGCCGCCCCCCGCCGCGCCGACAACTGCCGGTGTAAACGCGATGCCCCCCCGGGAGGACGGCCGCGTCCGTGGGAAGCGACACCACCGCGACGACGCGGCCGCCGTCACGGACCCGACACGTCCTCGTCGGCGGCCCCCGGGCTGCCCCTGCGGCGGCTGCTCCTCCTCCCGCGGGCCTCGCGTACTCCGGGGCGGCGGGAACCGGGACCCTGCGCGGCCGGGCGTTCGGCGTGCACTATCCGGCCACCGCCGGCGGGGGTCTGGCCGGCGCGGCCCCCGGTAGGGCTCCCCGGCGGGGCTCCCAGACAGGGGCGAGCGCGAGGAGCCCGGGTGACAGGCCTTCAGATTGGAAGAGGGAGCGCCGCCGGCGTACGCTTGGAGGGGCCGCGGGGGCCGCGGGGGCCGCGGAGCCGTCGGGGGATCGAAGCCGCGCCGCCGCAGCCGCCGACGCCGCGCCCCCCACGGCGGACAGTGCTTCTCCTCATCGAGCCCCTTCCGAACACGGTATTGAATATTCGTCGAGCTAAAATAGCCGGCTGCCGCGATTGGCTGCAGACTCTGCGGCGCCCTGCCTCCGTGGCCTATGGCTGCCCACGCCTGCCTATGCCTGCCCATGTCTGCCTATGGCGCTGTGATCGACCTGCGCCCCCCACCCTCAGCCCGCACGGCCTTTGGCTGCCTTCGAGGGGCCGCTGCCACGCCGTCGCGTTGCATCTCGTCCTGTCGATGCTGGTGTCGCGCTCGCTGATTCCGAACCTTGCCGTCTTCTCGGACCTCTCTGTCGCTCTCTCATGGAACACACCCACGGGTGCGACAGGGACAGAGAGTCAGCGCAGTGCTCGGAATCGGCCGCGGCTGCGGCCTCCGGAAAGGATCGCGGCCAGCGACGACGGCCATGTTCCTCCTCTTCCTGACGGCGACAGGGTGGCGGCGGCGGTCTGGTGGCCCCCCCGCCGCCCCCTGCAGCCGCGCAGCCACGACCGCCTCTCCCGGGTACCGCAGGGTACGGTGCGCGGTGCAATCAAGTACTCTCCGGTGTGCATCTGCCCTCCCCCCCTCCTGCCCCGCCTCCTCGCCCAGAACCCCCCCCCCCCCCCTTCGCCTCGTCGTAAGTCAGCCCCTGCTGTCGATGCCCGATACTGCCGAGCCCCACGGGGTGCGGGGGCCGCCGTAAACTCGGCTGTCGGGCGCCGTTCTGGCCCGGTCCTTCCAGGCGGGGGGAGAGGGGAGTGACTTCGTAGTGTAATCTGTGGGGTAAATTTTTTAGCAATTCCAATTTTTTTTATCTTAGTTTTTTTTTCAAGCATATTTTTATACGACGAGTTCCGAGTTTTTATTCCTAACAAAATGCGGCTTCGAGATTTTTCATACTTTTGGAAATTTATCGTGGCACATTGAGGTGAGGGGGGGGGGGCATGGGAACGGATCTGTTTTCCTTGTCGATAAGCCGTGCTCGAGCGCCTGCAGATACGCCTGACGCGGCTGATTCCGAAGGGTCTCTGTCGCTCTCTCGGGGTCTTCCAATTTGGAGTGCGAGAGAGACAGGGTGGCGGAGCGACGCTGCCAGCCCGCTGCCAGGGTCGGGTGGAGACTTGAATGAGCGAGGGGTATGGAACGGGAGGGGGCGGGGCGTCGGCGAAGAGGGACGGCGGCGGGGAGTCGGTGGAACGCGGTGGAACGCTGCCCGAGTCCCGCGCGCGGCGAGCGCCTGCGAGCCGAGGGTAGGCCGACCCGCACAGCGGCCGGGCCGGGCGGGCTGGCCTACCCCCGGCCCTGCAGGCGCCCGTGTCACGCGAGCCGAGGCGCGGCAGCGGCTCCGGCCGCTGTCTCCCGTCCTCGAGACTAGCACCGCCGTCCTCGAGACCAGCACCGCCGTCCTCGAGACCTGCACTCACCCCGTCCGGTCGCAGGCGGATGTCCTTGCCCGCGGCGTTGAGGAGGACGCGCAGGATGCTGGTCGCGGTCCCCGTCTGCCTGCTGGCCACGAGGTGCACGGCGGTCTGACTCCGCGGCTGCAACAGGAACGTCACAGTGGTGTCACAGTGGTGTCACAGTGGTGTCACAGTGGTGTCGCAGTGGTGTCACAGTGGTGTCACAGTGGTGTCACAGTGGTGTCACAGTGGTGTCACAGTGGTGTCACAGTGGTGTCGCAGTGGTGTCACAGTGGTGTCGCAGTGGTGTCGCAGTGGTGTCACAGTGGTGTCGCAGTGGTGTCACAGTGGTGTCACAGTGGTGTCAGTGGTGTCACAGTGTCACAGTGGTGTCACAGTGGTGTCACAGTGGTGTCACAGTGGTGTCACAGTGGTGTCACAGTGGTGTCACAGTGGTGTCACAGTGGTGTCACAGTGGTGTCACAGTGGTGTCACAGTGGTGTCACGGTGATATTACTGTGGTGTCATAGTGGCGACACAGTAGTGTCACAGTGGTGTTACAGTAATGTTACTGTGGTGTCATAGTGGTGACACAGTAACATCACAGTGGCGGTTCATAGGCGTTACAGATTTGCCACAGTTCTATGACGGGCGGCGGCCTGCGGCAACAGCGAACTGCGTCGTCACAGGACCGTGACGGCCCCGTCACGACACGGCGTCCCGAGGCTGTGACGGTGCGTCACGGGGGCGTCACGGGCGCGTCACGGGCGCCAAGGGCGCGCACAGGCCCAGATAATGGGGCCGATGATGGGGGCAACAGGTCTAGTCAGCCCAACAGGTCTGCAGGCTGCGGCAGGCTGTGATGGATGACGGACTCGGCCAGGTGGCGAGGGAGTGGGTCGGTGGCGTCCCCTGTAGGCCGGCGCCGGCACAGCAGTCATTAGCCCGCCGACGGGGCGTCAGTGTTGCAAACCAGCGCCGGGCACAATGCAGGGACGGGGGGCCGTACAGCCGACAACAGCCACTCTCACTCTCTCTCTCTCTCTCTCTCTCTCTCTCTCTCTCTCTCTCCTGTCAGCGCTACACACACAGGGCTGTTCTCCTCACAAAGAGCAAGGGCGTTAATCCCCGGCTCATGGTCCTACGACGCCTGTAAGGGATCGTCGACATATTATGATGGACGTGTATAACGTCATTTGTCTCTCTCGAACCCGCACTAAATTCCCTCGCCGTGTGACAAGGACAGAGCAAAGTGAGAATGCATTATGTGACTCGTGGAAAACCCCCCAGCAGCCGGCCGCGCCGCCTCCACTGGAGGTGAGGCCCTCCAGCCCCCCCCCCCCCCCCCCTCATGTATTTATGCCGCCAGTCCCCGACCCGACCGAGAAACGAAAACACAAACGTCACCTTGACTCGAGTGTCGTGACCGACTTTCTAGGAGCGCGGTGGCGGCGCCCGGAATCACGTGACCGCTTTACAGCCCCGCCGCGCGGTAAAGTAAAAAGAAAATAGTGGTATATGCGGCGCCCCGCGGTAGTCACCGCCACCAAAATACCCACAACGGTGGCGGCACGGCCTGAGCCGGGAGGGATATCTCACAGTAGCCTTTTCTAAATAATATTTGCTATATATTATCCAATTTTTTTTGGAGGGGGGGGGGGGAGGTACGAGAGTCATATCTTTTAGCGGTTGATGTAGGTAGTCACTGTAAGACAAAGTGACAAGTTGTTTTACTGTGTCTGTTAGTGACGCATCGTCGCACTCACCCCGCCTGGCGCGTAGACGTCCACGCCCTTCTTGGGCAGCAGCAGCTTGACCACCTCCTCCCTAGAGAACATGGCCGCCACGTGAAGCGCATTGTAGTTGTCCTGTGCAAGCAGAAAAACGATCAACGATTAGTAGACAGTCGCTGGCAAACTGGAAATAAAAGTGGTCATTTTTGGGTGAGCACGTGAGAAAAAAAAAAAAAGAAACTGAGGAACAATAAAATTAAACAGTGCCGGCTTATCCTGCAATAGAATCAGTGGATCAATGATCTTGCAGGAGACATTTGAGGCAAAAACGGGGCAGGGATAGGTGGGGTAGAACTGGAGTAGTGGATTGGGTAGACCTTGGAGTGCGGCGTTACGAGGAGGCTCATTCATTCCCCATTCATTCCCCATTCATTCCCATTCATTCCCCTCGTCCTCTAATAACCGGAATGGGCTCCCTGGAAGCGCAAAGGTCACCTGCGCAGGCGGCCCTCAGGGTCACCTGGCGCCCAGCCCCGTCCAGTGCCACGCCAGAGGGATTGGCGAGCAACAATCTCCTCTACTCGTATAACTAGCGTTACCGAAAATTGTTCATCTTCGGGTTCTATTCTAGTCAGGAGCGGTCGTAAAACGCTATTCCCAGAACCCCCCCCCCCCCACCCTGCTCCCCACTTCCCCCCGCCCTCACCCTCGCCGCGCACACTCCAATTCTCTTTCTTTCATTTGCCCTTCCGTGACTAGTGAGCCCAGTCGCCCGCTCTCCCTCGTGAGAACGGAAATGATACAGGGGCTAACGACCTTGCAATCAAGCCCCGCGTCCTTGCGGCTCGAGAGATGACCGATGTTCGTGAATCCTTTTCATTCATTTACTTTACTGTTAAGTCCCACATTCAGCAGTGCAAGTGGGAACCCCCGCCTTCTACCAGTCCCGACCGACAGTGTACGACCGTTTGCCGCCGGGAAGCCCCGACCTACAGTTGGCGCGGCAAATTGTTCAGTCGACTTTCTGAAATTATGTTGCGCACCGAAAACTACCAACAATGACTGTGTAGGGGCCAGAGGGCGCAAGACAGAGACATGACGAGAGAGAAGGAGATGGAAAAGCAGGATAGATAGAAAATGGTCGTCCTTCGTCCGTGCAGAACGCATAATCACACTAACCCACTCCCACGCCCGCCGGTATGCCCGCTCTCTCTCTCTCTCTCTCTCTCTCTCTCTCTCTCTCCCTCCCAGGGAAAATCCCATGCGGGACGCCAACACACGAGGCGAGGGAAAAGAATGCATAAGAGATCAGTCACTTCCCTTATTCGTCTCGGGCACGGATTTCGCTAGTCATACGCGGCCGTACATGGAACGGGTCTTTCACGTCCCTGTCCGTCTTCTTTCAGCTAATTTCGTTTTGCATCCCGTACCGTTTTCATATTCGTTTAATTTACTCCCTTCTCCCGCGACGCGTACCGCACCCCGCCCCTTCCCCTCTCATCCTTTCGCTTTCCTTCTTTTCCCCACGCCTGTCCCTCTTCCTCATTCAGCGCCCGGTGTTTTCATAAAGCTCCCCCCACCCCCTTCCCTTCTCTCCCAGTCTGCCTCTTCTTTCCTTCTTCCTCTTCCGCGTCCACGTGTTCCATCCCCGCCCCCTCTCCCTTCCTCTTCCCCCTCCGATCCGGGTAAAGAAGGTGCAGCGGATATAGAAAAATAGTGTGCCTCTGTCTGTGTGAATGGAGAGGGCTGCATAACTGGAGTTATGTTCCGACGGCACGCCAGCGACTTGTTTGTGTGTGAGGGGGGAGAGGGGTAGGTGGGGACGGGGAGGGGGAAAGAGGCGGAGGAGGGGAGAGGTGGGAGGAGAGGAGAGGGCAGGGAAGGGGCGGGAGAGGGCAGGGGTGGGAGAGGGCAGGGGGCAGGGGAAGGGGAGTGGCGTGGAAAAGGCGGGAGAAACTGAAAACGGTTCGTTCTGGGGGTAGAGACCCCCCCGCGCCACCACGCGCGGGTGGTGGAGGAACTATACAGGGAGGAGGGGAAAGGGGGAGGGGAAGGGGGGGGGGAGCACGTGGAAATAAAGTAAGGAGGGAAAGAAACGACAGAGAATTGAGGGAGGGAAGGGGGAGCAGGAAGTGGCAAAACGAGGATGCATCAGGGGGGACGCGTGGCTTACAAAACAGTCCCGTTGCGTGGCCCCGTCGGCCCGCGCGCGGTGCCTTGGGGACCGGCGACGACCCGCCGCGGAGGAACGAACCCGACTCCCACTGCTAGCTCCTATAGCAGTCCACTCCACGCCGATTCGATTCACCTCTCACTCTCGACAAAGTCATCAAACTACTTTTGAAAATTTGACGGCAAACTGGGTCTCACTCTATTCCCACTAAAACACAAACACGCACACACACACACTTGACATGACCTTAAACGGTCTCAGCTCGAGTGAAAACGGCCGCCTCTCGCAGCGGTGAAGGACCGCAATAGGGGCCCGGCGCACGGCACGTCAACAACGAGGCCTTCAACTAGGTCAGCCGCTAGTTACTCGCCACGCGTCGGCGCGGAAACCGACAGAAGCCGCCAGGAACCGCCAGGATTTTCGTCGAGCTTCTCAAGCAGTGCGACCGTCTGCCTGAGTGCGAGAGAGACGGACCGCGGTTCGTTTGACTACGACTGCCCGGCCGCAGCGGCGGCATCCCCCGGTCGGGCATCCCTCTCGCACTACCGCAGTCAAATGGGGCATCCCGTCTCTCTCGCCCTCGAAGTTCTCGAGTGTTTGAGGTAATTACGCGCGCAAACAGCGCTCGATAACGCGACTTATGAAAACAAATCGTGCAATTGACCCAGTTTGCGGGCGCGCCGAGAGTTCCCCTCTGTGTCGGCCTGTAATTAAGGGTTTCGCAGCAGCTTAACCCGGCCGCCGTCCTCAAGGGGAACGGAGAAGGGTGGTGGCGGGAATGTAGCAGCATATTCAAAAACCCAACTGCCGTAGGGCGAAAACCGTCAGCTGAACAGAGTGGCGGGACACTCAGGAAACATGGCGCCACGATGGAAAGTCCTAGGCTAGGTTCATAAGACGATTACCAACCAACTGGTGCATGACTCAATCCTCGGCTAAATATTACCAGGTCCAATACTTATACTGGAATGCAACGTATGATAAATCTGAAAATCTGAAAGTTTGGGGTACGTAAGGCAGCCTCTCCGGCATTTGAGTCCGTGTTGCTGTGCTTGTCGGGTCCGTTGAGCGTGGGAGACAAAGGGTGACAAAGTTTTCGGAACAATTCATGTAAAAAGCCAGTCACCCCCTCAGGATTCGGCAATAACCATGACTCATTCATTCATGGTAGGGAGGAGGAGAGGGGGGGGGGGGAGATTTTGGGGTGTGAAGGAGAAGAACGCGTCGCTGGGGGGGGGGGGGGGGGGGGCTTTTAGGGCTCAGACCCCCACCCCCTTTCCTGGCTCTAAACAGCGCATGATTACATGATTGCCGGGGCTGGCCGCAATCAAACCAGGACATCAGCGGCAGGGCCGGAGCCAGAGCCCCAACACGGACCGCGGAGTGTGAGGTCGAGGGCCGGGGAGGGGGGGGGGGGACCCGAGGGGCGCCGTGACGTCACCTCCGAGGAGGGACCCCGAGGCGTCACCCCCACGTTCTGATGAAACTCTTTCGAATTTGCCTGTAATACCCTACGCAAAGATTCTGTACCGCTGTGTGTATCAAATCTGGACTTTTGGGACCTAGGAAACCTCAAACAGACTAAACATTATCAGTGTTGACCATGCAAGTAGTACCTATTCCAAGTTACTACTGTACCCGAACCCGTACACAGATTCTCTGCGGGAACACCCCTTCTGGGAACCCAAATTTGATCTGCGTTCATATTGCCCACACTTCTAGGCAGATTTATTTTGTTCGTATTCCCACCCCCAGCTCAACAGCCGACAGCCCAACCCGACCAAAAAGTAATGAAGACGTCGGAACGTAATTTATGCACGGCCGGCACGAACCGTTGCGGAGTCGGATACCAGCGAAAGCCCATTCCTCTTCATACGATCGCTGGCCGCGGGCGACGCCCATCACTTTTGCGACCGGCCGAGCCCTTCGGGGGCACAATAAGGTTCGAGCACCGGCCTGCGCCGGAGATTAGCACATTACTTAGCCCCACGCCCGCCTCCCCTCGTGTCATGGGTCTGGCCGGGTGCGAGCGAGAAGGGACGCTCCAATTTACCACGGCAGTCCAAGAGGGATGCCCGCCCGGCCGGGCACAGTTAAATGGGGCGTGCCCCGTCTCTCTCGCACTCAGCCAGAGGCCGCCATTGGGTCCCCCCTCGCTCTCTCTCTCTCTGGAAAGGTATTCGAACCCCTTTCTTCATCACCATCTCCTCCTGCTTGTTCCGCAGTCCGCCGACAGGCATGCAGGAGCTGACCACGAGGCCGCGGAGACCTGTATGGATCGGCCATCGGAAATCCTCGGCCCGCGGCCCCGCCGGCCCCGCCGGCCCCGCCCCGCCATGGCGGGCCATGACGACCCTCTCTCCCCCGCTTTTTGCGGAAGTGATCGCCGTAATGGCATAGGCGTGGTCTGGTTGCAGGCAGGCATGCGAGCGCCCCGCTACAGCTGCAACGGGACGGGACATCTCCATGCGGGCCCTGCTCGGCTCTGCTCGGCTCTGCCGGGCGGGCCGCGGCGGCGCGCGGCTGCCCGCGCCCGTATCCATGGCGATTCGATGTAACCCCGCACAAACCCCATTCAGAAATTCATCGGAGGGGAACTCACAACTACTCGCTAAATGGCAAGGGACAATATCGCCCTTGAGCAATGGGGCTGAATTTTGAGCACAGCACAATCTATGAGGATTCATTTGTTTCTGAGAAGTACAAAAGTTTCCCCAAGATGATGCATAATAGTCCTAAAATTTGGTTGTGCTCAAAGTACAAAATTATTCCTTGTCTTTTGAGGACCCATGAAATTAAAGACGGAAGAATACTGTCTCTATGATCCAGTTGTATTGTTTGTTTCCTTCGCCGCCTCCATGTTTCGGTGATTGGCAATAACGGCCTGGTTTGTGACCCACGTGCTCCTCCACGCCGGGCCACGGGCTCCGGATGGGCTTTCGCAGCCTCGTAAAGGCAGAGTTTATCGTCAAGCGACGAGGAAGGGATCAGCGCCGTCTGCTCAGGGAACAGGTGAGCGACGTTAAAGGGTCGTGAACTGAGCCGTACACAGCACGTGTCTGTTCGAACTGGCGCGAGGATGTTGCGAGCCGCTGCCACCCCCTGCTGTAGCCTGCTGTGGTGAACGAGAAGAAAGTGGAAGGTTGGGAGCCACTGCTACACTCTGCAGTAAGTCTGCTGTGCTATACGGAACGAGAAGAGAGTGGAAAGTTGGGTGTGAATTACACGCGTTGACTTACTTATATGGACTTCAAAAAGATCAGCCATGGTACCTTGTCAAACTACAGTAGCGCTTTCTCAACTAATGAAGTCCACTTGCTAACCTGGCCTGGCGAGAGTTGAAGCTAACTGAATCTAAAGCATCATATTTAACAGGACTCATGTACTTATTTTTTTAAATTTAATTTGATTTCCAAGAGAATAATCTGTATTTATCAAATTTGAATTAATTGTTTGCGCGTTTCGGTTCAATCTGCAAAGAGTCTCGCAGCAAAAAGAAAATTCTCAAGATCATTGTATAAGTTTCTTTTTGTTCCATGCCAGTCAAGCGTTTGGACGTTCCCCCTTGGGCTAACCAAGCCAGTGTTGGCCCCCAAGGCTACCTCACGGTTACCCATGACCGCCCCCACGGCACCTTCCGCGCACACACACACACACGCACACACACACGCACACACCGGCGCGCGCCCTGGCCCCGTTTCCCGCCCCGGGCGTCCAAACACACCGCGGACGGCCCATCACGGCGGAGCACGCAACGCCGACGCGCGCCGGCCCCGAGAGGGAGGCCCAGAGGATGGCCAGCGGCGCGGAGGGCCCGCGGGCGCTGAGAGAGCCGAGGGCCCATAAGCAACGGCTCGAGTTTCCACACTTTCCGACGGTGTGAGAAAAGGCGGAGCAGGGCGTATTGGCAGGCAGGGAAGACATAAACAGCGGTACATCAAAAGGAAGCCGCGCGCGGGCAGGCATACTATGAATACCTCATAAAACGTACAGCGCCCGGTGTCTGTTCTGTACTCTGTACGGCGGAAGTGCAACATCGGGGGTGTCGGAGGAGGAGGAGGAGGAGGAGGAGGAGGAGGAGGAGGAGGAGGAGGAGGAGGAGGAGGAGGAGGAGGAGGAGGAAAAGGAGGAGGAGGAGGAGGAGGAGGAGGAGGAGGAGGAGGAGGAAGAGGAGGAGGAGGAGGAGAAAAAGGAGGAGAAGGAGGAACAGGAGGCACGCCCGGCCCAGGGCGAGAAACTTCACATCTCCTCCAGGTAATGCCTGAGGTACTCTCACGGGGGGTGCAAGGTATCAAAGCCCCTGTGTACGCGCCCCCAAAGAATATCTTTTATTACTTTCTTTATAATTTTCACCGGAATTAATCTCAAGTTTTATAGTAGGTGCACGGTTGCCAAAGTGTAATTAACGCGGAAGACTACAGTTTTTCACGGTTATCTAGTGCTTTTCCCCCAGGGGAACTACAGTCACCTCCACAAAAACTACAGCGAGACCGTAGTTTTTTTGGTGTAATTCACACTGTGGATCCCCTTTCTCCCTCGCGCACCCCGCTAACGCCGGCGGCGGCGCTGGGAATCCCGCGCGCTCCCCCGCTCCCTGATGACCCTCATCGCCGTGTGGACGGCGGGCGGCGGCGGCGGCGGTCTCCACGACTCGGGTCCCCTTCACTTGACCTTTGCGGCCTTATCAGGGTCCCCCCTGGGGGCGGCCCCTCACCGCCCCTGCCGCCCCCTCACTGCCCCTGCCGCCCCCTGCACGTCCAGCTCAAGGCAACGGGCCGGCACGTAATTTGCATATTATCGCTCCACGGAAGGGGGCCGCGCGGCTAAGACCTTGCCCGCTGCAGGCCGCCCCCGCCCCCGTCCCGCCCCCCGGGGCCGGCGTGGCGAGTCCAGGTCACCGAGCTGCCCCGCAAGACCGCCGTACCTCCAGGGGGCCGCGCCGTCACGTGCCCGTCGAGGAGTCGGCCGCCGAGGCCCCGCACTGCGCTGCACTTACCCGGCCGGCCGCCGCCGCCGCCGCCGCGGGGTCCGAGCGGCCGGCTCCCCCGCGCCTCTCCCCGCGCCCGCCTCGGCTTCGTACCGGATCCTTGGGGTAGTTTCAACCCCCCAGCGTGCGGCAGCGGGGGCCTCCCCCCAGGCCTCCCCCCAGGCCTCCCCCCAGGCCTCCCCTCCCCCTTCTGCGGGGCCTCACCCTCCGGGTCTCCCCAGGGGCTCAGGGGCCGGCGGCGACCACCCTGACGTCAAACTCGGCGTGCTTGATGGTATCCGGTCAGTGGGCCGGCAGTCCGGCGGCGCCGAATGCGGGGCTAGCGTGGCGCGGGGGCGGGCCGGAGGCGGGGGGGGGGGGGGGAGTACGACGGGGTGGTGGGGGAGGGCGGAGGCGGCCGGGCACCCCCAAGTCGGCCACGGCGGCGGGCGGATCCGGGGGAGAGTTGGACGCCCGGGTGGACGGAAGAGGGCGGTGAGCCCACGACGCACGCGCGGATCAGTAGTACTGTACCGAATCGACGTGCTCTCCAGCGAAGAACACAAACAAACAAACCAACAAAAATCAACGCGAGTTTCATTCCCTCGCCTTGGAAATTCCGCTTTCGGCCTCATCGGAACGTCATCGTGGATAGGGGTGTGCCCGGGGGTGAGTCGTTCTGCCGCATCCCCCACCCCTCCCTCCCTATACCTTGCATGGCATCACACACACACACACACACACACACACACGGAACAGAATGCCGGCGCATTCAAATCTCGACTAAATTACCGCCTCGCGGCGCTCGCTGTCTGGAAGAAACAACTGGGGAACCGCTTGGAGAACAGCCGAGCCGACTCACCTGGTTCCTGGCGGTGGGGTCGCAGCCGAGGTCCACCATGCGATCGAGGAACGCCGTCCGGTTGTCCTTGACGGCGTACATCAACGGTGTCATGCCCGTCGCCTGCAAGCGAAATTTATTCTCTTTTTCAGTACATTACTTAATAAATGCCAACGCAACGCGTGTGTTCAAGTTGTTTGCGGGGTTCTGACGCGTCAGGACAGTTTGAATTATTTCGGTTCATAAAGCAGACTCCCCCCCCCCCCAACCCTCAGTATTGTACGAGACTTCACCCCCCTGTAAATCAGAAATATGTTGTAATGCTGTTTTTCAGATTTTATTACGGGGCGTTATAAATTTGTCACAAGCCTTTTGCTTCCCGGAAATTGGGTCCAATTAACATCCGAGTCACGACCGTGATCACCACGGTCACGGCTCCCGCACCACTCCGATGGCGTGCTACAAGATGACGGAGCGGAAGGGGGAGGGTGGGGGCGGGGGGTACATGGGAGCGAAATAACAAACAAAAGGCTTTTCGCATGCCTGAAATAGGCTGGGCCAGCGGCGGCCCACGTCACGGCGGCCAAGAGATTTTCTAGGCGAACATTCGTCACCGCGGGGCGGCGCGGCGGCACGCCAGCGGCACGCCAGCGGCACGCCAGGCGGGCCAGCCCTTGTCGGGAGGGTATGGCCAGCCCGAGAGGGCACGGGTCAGCCCAGGCGGCAGCGCCCGGCAGGCGGCCCTTGGCGTTGCACAACGGTAGTTAATATCTGGGGCCCTTCACGACGAGGCCCTGCCCTTGACTAGGTCTCCCCTTCTTAACGCCGCGCCATAACGCCCAAATAGGCATTTCCAACGAGGCTCGACAACGGAAGTAAAGAACAAGAATACTTCCAGAGCGGGAACACGGGTAGAATGAGAAATCGCGGCGACCTGCGCCGGAGGCACTGTTCGAGCGATATCTCATACCACATGTTCCCACACTGTAAGAATTCTTGTTCTTTCGTTTACAAGGCTCGTTGGCAATGCCTCAAACATTCTTTAAAAAATTGGATTAATTTTTGCCTCACGATTGGTAGACGATGATGACGGTTTGATTCTTACTCTTTCCCCGCCTCTTGTGGCTGCCTTGCCCCCTCCCCCTTTCCCCTCCCTCCGCCGAGCTGACCCCGTTGGGGACCCCGAAGTACTCATCAGGCACGGCGGCAAGCACGCCATAGCCGCCCGTCTTGGCGACGCCATTACCCAGGCAGTCTATCAGCATGGGGGGGGGGGGGGGACGGTCCAGGAATTACCTAACGCAAACCGCACAAACTAGATTCATTAAAATTTTAATAATTTCGGTTTTGGACACTTACCGGGTCCGCGACGCCGGCGAGGGGGAGATGGACGACGTCCTCGGCCGCCTGCGCCTCCGCCTTGGCGGCGGCCACGCTCTTCTCGAGGCTCTTGAGGGCCTGGTCCACGGGCGGCCACTCCCCCTTCTGGCACATGGCCAGCAGGCGCAGGGCGGCATCGCGGCTGGTGGCGCCCGCCGACCCGGGCTTGGCGGCGCCCCCCGCGGCCCCCGGGGCCCCCGCGTCCCCGGGTCCGGCGGCGCCGTTGGCCCCGTCCTCATCGGGGGGCGGGGCGGCCTGGCTCTTGCCGGCCTTCTTGTCGTCGGCTCCGTTGCCGGCGTTGCCTCCGGGCGGCCCCGGTGGCTTCTTGCTGCTCATGGTGCGGCCACCGCCCCGCGGCCGTGCTGGTCGGCGGGGGCCTCAGCCACAGCTTCAGCCAGAGCCTCAGCGGCCACAACGGCCTCAGTGGCCTCAGCCAGGGCGAGGGCCGGCCCAGGCCGCCAGTCCATGGTCCGCGCAGCACTGCTCAGCACTGCTCAGCACTCAGCAGCAGCCTCACTCAGACCTGCGGCAGACAACATTCTCATACAGCCAGAGCGAGAGCAGCTGCGGCACACAACATTCTCATACAGCCAGGGCGAGGGCCGGCCCAGGCCGCCAGTCCATTATCTGCGCAGCACTTCTCAGCACCGCTCAGCACTGCTCAGCACTCAGCAGCAGCCTCATTTAGACCTGAGGCAGACAACATTCTCATACAGTCGGCGCGCGAGTTTGGTTGGCTGCGCCGCGCCGCACCGCGCCGCACCGCCCGCAGGAGTAACAACTGTTGCGAAACATCTAATGAACTGCACGCAGGGCGAGGAGCAGCCGCGGCCACACGCAAGTCGCCCCCCTCTCTCTCTCTCTCTCTCTCTCTCTCTCTCTCTCTCTCTCTCTCTCTCACACACACACACACACACATACACACATACACACACTCTTTCTCTGTTCCCTCTCTCTCTCTCTCTCTCTCTCTCTCTCTCTCTCTCTGCGTTCAAAGATTTGATGAGTTTGGCAGCCACCGAACGCGCAAAGCGCGCACCCCCCTTCCGTTGTGACAAAGAAAAGTTGAGCGAGGACCGTGGGAGTGGTTTCCTCGTCTTCGTGACCGCGAGCAGAGATTCGCTCGCCGGCAGAGCCAAGATCCTCTTCCCAGCCCGGCAACCAGCGCCCGTGTACAGTGCACTGGAGCAAAAGGGACAAAGAGGACAAGAAGAAGATCAGAAACAAGAACAACGAGAAGAACAAGAAGCACGAGGTAGAGATGAGCCTCTCCCCGCGGCGGCAGCGGCCCGCACGTGCGGGCAGAGGGCAGCGGCCGGCCAGGACGCTCTTGTTTACGTCTCAGACGGCGTACAATAGAGCTGTCAAACAGAAACATTTCGCGCCATTTCCATCGCGCTTTTGGCCGCCGGCCAGAAGGGCGCGCTGTTGTGATTTCCAATCTAACCAAACATGCAAGAAGGACGCGGCAAGCTGGGTATGGGGATTCTGGGAAGAGCGAAGGGGTGTGAGAGCGCAGGGTTGAGAGTTCACCTCTCTTCCTGCTCCTCTCTCACGCCCCCGGTGGCGTCGTGGGGCATTGCGTAAACACCTTGCCCCTAGACACCATCGCTCTGTCCTTGTCCCGCCTCGCGAGACGGGTTATGAGGGGGAGAGAGATGGTGCTACGTACTGTACGCGGACGCTCCCCCGGGCCCTGCCCAGTAGGCCACCCCCACCCCTTGCATGCGCCATGCACGCGCGTCGCCGTGTGTCGTGCGAGGCGGCGGGGCTGGCGGCCGCTTGCGGTCGTGCCGTGTGGGGACTCTGGGTGTGCGGGAGAACTTTGTGGACATGGTCTCTCATGCCTCGGTTAGGAGGCACCCGAGGGACCTAGAGAGAGAGAGAGAGAGAGAGAGAGAGAGAGAGAGAGAGAGAGAGAGAGAGAGAGAGAGAGAGAGAGAGAGAGAGAAACAGACAGACAGAGTGAGACAGAATGAACACAGTTTGAATTGTTTGGCCCAGGGATGACCCCTATGGTGGACGGAGTTTCACAGCCGCTCAAGGATGACGGCATTATGCGGGGTCGCACTTTCTTCGGTTCCGCGGGCTACCATAACAGGAACCGAAAATGGTCGGACGACAGCGCTCTTAAAACGGCTTTTAAAACTGGCAATAGCAAATTGCAAGAAGTAAAGCCCAAGCAAGCACGTAGGGTGCAAAGGTTTGCGGCTCTAAGTGTTGCCCGGTAGGCGCAACCTTGAAACACAACCTCCCCGCCTCCTTTTCTGGCAGCACTGTGGCAGGCGATGTGGCACTGTGGCCAACGTGAAGCCGATGAACGGCTATATTAATCAACCTCGTCAGTGCCAGCGTAGCTGCAGTGTTGCGGCGGTGGTGCGCCTGTCAGAGGGCGGGAGATAGACACGTGAAGCCCCCCCCCCCCTCCCCACCCCACAGAGCAGCCGCCGGGGGGTTGATGAAACCTCAGCCTGTCCACAGTCATCAGGCGGGGCGGGTACACATGTTGATCGCAGCCCGGCCCCAGAAGAGGATCTACCATAAGACTACAGTTAAACTACAGTTTCAGCTGCAGTTATTTGATTGCAGTTGAGATGTAGTTGATGCGAAAAATTATAGTTTTGTCCCCATCATCTTGTACTCTTTTCCCACGGAAACTGTAGTGGTTTCACGGTGTAGTTCACACTGGAGATCCATTCTCCCGGGGGCCTAGGTCACTGTTGTTTGCGGCCCAACATGTATGAGAATGTCAGATCTACGGCAGTTCGAATAACAAAAGCGATTGAAGGGGGTGTCGATTTGCCGATTCGATTGCGGGGTGGCCGGACATCACAGGCATTACAGACATTACCTGGGAGACCACACATACCAGGACTACCAACACAAGCCGAAAATCCCTCCTCACAGATGTGAAGACACTAGGTTGTACGGACTGAAAGTTTCCGTCGGTTCTGTCAATATCCGGCGGAATATTTTGATGCGTGCATTTAGTTGCAGCATATCCAGCAGGGGGAGTGCTTCCTTTGCACCCGCTTGCACGGTCCACGACCACACACGCACAGTCACACACACACACACACGGCGACTCCATGTCGGCCTGCATGGCTGCAGTCTCCACCCCGCTCTCCAGAGAGCGGGCGGCGGTGGCGGCGGCGACGGTCCGCCTGGGAACGCCACAGAAAGCTTCCAGGAAAGTGAGACGAGGCCCAGATCAATTGAGAATCGAACCCCGGCGGCCCAGCCGCCCCTAAACGGCAGGGCAGCCAGCGGTGCGGACCGCCTCCAAACCGAGCCGAGCCGAGCCCCCCGGCGGTGTTGTTGTTACCGCCAGCGCTGCTGACCGCCATGTCCGTATCCGATGGGGTTAGGGTGCGACTCCTCGCGCCCTGACCCAGATCAGGTCAACCGCGGCCGTCGTCGACCTGAAAATCCGCGGCGTCCGCCGGGGTCCGAACACCACCGGCGGGCTCCGGACGCGCGCCGAGGACGCCGCCGTGCGGCCGCCATGTTGCACGGCGCACGGCGGCCTGCCCGGACACCATGACGGAGGGCCCGGACACGGAAGGTCGCGACAACGATCAAGACACAGCACAGCAGCAGCCACGGCGCGCGCGGGGGCGCGGCGGCGGGGTCCACTCTGACGGCGACCTGGCCGTACCTGGGCACTCGGGTCATGACGCAGCCGGGCTGGGCGGACGACGTCGCGAATCCTGTCGCTGATCGCGGAGTACCTCGGAGTACGGCGCCACTCGCGTCTCTCCTCTGGGAGCGCCACGGACCGACTTGGTAAACCGAAGGGCTGGGCTCGGCACCGCCGCCGAGGAGGAGGGGGGGGGGAGGCTCCTTGGCCCTGCGTGGGGGTGGGGAACCCCTCGCAGCGCTGCCGGCGCTGGCGGCGGGGGAGGGGGCCGTGGGGGGCGGCGACTGGCACGCCCGAGAGCAACGCCAGGGCGGACGCGGGCTGAGGGGGCGGGCCGGGGGCGGGCCGGGGGCGCGGGCGGGGTGCGGGCCGGGGGCGGGCCGGGGGCGGGCCGAGGGCGCGAGGCGGGGTGCGGGCGGGGGCGCACCGCGGCCCGGGGAGCGGGAAGTCCTGTTGGACCAAACGGACATCCCCTTCCGCGCCCACCAACGAGGTACACGGTGTTCACGTGGGACTCGTTTCACTCATTCGAATCCATTCATTATCACATTTAGCAGATGAATTTCCAACTTTAGCTAGCTTTAGTCCTCGCAGGTAGCGTTGGCAGGTTAGCAGGCAGGTCAGGCTAGCGTGGCAGGCAGGTTAGGTGAGCGTGGCAGGTACCCGGCCGGTATTATTTGGGAAACCTCAGCTGCCCACCGCGCTCTGAAACATGTCCTCGCCCTCCGCCCGCACCCACCCACCCTCCGCCCTCCATGCGGCTCCCACACCGCGCCGGCGGCCCCCGCAGCCCCCGCAGCCCCCGCGGCACGCCCCCACCCCTTCCCCCGCGATAACGCGTGTTACAGCTTACACCGGGCGTTGCGCGCGACTTCGCCGGGGAGAAACGTTTCGAATGGGGGAGGAAGAAGGGGTGGGGCTAGGGATGCAGAATGGAGGGGGCAGAGGGCGGAGGGGGCGGCAAGACCGTAAAACGCAAAGGCGGTGAAGGCAATTACGATCAGCATGTAGGCCAGACCATGAATGCAAGGCGGCGGTGGGTGGGGTATGCGTGTCCCTGTGCGTACGCCTGCCAGGCCTGCCGGGCCCGGAAACGCCCCCCCCCCCCCACCTCCCCCCTTCCCCTCCGCACCTTGGCGACGACACGGGACGAGACGCAAGGGGCGCTCCTCACAAATAACCTAACCCGGGAGAAAAAGATCTCCAGTGTGAACTACACCATGAAACGAGCTAAATTGTAGTTTCTGTACAGAAAATTACAGTTGCATCGGAGACAAAGTACAACATGATTGAGACAAACTGTAGTTTTCCGCGTTCACTACAGTGAAATTGCAATAAAAGTTTGAGGAACTAAATTTGGGGCTTTGCAGTTTATACTGTAGTTTCATCGTCGATCCTTCGGCTTTGAAACATTTTTCTCTACTTCTCGCCGGCGTCTTTTCTCTTTCCGTATTTCCTTTTTTCGGTGCGCTGCGAAGTACCCTATTATAGGCATTTCCAAAGGAGGCTTTGAAAACGGAAGTAAAAGAACAAGAGTACTTCCTGGGCGGAAACGGGTGGTATGAGAAATCATGCGGGCAAAAGGTGCGTCCGCCGCAGATCCCCGTGTGATTCCTCATAAAGTGTGTACTACCCGATCCGGCCGTGGAAGTTGCTAGTCCTTACCCTCCCACTTCTCTTCTCGCGCGCGGTTTGCTCATCATGGATAGTCACAGGGTTGGCGACCCTTTCTGTTTTTCACGTGGTTCACCGTGACCAAAACAATAACCGAGATGTCCGGACTCCTCTAGCACCTATAGGGTCGCGGTAGGTCGGGCCGCGGCCTCCCGTGGACGGCGGCAGCCCCGAACCTCCGGTTGGAGTCAATCAAAAGGGCAAAAGGGCCTGCTGATGGTGTTGGGTGAGCCGCCCGGGAGGTAGGCAGCCCATCGGGCAGTGCTGCTGTTGGCAGGCGGCCGTCAGTAGAGAGACCCAGAGTCTCTCTCCGAGTCTCTCTATCCGTCATTGGCCGTCGCGTGGCGGAGGGCCGCGAGTGCCGCCACGACGGGGAGGTGTGCTCCTCTCAGAGTCTCTCTACGTGCTTCTGGCGCGGGCCCGCAGTCGCCGGGCGTCACGGGCGCTTCACTGTGGCTCCCCTGATGTAAAGCCCTAGAGCGCCTCCAGGGCTTTACCCTGATGCTCACTGGCGGCCCTGGGGTGCACGAGCCGGCGGACTAGGCCTATCCAACGAGGCTGCAAGTAGAAGAGCAAGAACACGTCCAGAGCGGAAACGGGAAGAATGAGAAATCGCGAAGTGCCCACCGGTGCAAAATGCTCCCATTCGCCGTGCGATCCCTCACATTACATGTTTCCGCCCTGCAAGTATTTCTCTTCTCCAGATTCCGTTATCGAGACCCATTGCGGAAATGCCTAGTGATTTTCTTCACCCGCTTCCCTCGTCAACATGACGTGCCGTGTCGGCGCCGCAGACGGCGTTAAATGTTTTATCGCAGCACGCGCCGCGCCGGAGCCGTTTAGAGCCCGTTAGACCGCAGGGCGGACCTCTGATCAGAGCCTTAACGCCCTCCGCTACGGGGCCACGGCTGGGTGATCTGGCGGCCGACCAGGTAACCCGTGGTTGCAACTAGGTGATAGTGTAATCCGGTGTTGTCGACGTGAACAGTGTCGGCCTGGGTAAGTGCGAGGGAGACAGGACCGGGCATCTCTCTCGCACTATCGCAGTCAAATGAGGCATGCCGTCACTCTCGCACTCACCCAGACCGCCGCCGCGTTTCGGCTTCGGAAGTAGTATTGATATTAGTCACTTCCGCTCTCGAAGCCTCGTTAGAATTCCCTATTCAGAGAGGGAAAGGGGAACAACGGAAGAAAACTGAGGTAGCTTGCTGCTCTGCTTGACACCTCAAGACATGCCAAGCAGAATGGTCCATAGCCGCCCCCCCCCCCCCCCCGTCCCCCTCCTTTCAGCAGCTCCCTGGGTCCGTGCCTGCATATTGCCGGTGTCGTGTGACCGTGAAAACTTGTGCTGACGGTCACGGCTGTCTTCGAGTCTCTCAGGCCCACGGAAGAACCGGCGGAGGGGAGGAGGGGGAGGGGGGAGGCTGACCCGCGCCTGCCCGACGATGCCTTGCCAGTAGGCGGCCGATTCCGGACACTTCGTATCGCTGTCTCTGTCGCAGTCGTGGCTCCATATATGAGAGAGAGAGAGAGAGAGAGAGAGAGAGAGAGAGAGAGAGAGAGAGAGAGAGAGGCAGAGAGGCAGGTCCGAGAAGACAGCGTTCGGAATCGCTGGATCCGTCGCGGCGGTGGCGGCGGTGCTGCTGCTGTTGGGGGCCGTGGTGACGGCGGCCTGGTGGCCTAGCCCGCGGGCCGCCTCCGAACACTGTCAACTCCCCCCCCCCCCCCCCCTCTCTCTCTCGCTCGCTCGCTCTCGCGCGGCGCAACACACCAGTGCGACTGAGACAGCCGGTCGCGTGGCCCCGTGGCGTGCCCGTGTTGTACAACGCTGGCCCCCCGGTGCCGCCGGCCAGGTCCCTTCCGCGGCCGGCCAGCTGATTCAGTCAACGTCTGGCAGCGCATCCCGTCGCGCTATCTGCTGTGTGTGTGTGTGTGTGTGTGTGTGTGTGTGTGTGTGTTGGTGTACAGCGTGCCTGCGGGTGCGCCGTGCCGCGGGGCCACCCCGTTGTTTACCACGCGGAGCCCCACCAACAAGCGAAAGTCGCCGGGCGGCCGCGGCGCGCGCTTTAAGCCCGCCGCTATCACCCAGCCTTCCGATTCAGCCGGCGCGGCAAAACAAAAAGCTGAGAGGCCCAAAAAACACGCGCCGCGAGACCGAAAACGTCGTCCGCCGCTGTCCTGCGTGCCTCGCCGCGGCCGCCGCGGCCCCAAACCTCTGAACGCGGAGCCCTTCCCTCTTCAGGCCGGTGGCGCGCTCTGGCGGCGGGCACGGCACTACCTCCGGCCCCGGCCCGGCAGCAGCTGTAAAGTCAGTCGGGACGGACCGGTGGCAGCGGCACCGACGGGGACCCACCCGGCCGATCACTTCCACCACATTTCGCTACTCCGCGCCGTCCACATAGGTCCACACGTCGCTCGCGCGTCTCTCTCTTACTCCCGCGCGCGCTCTCTTGCTGCCTCTCTCCAAAGTAGTGCCCAAAGGTGCTGCCAGCGCTGCCACCAGGGCCCCCGGCTGTTTACGCTCCCGTCTCGGCCGCGGCTGTCGGCTGTTTGAGACGCCCACGGTGAGTCGGCCACAATGTAGTGCCAGTCCAGCGGCTGCCAGACTGTTGCGTCGCGACCGGCGCGCCAGCCAGTATGTGTGTGTGCTGGGAGGGGGCGTGCGCTGCCTTGGCATTCCCTTGGGTTAAAGACATTTCGCCTTCGAGTTTCTCATACCGGACCGCACGATTTTTCTTTTTTTTTGCCGGCCAGGAAGCGTCGTTTTTGTTCTTCCGTTTTCCAATGTGATTGGAAACCCCTAAAATAGCGTTCTCGCCCGAAGCCCGAAACAGGAGAGAGAATGGTTGGGTCGCAATGGAAGCTACGATGAAAATCGCACGCGTTGTTTGTCATACATTCTCCAGCGTTCTCTTCTTTCTCTCGTTATGACGTCACATGCTCCGGTAGCATCTTGTTGATCCTCCGCCAAGGGGACCAGTATCCTCACGATATTTTTTTGCGCTTTAGTCATATGGTATTGGCTGGCTGAGTTATCGGCTAGCCGCCGCCTCAGCAGCGGCGTTTTGTAGCAGCAGCGCACCGATTGGAACCAGTGCTGCCACACTGACGTTTGTCAGAAAATGAAATAAAAGAAACTCGGAACGCCAAAAAAAAGGTGGTGCCTTCCGCGGCCGCATGTGGCACCTGTGTGGCACCTACTCTACGGTCAGCCGTACAGTGTAAGGTGTGTATGCGATCGGCGGCCGCTACTGGCTGTCTAGGTGGCGCTGATTAGATGTGGCAACACTGCCAGGGCGCGCGCACAGACCAGGAGGGACGTCCCATTCCCGCCAATTTCTTTTTTTTTTTTCGAGGAGAAAGAAGTGATGGACAACAAAACAAACGAATCAGTGCAAGACGCGTTGGCTTACTATTAAAAGCGAGCGTTTACATGTTAAATTATTTGTGGCATGGATACATCGGAAGTTTCTAAACGCGTGTAATGAATGGGTTTTGTAAAGGAGTCGTCCTGTGTCAGTTTTTCTTTCAGTGTTCCTCAGCCTAGCCATATCTGATCCTCCAGCGTACGGTTTTAGTGAATGGCTACAGCAGAGTCGCTGGTGTATCCTAAGCGCTGGCTGCGGCGCTTCCCTAGGCTGCCATACACCGTCGCACACGCGCCTCGGGTTTTTTGTCCTTTGGTGCCTCTTTGCACTTTGATTTGGTCCTGCACTTCGGCCCCGCAGCTTACTCGCCCAGTCCTAGGAAGGCCGCTAGAATCGGTACCTGGCCTGATACGCTGATAGCGTCGCCTCGGATGTTGTTTACCCCGTGAGGGACGCCGTCACCACCGGTGTGACCAGGTTCGCGTGGCGGCGTCAAAGGTGCTCGGCGCGGTGGCGTGTCGGAGAGGGAAAGTTCAAGTGCCGCGGCCGAGCCCCCGCTGGGCTCCCTTCTGCCGCCCTGCTTTGGGGACAAAGGTGGCGTTTACTCAGTTATCTAGCCTTGTCGCGGACTTGCGGGAAATGTGGCGAAGAGAGAACCGTTTGTTTGCGCGTGCAGAAGCAAGTGGATTAGTGGGGCTGGCAGCACAAAGTCGCCCTTGAAACCCACGCCAATCCGTTTGCGCAGTATTTAGTACGTAGTTAGTATGGCACTCCGGGGCGTCCCAGAAATCGGATGACCAGAAGACGTGACTGATGACGTCACCACATCTGGTAAGATGAGAGGAAGAACAAGCGCTGACCCACTGTGGGTCTGCTTGCTCGTCCTTTCATCTTCCTGCCGTGGTCGGCGATACAATCGTCTTTTAAAATCGGACCCAGCCGTGCACTTCATTCAAGTACATCGGAGTGTCCAACGAGGCTCGTGAACACCCTCGTTGGACACCCTCGGAGCGGAGGCGGTTAGCACGAGAAATCTCACAGCGAAAGGGCTTCCGTTTTGGAACATTCTTGATCTTCCACTTCCGTTTTCGAGTCTCGTTGGATATGCCTACTATTCATAGAGCCGTGTAAAATGGAAGCGCACCTCCAGCCCCCCCCCCCCCAACACATACACACACTGTCCTATGACGCTAGTCCGGCATGCCATGTGTGGTCATGTGCAGCCATAGGGGGGCTTGCGCGCCCCCGCTGCTGTAAACACTCTATAACCGACGCCCCGTGCGTGCCCTCTGCTCTAACTGGCGCGGCGCAAGTATCTAATCAGTTCATGGCGATCGGGGTGGAGGTGGGGCGCATTGGCGGCGCGGTCGCCGCGTCCGTGCTCCGCCCGGGCCGCGCGCCGCTGGACGGCTCTCTTTGTTTTTGTTTGGTATTTTTACTGCGCTCGCGGGTCGACACTCCCGCCTCAGACGAACCCTGCACGGCGCGAGTAAGTAATGACCTTGTCTGAATACGTACGGAAGGAGTGCCGCCGCGCCGCCGCTCCTGATAGCGGACGAGGAAGCTAATTACGAGGGCCACACTCTGTTGGGGATCGCAAGCGAATCAGCTGTTTTGTGACATAGGCATTTCCGACGAGTCTCCACAGAACGGAAGCACAAGAATGAAAATACTTCCCTAGCAGAAACGGGAAGGATGGGAAATGGCGACCCGCGGGATACTCTCGGCCGTGCGACTTTCCCATACCTGTGGCCGCCCTGGAAGTGTTTCTCTTCTTCCACTTCCGTTCTCGAGATCCGACGGAAATGCTTATCTATTCTCAACGCAGTGTAGCAGCGGGCGGGTCTATTGCGGGACCCAAAAGTGTTACCTATGGTGGTCTAAAATCCCGGCTACGGTGGCCTAACATGATGATATGGCCGCACAACAGGTCACTGACCTCCGCGCCGTATGCCTGCAGACCATGATAAGGCTGCGGGGCTACTGGCGCGGCCGCTCGTGTCACCTGCCAGCGCTATAGGTGCGCATAGGTGGACGGGTGGTGTAGAGATAGTAAGAGAGATATAGAGAGAGATATACATGGGAAGTAAATATAGCGGCATTCGCAAGTAGCGTGCAGTGGCAGTCTAGGTGAGTGCGAGAGAGACGGGATGTCTCATTTGACTGCGACAGTGCAAGAGAGATGCTCGGTCCGGGATGCCCGACCGGGCATCTCTCTCACTCTCGCAGTCAAATGAGGCATCCCGTCCCCCAGACCGACACTGGTAGCGTGACGTACAAACCTTAAGAGAAACTTAGAAAATGCCTCAACTAAGGAATATTGTAAAAATTAAATTAATGAGGAAATGTTGACATTCAATGACATTCCATTATCGCTGTTTTCAGTCACGACCATGATCGCCCATCGCGAGTGCCTGGCGCGCCTGGGGCGCCGCTGGGCGCGGCCGGCGAGGCTGTCGCTGGCGACGACGCCGTCCTCGAGGACGTCCTCGAGGCCCTCCTCGACGGCGGCCACCGCCTCGCAGGCGGACGCCGAGCGCAAGGAGGCGTACATCGTGCGCACCTCCGACATCCCCCTCGTCAAGGAGACGGTCGGCCAGGTGCTGCAGCGCACCGCGCTCAAGCACCCGGAGAGGCCGGCCGTCATCTCGCACTACCAGAACTCGCGCATCACCTTCAATGAGCTCCTCAAGAAGGTGCGCCAGCGGCCGTTACAGCTTTACAGTTTAACTAGAAAATTTCACGGAAGTTTATGTTGGTCTATGGGAAATGTTTAAATTATATACTTTACAATTCAAAAAACATGCATTTCTCCTATCTGCTTCAATTTTCATACTTCATTCCTCGCGAAATCCTCACGTATGTTGATTCTGTTCCAGGCGGACAAGCTGGGCGCCGGTCTGCTGGCCCTGGGCCTGTCCCGCGGCGACCGCGTCGCCATGTGGGGTCCCAACTCTCTCGAGTGGATCGTGGCCAAGTTCGCGTGCGCCAGGGCCGGACTCGTACTCGTAAGTGAGAATAAGAACTGCAGACACTTGCCTGCGCGTGAGTGTGGATAAGGACTGCAGACGCTGCAGGCACTGCATGCTTGTTTACAAAAATTACGTAACGCCTCTCGGTGGCTCAGGACGGGCGAGCCCTGGCTTTCGTCGGTGTTTGACAATGACTCTGAGACCCTCGCGGGTTCAAATTCCCTGTAATTAATCATTTAAAAAACTATTTTTTAAGGTGACGCTGAACCCGGCGTACCAAGCGGCGGAGGTGGCCCACTGCCTGCGCAAGGTGCAGGCCAAGGGGCTCATCTGCAACCACACGTTCAAGACGCAGAACTACCACAAGCTGATCCTGGAGGCGGCGCCCGAGGTGGCCACCAGCACCCCGGGCAACATCAAGTCGGAGCACCTGCCCGACTTCAAGGCCCTCATCACCATCTCGGACGAGCTGCTGAGCGGCTCGCTGCGCTTCTCCGAGGTGATGGCCGCCGGCACGGACCAGGGCGTCCGGGACGTCCGCGGGCAGCAGGCCCACATCAACCCCTACGACGTGGCCGAGATCCAGTTCACCTCGGTCAGTACATCTGCGGTCGCTCATCCACATTGTTTATGTCAAAAATTAGAAAAAAAAATCCGAATCCTAAAGAATGTAATTGGCAACTTTGTGCCTAAAAAGATTTTAATCTGACATCTTTGAAAATTGTCGAGAAACAAAATCAGAGAAGCCCTCGCTTTCCAAACGCGCATGTGTCATATGCGGATAGTTGAAAACTCCGGGTCCCCTAATCAACATGTTTGGAAACGTTTGCCGCGTTTGTAGGGTACGACGGGGGCCCCGAAGGCGGCCATGCTGACGCACTACGGCATCGTCAACAACGCCCGCATCCACAACCTGCGCCGCTACAACACCGGCGTGGTCAAGGTGAGTCGGCACGCGGCGGCCAGGCATAGCCCGGAACCGGGCGGGCAGCGACTACCCGGACGCATCCGAATACGTCTCCAGTCCGTCAAACCTCGTGCTTCCCAAAAAAACTGAATACTGTTTATTTGTTTTGTTTTAGAATTGTTGTTGGAATCTTCATATTTTTTAAATAAAATAAAACTGTTCCTGTCCGCAGACGCACCACGACACCGTCCTCTCCATGGTGCCCTTCTTCCACGTGTTCGCCAGCGTCATCGGCATCCTGGCGTGCGCCGAGATCGGCGACACCCTCGTCATCGCGTCGCCCCACTTCGACGTCAAGGCCGCGTACGAGACCATCAAGGCTGAGAAGTAGGTGGACAAGTGCAGCGCCAGAGCGCTAAAAATAGTACCCAAAAAGTCGTGTTTTTTTGTTGTTTAATTTTTTCTTTAACAGGATCGTGGAATAGTTCGCCATCTCCTGAAACCCTGACGCTTGTTTTCGGACCAACTTGTCCTCTAACGTGTCCGGCGGTGTGCTCAGGGCGTCGGTGGTGTTCGGCGCGCCGACCATGTTTGTGGACCTCCTCCAGGAGCTAGAGCGGCACGGCAACGTCGGCATGGAGTCGGTGGACACGATGTTCAGCGGGGGAGCCGTCGCCACCAAGGAGCTCCTCAAGAAGCTCAAGCAGAACCTCCCGAACGTGGTGCTCCGGGTGAGTTCCTCGTGACGGCCGAAAACAAAAATGGAACGTGCACCGCCCGGGAATCGAACCCGGGTCGAAAGAATGGGAATCTTCCATGATACCACTACACCAGCGGTGCCGGATGGGTGCGGACGGCGCAGGGAAGGGACTGGTTGCGCTCATTGCCCCGGCAAGGAAGTGGGGTGCGGAGTGGGGGAAGGCGCGCGGCGCGAGGGGGAGGGGGGCCTGTCCGTCGAGTACAGTACGCTCGCTGCCGCCCGGCTGCGCGCCGCCGCACCGCGAACCGCGAACGCACTGTACTTGTACAGAGCGGGCGTATGGAATAATGGTGGCCTCTGGTGTGACCCGCAGCAAGGGTACGGCATGACGGAGACGGGCACGGCCACCTTCACCATCCCGTACGAGGTGGACGACCCCGGGCGAGTGCTGCACTACGTGGGCGAGCTCCTGCCGCACCTCGAGGTGAGATGGTTCCTCCTAGACCAGTGTCGGTCTGGGTAAGTGCGAGAGAGCCGGGACGTCTCGTTTGACTGCGGGAGTGCGAGAGAGATGCCCCGGGGGGGGGGGGGGGGGGGAGGGAATGCCCGACCGGGCATCTCTCTCGCAGTCATCTGAGGTCTCTCTCTCTCTCTCTCTCTCTCTCTCTCTCTCTCTCTCTCTCTCTCTCTCTCTCTCTCTCTCTCTCTCGCACTCACCCGGACCGCCACAACGAGGTGCGAATGACTGAACGTTACGAGCCGGTATTTGAACCCGTGCGCCCTCTCTCCGTCTCTCTCCCTCCGCAGGCCAAGGTTGTGGACGCCAAGGGCCGCACCGTGGCGTTCGGCGAGCGGGGCGAGCTGTGCATCCGCGGCTACCTGACGTGCAGGGGCTACTGGGAGGACCCGGAGAAGACCCGGGAGCTCATCGACGAGCAGGGCTGGCTCCGCACCGGGTCAGTCACCCCTTACTTCGCAATTTTTTTTCCCCAATTAAATTTCATGGTCAATTTTCAGTAAAAAAAATGTTTTAAATAGATTTGACCAATAAAGATAGACATAAAAAAATATAATTTTGATAATAAGAAAGAACAACAAATTTTACCACAGTATCCAATTTCAATCGACATTAGCTGTCCTAGGTCTGCAGCTTTGAAAATTTATGTGCTAAGTATATTTGTAATAGTGCCGCAACTTTGTGAGAAAACGTTTTTGATGGCGACCCGACAGGGACCAGTTCGTGTTGGAGGAGGACGGCTACGCCCGCATTGTAGGCCGCATCAAGGAGCTGGTGATCCGCGGCGGCGAGAACATCGCGCCCAAAGAGGTGGAGGACGCCGTCACGGCGCACCCCGCCGTCCTCGAGGCCACGGTAATACATCCCTCGCTCGCCAACGGGAACCTGTCGCGCCCATTGCGGACGCTCGCTCCTTCCCTGGCCTCCGCCCTCCCCGCCGTAGAGTGCCTGGCTTGCCCACCCTTGGGGGCCCATACCCCACACGGGGGGACCGCACTCGCACCTCCGCCGGGGATGGCGGACAACCGGGACGGAGGGGTGACCACGGGTGCTATAGGTGCCGTTCGGCTTTACCTAAGGGTCCAAGGGCCCCAAGGTAGGACAGGTGAGGTGTCAAACACGGCCAGGCCGAGTTCCGGAGGCCGTCCGTCCGTGTCGACGCCCGGCTGCGGGAGGTCGCGGACGTGGGGTATAGCCGCGGCCAGGCGCTGCTACCCCCCGCACGCCGTCAATACCCCACGCCTGGGCGACTGCAGCGCGATGGACTCGGACTTCCCTCCTGACAGTTGGTTTGAAATGAACCTGTTCCAGGTGTACGGCGTCCCTGACGAGAGGATGGGCGAGGAGCTCGCGGTGGCCGTGCGGCTGAACGACCCCAACGTGACACTGACCCTGGACGACCTGAAGGCATTCCTGAAAGGAAAGGTGAGGCCACCTCTTGTGATAATACTCTTTGAACCTTTCGCTGCGCCTGTCTTACCACTGAGCTGGAGGTAATCAACGGTATTACTTCTGTTTTCAGATTGCCCATTTTAAAGTCCCAAAGTATATGGATGTGATGAATGACTTCCCCAAGAATGCCTCTGGGAAAGTGCAGAAGTTTAAGCTACGAGATGCCTTTGTCAAAAGACTGAATCAGTCCAAGTAAATTTAGGTTTAACCTGCAGCTGGCAGAATCCCTAAGACGAATTTTTACTCTAAGCCAATCGCTGAGTGCATGTTTCTTCATAGTACCACACTTAAAGTATGTGATATTAGTATTATATTTTTATAAAGGAGTGGACTGGTGCACATTTATGCTTGTAAAATGATGTGTGTTGTGCGTGTCTGTGCGAGTGATTTTCTATTGCGAGTGTTTGTATTTTTTCTGTATGTGTGAACTGAATAGGACTACCTTTAGGACCACCTTGCATCGTATTTCATCGCAAGGGAAATCATATGTACAAATTACCACTGTGTTTAAGTACTATTCAGTTTTACTGTTTCCATATTTCTGTTGTATCATTCTGTGGTTGTGTATGAAAAAATATAAGAATAAAGCTGTATGTATATTTTCAAACGAGCGAACGCGCGGCGTTTCGTTTGCTTTCCAGACCTCTGCCCGTCGCGGCCTCTGAGTGGTGCGCGGTGCTAATGCCACCCGAACATCTTTCCCCCCACAGCCGTTTCCCTAACTATTTTGATAGGGAAATGTGACAATCGGACCCTTTGAGTGAATGAGAGGCACATTTCAAGCGCCCCGCTCGCCCTAGTCGTAGTCGGACGAGCTAGAGACCCTCCCGGAAGTCTCTCTATCCATGTGCTTTCGTCACATGCTCTATCCCGGGAGGGTCTCTAGGACGAGCGGGACGAGCGCAAAGGGGAGGGGGGAGGGGCGGATGTCGCTATCCTGCGCGCCGCGGCCGGCGGTTCAAAAAGTTAAAAAGTTCCATGGCTCACCTGCTCGTTTCGTCTCCTGGCGATATCCAGAGTAACAGCCTTCCCGACGGCGGCGTAGGCGTGTGCTGGGTCTTCCTGCACCACCGTTTGAAGCACAAACATGAAGTTCCATCGAAAAGTGGAATTTTGGTGACCCGCAGACGGCGCCGGGTCGACATCAGGCACTGGGGGAGGTTATAAATTTTAAACGGCACATTTCGGAAATCGCGAAGGTCCATCAGGAAACTGAGCGAATTCTCCATGGGGTACATATTGTGGCGACGTTCCTGTCGTTCAGTCATCGCGGCGCGCCTCACTCGTCACGCGTGACCCAGACGCCGCTCTCCGTGGTCGTTCGCGTGGCTCCGCCGCCCGGCGCGAGTCAAGATGGCCGCCGTCTTTTGTTTACCAGCAGAAGCAGACAACCCTACCCATGGCCGTTTCTACCCACTGTCACATCTCACATATATTTACTTTTGGATACATGTCGGTATTGGACTAGATTCTCTATCCACTGACTCCTGGGCGCACACATCCCGATCGCTAAGCAACATTGATGCGTGATGCCTTGCCTGTGATGCCTACATCCACCTTCAAATACTTTTTGATCCGTTTGCTCCATAATCTTTGGTGATCGTATTCGATTCCTACCTCAGAACATCTAGCTGTATATTTGTTGTTGTTGATGTGGAGCAAGTGATTGACTTGCGGCAAGGTCCGCAGTTATTATAAGGAGGTGGTTGCTTCCAGTTGCCTCTCTGAGCTGATGATCCTGAAGTTACCTTCACGTTATTGAAATCATGAAAGGCACCATACAGAGGGTTGTCAAAGCCAGCGTTGAAGGCAAGTAAGGTCCAAGGACCAGTTGACATTTCTCAGTGTATTAGACAACTGACCTCTGTGCGAAATTAACCTGTCTTTTCAGTGGATGGCCAGGTGATATCGACGATTGGCCGTGGAATTTGTGTTCTTGTCGGCATTCACAAGAATGACACGGAAAAGGACAAGGAATATTTGTAAGTTTAGATTTTTTGATCCGAGCAGGTTAGAAAGTGTTAATTGCAATGTGAAGTATTTTAATTTTGTGTTCCAAAACTCATTTGCAGAACTCGAAAACTACTAAGCATCAGACTCTGGGAGGATGAAAAGGGACGCAGATGGTCCCGTAGCGTGACAGATATGCAGTATGAAATTCTGTGCGTCTCCCAGTTCACCCTCTATTACTATCTCAAGGGAAACAAGCCGGACTTCCATGCGGCCATGCCTGGTGCACAATCCCAAGAATTCTATTACTCTTTCCTGGACATGTTGAGGAGACAGTATGATCCAAGCAAGATCAAAGGTAAACCATTTTTCAGTTATGGTTCTCTTAAAATTTTGAATCTTTCCCTATAGCTCTTAATTTTTCAGATGGTCAGTTTGGTGCCATGATGCAAGTCCACATTCAGAATGATGGGCCAGTGACTTTAGATCTTGAATCTCCCACACTTAGACAACTATTAAATGACCAAGAAAAAAAGCCTGAAGATGGAAAAAAGGGGACTGTTTCTTCTCCAGACTCTGAAGTAGCATAAATTTTAATGAAACAAATTTAAGACTGATTGATCCAAGTGTGTTGAGTGTGTGTGTATGAGTGTATACCCAAATGTGCTACAGCGCTTATGAAAATATCCAGGAACAGGGTAAAATAAAAGCAGCACACATGTAAGATTGAAAACATTGTCTATTTAACCTCTTATAAACACATTCACACATACAAAATCTGGTGGGATTCATAGTTTCAAACTTACGAAAATGGGGAAAGAATTCAGCATCAACTACGTAATAGAAATAATTAACATTATAGAACAAGCCTGATAAAAAGAAGAAAAAAACAAAGGATTGATACAGATGAAAGCGGTTTCGTTGTTCAAAGTAGGTTGTCTACCTTGAGGTGCTTGAGCTATTACAACATATTAATCTAAATTTACAAGCAAAGTTGTGAGCTGCCAATCATATTGGGCATAGGCAACATTTATACAATGAATGAACAAGAGCAGAGATCTCGCTTAAGCCACCTGAAGGCAATGTGGGCCAGCATAAAAATAGTACACTTACAAAAAAATACTTTTAAGAAAAATACTTTAAAAAAAGTTAAAAAGAATATGTATAGAAACAGCATACAAAAATTTGTTGTGATTGTGACTAATATATAAACTTACACCTAAATAGAAACTTTAATATAGGCTAGAAAAAAAAAAAGAAAAAAAAAGACCACATCCACTGCTGGATCTACTGCTACAACTTCATAAAAGCAGGTCTAATAAAATTTATTCCCCATTTGCTGATTTATACAAATCCAAAAGCCCGTTCCTTTGATCATCCCCCAGTTTAAAAATTTGGCTACCAGTTAAATTTTTTTAAATTAAAATCCTACATTTTAAAAAAGATGTCTTCCTATACAAAGCTAAAAGATTTTTTAAAATCGCACTAACGTGATGTGGTAACCATCTGATGGTAGTTAGCGATCAGAAATTTAAATTAAAATGTTCAATTTTATAAAAACTGCAAAATGAGTATGCATTTTGGTACAGATAATATACACTGTAAAAAATGCAATATTCAAACCAGCCACGAAACACTGCATGGCTTGATGCAAGGCACATGTCCTATGTTGCCTTTCCAGTTCACATCCAGTTCACTTCACTCACAACACATTTCTCACGTCCGGCCGGCCGTCTTGAGGAATGACTTCAAATAATTAAGAAACATTTTAAATTTGGCTACAAAATGTTCTTCACAAAATGGGTGTCTTCGTGTCGCTTCCTCCTGTCTTTAATTTACGACTGACAAATATACCTGAAAACAAGAAAGAAAACTCATGAGTAACTTTAAAAAGTATGCAATGCAACAACTGTGTTTGCAAACCAACACACACCTTTATCAAATATGCTTAGCCTATGCCTTGGCTTGGCTTATGCCTTGGCCTCCTCCGCGCTCTTGATCTCTGTGACGGCGGCTACGGCAGCAGCCACAACCTCTGCTTGGAGCTCCTTGGCAGCCTCATTGATGGTCTCGGAAACTTCACGAGTGACAGTTTCGGTCACAGTTACCTCTGCTAGGCTCTCACCAGCACCATCCTCATCCTGGGAACAATTAACAATTGGCATTAGAACACTGATTAAGAGATTCTTCTAAACACAAATATTCTCGGTCTACAAAGTGCAAAGCTCAGTAAACATTGAATGAACTCCCTAAGCAAGTTATGAAATCCTCAGTCTAGACATGAGTTCACAAATAAATATGAAATTATACACCAAAATGATCAAATGGTCTCCCAAAATTTTTTAAAAACACTCTCCTGGGATAACTTCTAAATAGCTACTGAAACTATCTAGAATTCCATCCACACCTCCAACAGATCATGCATGTGATTCATGGTTTGGATTTAATTTAAACTGGATATCCTAATGCACCCATTACAAAGACAAATTCCAGTGCTGCAATCATAAGTATACTGTAGACGAGGCTAATTTGTCGGTGAGAATGTGATTATCCGCACTTGACTTAATAATACGGAAGAGCAATCTTTCCGCAACAAATGTTAGAGGATAAGGTGAGGCAGCAGACTAATCTAAGAACAGATATGTAATCAAAACACATTGTGTGAAGAAGCTCTTCAAAATTTGTTAAATTAGTTCACAAACATAAAATGATAAATTTCAAGTGAAGTATTAGTACAACAAAGAAGGGATAAAAAAAAAAATTAAATTGAAGACCCCTAGATAATTTGTTACACAGCAACAGTGCTGGGGTAACTTAATTAAATTAATCAAACTGAACTTCAAATAGTAAAAACATTAATTCCTGAAGCGCTAAAACTAAACATGACGTAAAACTATACGCAAGAGGAAAAGGACAGGACAGGGCAAATACTCAAACCAAGGAAGTGAAAGCTGCCACAACATACACAGGCACAGAACATAAGGAAGAACTGGCAGTGCGAGGTCCCAACATGCACCGCTGTGCTCTGTGCAATCACATGCACTGCCCCTGTCCAGGGGGGCGGTGCATGCCAAATGCTACCATTCTCATTACCCGTGGAACCACAGCACCACACCTGTTCAAAGACACTGACAAAAAGCAGAGTTCTGTGATGTGTAATATTAGTAACATGTTAAATGCACAGCCAAACGCGCACACGACCTGGTGGAGCAGAAACAACATTGAACATGCCTCACCCGAGCATGCCACACTTAGTACGCCACTGTCAAACTACGGTCAAGTGCCATCTGCCTCCAGGTTCACCTACATTTAGTTCATCCTGTGTCGTCTGCTCCATCTTCTCATCTTCCTCTGCCGCAGTCGAGATAACGGTCTCAAGGACCTCTGATGAGGGTGGGGGGAGTGGAATTTCATCTACAGGTGAAATGCCATTCTCAACAACAGCATCCTTGCCTTTGTCAGCTTCAAGAGGTAAATCTTGAGGGACAGGAGGAGGGAGCGATGGCTCGCCATCAGAAGAGACTAGCTCTGCGGGAACTGGCAGGGGTGCTTCAACTTCTGGGACAGGAACGGATTCAACGGTAGGTTCTACAGAGGCAGGAACAGATTCAACGGGAAGTTCTACAGGAGCAGGAACAGATTCTACTGATGGTTCTACTGGGGCAGGAGCAGATTCAGCTAAAGGTTCTGCAGGAATAGTAACAGATTCAACTAAAGGTTCTACACGAGCAGGAGCAGATTCAACAGAAGCTTCTACCGGGGCAGAAATGGAATCAACGGAAGGTTCCACTGGGGGAGGGACAGATTCCACAGAGGGTTCTACTGGGGCAGGGACCGACTCAATCGGAGGTAGAACTTCTTCAGCAGGAGTCTTGGGGCCCTCCTTCTCGGGCGCAGCTTCTGGTTCAGGAACTGGAGCGGGGGCGGCAGGGAGTTCCGGCTCGGGCAGAGTGGTAGAGTCCGGGGACATGGGCGCGGTGGAGGGGGTCTGAGGGGCGTCTGACGGGGAGGGGGGAGCGACGGGGGCGACAGGGGAGGCGGGCTGAACACTGATCACTGGCACGGGTGCTTCCAGCCTGCTCACGACCACCTTCAAAACAATGACAACACAGGGAGTCAGCGCTGAAAAAACCAAACCCTCATCCATCTGCTAAATGCAAGAAATGGGCCGTCGACATCCGTCACAACGCGTCCGAGGCTTCATCCACCACACAAGGAGATGCGCGAGTAAAAGACTACGAGTGTCTCACAGCAAGGGCCAAAAGTCAAAACAAGAGGAGACGAGGGAATCGAAAATTCAGAATTGTCATTCAGGGGGCACTTAAAGAAAAATTATAGAAATGCAGGAAGAAAAATAAAGAGGGGAAGTGCAGAAAAAGCTTTCAAAACAGTGCAGGTTCTATTAGATTAGACTCGATCCATAGCATTTTCCATTGAGAAACGAGGAGAAAGACGGTTTGATGGTAAGCAAATAACCTTGTCGTTAAAGTTGCTGCGTTTAAAATAAGATAATCTTCCGCCCCACAGTTATTGAAAATAAAGTGAAACGGAAAGGTTAAGACAATGACCGGAAGTACTGCGAAACTGAAACGGGGTGAAGACGGATGCATGGGCCGGGTGGGACTTTGTGGACGCAACATGAAACGCTTGTTCACCTCGTCGATGCCGGGGCTGGCGGTGCCGTTCGTGGTGCCGTTGGTGATGACGGTCGTGGTGGTCTCCGTCACAGTGCTGCTGCTGCTCTCGGACACGACGCTGTTGGTCACCACCACGGAGCTGGCCGTCTTCTCCACCACGGTCTCGGAGGAGAGGCTGGAGGTCGTCACGGCGTCGGTCTTGACCTCCTCGACGGGGGCGGCGGGGGCCACGGGTGTCGGGGGCGGCGCCTCGGTGGGAGGAGGGGACTGCGGCAGGGGGGGAGGAACATCCTGTATTCGAATACCAGAGGCAGTGTTCTACGATACAAAATGTTACGTTGAACGACAGTAGTGGATTGGAATGCCACGGCGGCCGGGCCGGGGACACGTACCTCCTTGGCGGGCTCGGCGGCCTTCACGTCGGCGACGGGCTCGGCGGCGGCGACCGCGGGGGCGGCCTCAGCCTCGGCGGGGGCGGCCTCAGCCTCCTTGGCGGCCTCCTTCTCCACGGCGGCCTCGGCGGCAGGCTCGGCAGCGGCGGCGGCGGGGGTCTCGTCCTTCTGCAAACACACAACAGGGATATCGTCAGTCACTGCACGGGGTCCACGCCCGAGTCCCGGGGCCCCCGAGGGGGTCAAGTGGGGCGCCAGACAAGTCCGACGAGGCCGGCATGGCAGAGGCACAATTGGCAAAAACACGATCCCATTAAAAGCCAGTGTGCGCCGCAGGGGGTGTTGCCCCCGGGCCGCGTGCAGCGGAGGCGCGCACGGTCCACTCGGGCGCGCTCGAGTATCCAAAACGCCCCGCGAGTCGCACTGTCACGTCGCCGACGGTGAGAGGGGCGGCCAGGACACGGACCTGCGCGCCGTCAGTCGGCGCGGGGGCGGCAGCCTCCACGGCGGCGTCGGCAGCGCCCGGGCCCGCCTCCTCCGGCAGCGGTGCGACGGCCACGGCCTCCATCACGGCGACCAAGTCAAGACGAGAGAGAGAGAGAGATAGAGTCGCGGTGCCGCGGGATATGCAGCGTGTACTGAGCGACGCGCGACCACCCGCACTCATTTATACCGAGCGGGGCCCCGCCCTCTCTCCATCTCCCTCCCTGCCCCCCCCCCCCCCTCACCAGACGGGCCCGGGTGCGCGGGGGTGCACCATGCCTCCTCGTCTGAACTCCTCCCCTTCTCTCTCTCTCCTTCACATATTTCTATTCGGAGCCCCCCCCCCCCTCCCCGCGAACACAGATGTGTGTCGTCATGCAGCAGGAAGTACCCCCCCCCCCTCCCCCAGGACAACACCCCGTGCTCGAGCACCCAGAGCCAGAGTCCCGCCGCCGCACAACCACACCATTATCGAGATGGATTCTCATACAGGCGTGGCGGCGGCGACGCGGGTCCGCTGCCAAACCCACCGCCAGCGCCAGATCTGGCCAGGGCGGCGGCCAGGACGACGACAACGACGACGACAACACGGCGTCCGCCAGGGAAGTCCCCGAGGAGAGGCCGCCGCCGCCGCCAGCCCCGTAGCTGTAAATCGTGGAGACTTTACCCGCGCCGCCCCGCACCCGAAACATCGCGGGGGGGCAAGGAACCAAATCATCAACATCGCAAAGCGCCCACACACACACACACACACACACACTCACGTGCCAGTACTCGAACCCGCGACCCGACACCGCCCCCCCCCCTTCCCTCCCTCCGTCGACTGACTCGCCCCGCGGCGCCACCACCGCCGCCGCCACGCACTGCTTGTCAATGGCCAGCGGGACCAGAGGAGGGCAGTCCGAGACGAGCGGCGGCAACAAACAGCCTCTCCTCTGCTGTGATATCGGCTGTAATGCGTCGCGACCGCCGGCATGTCCGGAGAGGAGAGAAGGAGGGAGAGGAGGGAGGTGGGATCAGGTGTCCCCCGCTCCAGTGCGGTCGGCCGGGTCCGCGTCGGGTTGCAGCGCCACAGACGCGGCGGCCGGCGGCGGTCACAACGTACCATACCGCACGCCAAGACGTCACCGCCGACGCGCGCAATAAACCAACACGACTGGAAATAAGAACGTTAAATCGACCATTTCTCAAGTATTTTTTTTTTTTGGGGGGGGGGGGATGCGGTGGGGGTGGGAGCGCCTCGTACACAATGACGTCCGGGCCTCCCTCATCGCACATCCAAGGGCCTAAGTGGCCCCGCTGAAAGAAGGAGGGAGGTTAGCAGAAAGGCCCCGTCCGTTCGGTCCCAAAGAAGAGGCAGCGGGCAGCAGCGGGCCGCGCTAGTCTCTCCCTAAGCTGCTTGGACTCTGAATCCGTTTACTCCCGGCAGCGGCACCGCGGCACCGCTCAGCTCGGCAGCAGTTGGGCGATCCCGAACGCCCGCCCTCTCGGACCTCCACCCCTCTCTCTCGCTCCGTTACGGAGCACCCAACGAGTGCGACAGAGGCAGAGCCACGAAAGGCGGTGTTCGGAATCGGCCGGCAGAGGCAAAGTCCGGCCCAAACCTACCCAAGGCTGCTGCTGCTGCTGTTCCCGCCGCCCCGCACGGCCACGCGGGGGCGTCCCGTCCGTCCCCAGGTCCATTCCACCCTTCATTTCGCCAGGAATTCCACGCGTCCAAGCCGAGGCACGCGGCCGGCGTCGTGCTCGGGGGCCCACAGCGCAGCCCCCGTCCTGCCCCCCACCCCCTCACCACCCTCCCACAAATTACAATCATTCACATCATCAGAATACCGCATCGACAAGCAGGGCGAGTGACGATGCGCCCGCCGCCCGCGGCACGGCAGCACCGCGCCCCGCCCGCCCCCGCCCCACCCGACAACTCACAGCCCAGACGCTAACGACATTTTCCCCTCGGTGTTCCCTAGAGATGGGCGGGCGGCCGCGCATAGGTCCACGGGCCGTGCCGTGCCGTGTCCGAGCAGGGCGCAGTCAGGCCCAGAGGCCGCCGCAGCGCCGGCTCGGCCGGGACCTTGGCGATCTTCTCGGGAGACAGGAGCAGCAGCAGCAGCAAGGGCGGGAGAAGGGGGGGGGGGTCTGTATTTGCGCGCCTCTTTCCAACCCCCGCCGCCTCCGACTTACAGCGGCAGTCAGTCCCCGCTGTCAGCGGCCCGGCCCCACGCGGCCCGCCAGCGTCACCAACACAGAAATTCGAGCTAAATTTGGAGGGGAGGGGGTGAAAAACAAACGCGCTCAGCTGTTGGATTAATTCTCTTTTTTTCCCAAACGGCGTGAGTGCGCATACTGCAGGCCGCCGTACTGCAGCCGCCGGGGCAACATTGAAGAAAGCGTCACTCTCCGCGCCGCCACCGACCCGTTTGAAGACCAACATCCCGCAATTTTTTGAAAAAAAAAAAAAAACCCTAAAACCGAACACGTCGACCCGTGCTCCCCACACGCCCAGGCTCACCGGGCCTCCCTATCCTTGAGGCCGCAGCCGCACCCGCCGCGGTGGCGAAAAATCTGCGGACAGAGATCAGAGCCACCAACTCAGCCGCGCCGCACTCGCATCCCCCCCTCCCCCCCCCCCACCCCTCCCCACCCACGCCGCCGCGGCCTATGCGTCATCTCCTAGTCAACCTTAGTCAACGGCCAAAGAAAATCAAAACACGACCACGATGCCACATCTTACGCAACTGGAAAAATCAGGTTGGGGTGAGGGGGGGGGGGGAGAAAGGGGTGCGAGAACGGGAGGGAGGGAGGGGCGGCGGGGGCAGCAGATGAATCGAGTACAGGTGCGGCGCCGGCGTGCGGTGTCACTGACAGCTGTCACACCGTCTGGCCCCCGGCGGCCCAAGCATCGGCGCGAGAAACATAACATCCTTTCGGGAGAGAGAGAGAGAGAGAGAGATAGAGGGAGAGAGAGTGGACACGTCAGGTTATTTATTAATCACCCTTGTTGCGGTGTGGCATGTCGTCCACATTGCCAATCAGCCCCGAGAATGAATGTCACAAGAGCCAGCCACACACTGCCACGCCCACTGCCAAACACCGCCGGACACCGCCAATCACCACTCCCCCATTTCCCCCCTCCATTTTAATCTCGCACGAACACCACCCCGAAATTTACACATTTTCGGAATAAACGTAACGGCACATAAACACACACACACAGAGTCTAGGAGAATCTAGGTGGCGCGATGCGATGTATCCTACGTATATTTATAAAAGTGATGCCCCTCGGCGCCAGACTAGTCACGTGACCCCCCCCCCCCTCCCCAAGGACTCCCCCGTGGTGGACACACTGCGCAGTGTGAAGGGAGCCCCGCCCGGCCCGGCGTTGTTTACACACACACACACAGACGGGCACACACACACACGGCGGGAAGGAAAAGGTAGACGTATAGATAGTCTTTGTTCAGCGGAGCGGCACAGGGCACTACGGCACGCGCCTTGCAGCGCCGCCAAAAGCCCTACAAGTATAACTTGCAAGCGGCGGGCGGGCGCCGCAGTAAACAACCTCGACTGGTAGCGAGTCACGGCAGGGGCGCGACACCGCCACCGCAAAGCGAGAACAAGGGTCCTTGTCCTTGTATTACCATAGGCCCCTGTGCACTCTGAAAAATTAAAATTCGGAGTAAATGAACTCGGATTATCCTGCCAGTTAAAACTTCTTTCCGAATTCGAAATTAACTTTCCTTGTAGAAATTATGCTTATCCCTTCCTCCTCTATTCAATTTATCAAAAGTGACAATCCTCACACGGGGTCGACGACATCGATTAATGTACGTGAATACAAAATTTGTGCAGCGGAGCGTCAAGTCTCCTTTCCACTAATGCACCGGCCGCGTCCCCCTCCTCCCCCTCCCCCGATAAGGACTGACCAGCCATCCATCCCCGTCTCCCTCTAGCACCCGGCTGCGCCCGGCCGACCGCCGGCCCGCGAGAGAGACAGACAGACACGTCCACCCGCCGCCGCGCACTCTTCCCCTTCCCATTTCCGCACGCGGCTCCAGACAGCTCATTTCACAGTCGGACACACTACCGGAAAAGGACCGAGAGAGACAGAGACACAGGCGGGCCGAGGTGGAGTGGGAGGGAGAGGGAGGACAGGATGGGGGAGGGGGGAGGCGCGTGGGGCCATGAAGGTTCCCCTGTTACGCTGGAAATCGCGGGGTGGGTGGCCAACAACAGCAGCAGCAGCGGTAGACTACACACGTCTCTCTTGCACTCGCTCTCCCACGCCCCCCCCCCCCCACCCTGCATAGCCGTGAGAGAGAAAGAGACAGACAGCGAGCCCACGTGACATTCGCCGCGCCGCCAGTACAGCCAACCCGACCCGACGGCGCCAAGATCCAAAAGCGCTCAGCAGCAGCGTGGCGGGGCCGGCCGAGCGCGCGTCACTCGCACGTCGACAGCCGCGCTAAAAGCCCCGCGTGCCCCCATCCCCGCAGACGCAGGGAAAATACCCGACACCCTGCCTACCCCACCCGGACCCGGACGGCTCTGGGCAGTGTTTATCAGAGCTGGAAGAGGGAGTGGGCGGGTGTCCGGAGCGGGGCAGAGCTGCGCCGGGCCGACAGCCGGGCAGGCGAGCGTCCGGATGGATAAACATCCTGCACGGAGGGCCGGCGCCCGCCCACCCCGCCACCCCCACCGTGTGCGGCGCAGTGCAGCCACCGCGCCTCCCCCGCACCAGACAGGAGAGAAGTCCTCCTAGTCCGCCCCGCACCGCAACGCACGGCGGTTCCGAACAACGTCTGCACGGACCCCCCCCCCCCCCCCTCTTTCTCTCTCGCGCGCGCTCGTACGGAGCACCCCACGAGCGCGACAGAGGCAGAGCTACGGAGGTAGCGTTCGAAATCGGCCGGCTTCCCAACCCCGACGGCAGCAGCGGGGGCGGTGACTTGTATCCACGAACCCAACGGGTTCACAACCGTCATGGAGCCCCGGGCCCCTCTCTAGCGTCTAGTGCTCTCTGGGCGGCCGGGGACGGAGCCGGCAGGGGGGTCGGGCGTCTCCCCGGCGCTACCCGCCGCCGCCAGGGACTCTACCGCCGCCGGCCCACCCAGGCCCGGCAGTGTCGCCGCCTGGCGGCCGCCGCCCGAACCGCCCGCCGACGCTCTACAGCACCATGATCCTGCCATGCTGCCCCGCCAACCAACCGAACCGGTACGCGGGCACTCGGCTGTCACCGGCACCGGCAGCCGGCAGAGCGGCACAGCGGCTCCAATGCCCTCCCGATCCCGAACTGGAAGGGCAGAGCACAGCCCCGCCTGCCCAGCCGAGGAGGCCCCAGAACCAACCCGACATCATCCCGCACAGCGCGAGCGCTGCAGCCACACCAGATCAGTCCACCTCGCGGCGGCGCTGTTGCGAAGACCCCCGACAGTCGTACACCCGGCGGCACGGGGAAGATACAATGTAACCCGTGCCCCAGCAGCACGACCCGCCGGCCGCCGGCCGCCGGCCCCGTGTCCCAGCCACGCTGTGTTTCCAGCAGGGGGCTCATTACGGCAAAGAGGCAAAGCAGCCGGGCGGGGGGCGAATGCAAATGAGTTCGCCAACACATTAAAAGGGACGGAGAGAGAGAGAAAGAGAGGAGAGAGGGAGAGAGAGAGAGAGAGAGAGGGAGAGGGCGAGAGAGAGACAGAGAGAGGGAGAGAGAGGGGGGGGGGGTGAAAGGGAGGGCGAGAGAGAGAGAGAGAGAGAGAGTGAGAGAGAGAGGGAGAGGGAGAGAGAGGGAGGGCGAAAGAGGGAGGGCGAGGAAGGGAGGGAGAGAGAGACAGAGGCAGACGCGGACGACACACACGGCCCTTGCCGAGGGACACGGCACTCCACGCGCCGGCCCAAGCACCGCCGGCGCGCGCGGACTAAGCGGGAAAGGAATACTCCGGCCGCTATTAGCAGCACGCGTTATTCACACTGTCACTGACCAGCGCAACACGACGCGTCACCGCGGAGAGGCGCGGCGGCGCTAGACGGCGGCAGGCGCCACGCGAGTGGGACGGTCAGGCAGACAGACAAAGACAGACAGACAGACGGGTTCCCCCCCCCCCCCCCCGCGCGCGGCCGCGAAACCTCAGAAAGTGACGCAACGGTAATGGCATTCGCATACTTTTCCCGCGGCTTCCGGCCGGTCGGCGGTCGGCCGGGGTCAGGATCAGACTCGCGTGTTGCCGGCAGCGGCGGCGGGGAGTCAAGCACCTAGCGCGGCCGCGCTGTACTGTACGCCGCCCGCTCTACTGTACTCTGCCAATACTGTACACCGGGCCGCGGCCGGAACACCGTCACCAGCTGCCGCCGCCACACTTACGCCACTATTCGCAGTATACACCCGCCCACCATGTGAGTCAACCACATTCCATGCATACGACGCGCATACTCTTCGCAGAGCACGGGGGCGGAAAAACAAATACACGTCCAGATATATTTATAGCCAGTCTGATCGGCCAGTGCCGTAGTGCATATACATACACAACACAGTATTGCCCCCAGAAATGGACTCCATCCGCATCATGTATCTCTCTCCCTCCCCCTCATGCTGCGCACATATCGCCCAGTGATCACGCGGCCAGCGAGGCGCCGCCCGCGTTCGGCCACGCACCCTCTCACTCCCTCCCCTTGCCCCACCCTCCCGCAATGACGACAATCCGACAAAGTGCCCCAAGCAAACCACTCACGCACCATATCCATCTCACTCTAACGGCGGGAAAAGAGACAGGGCGAACGAGAGAGAGATGGAAGCTGCGAGCGCGTTGCGTGGACGCGGCGGCGGCGGGGCGGTTCATCTTCGTGGAGAACCGCCTCGCACCCCGCCGCGTCCGCGCCTCATAATTGGCGAGACAGAGGGAGAGAAAGAGAGAATGACCCATTGATACTCCATTGAGGCGGGCACAGTCAAACGCCCTCGTCTCCCGCCAACAGGCAGTACGCGGCCACGCCCACGTCGCACCGCACCGCGTCAGACACGATGTGCTCTCAGCACCACGGTCTCACGAGCGCCGAGCGGCGACAACGCGAGATTCCCAGCCAAAAATTAATTTTAAAAAATAATAATCCTGAAATTTACACAAACATTGTAAAATAAACATTCTTACAAGTATTCAAAAATATAAAAGAATCCTACAAATCCACCCCCAAAAAAATACTCTGCGACAACGTAACCTCGAAGACCACCATCAACATCACACCCGCCACATTTCGGTGCCGGAAGCCCCCCGGCCCGGGTGAGTCACGCCGCATGGTCCGCGAGTACTTGAGACACTGCCGCCTCCACAACTCGCACCGCCACCACCCTGAGGACCCCTCTCCCCGCAGGGGTCCCCGCCGCCGCGGGGGGCCGGCCGCCCCTCTCCTTCCCCGTGCCGTACATCGACGCGGAGGTGATCGGCCGTCCGTCACCCCGCGCCGCCGCCGCCGGCAGCGCCGCCCATCAATTGATGATAATGCGACGTGAGTCATCGTGTGCCGCCCGCAGCGATAACGAATCATTGTCTCTGTCTCTCTCCGTCCCCCTCCGCGCCTCGCTGTCCGTCTCCGTCGTGGCGCCGCCGCCACCACCTTCCACGTCGTCGCAACCGGACGAACGCAAAGAAAAAAAAAAAGGCCCACCCCGCCTTTTTTAGACACTACCTTCTTAATACACCCTCCGGGGATTAACATCACAAAACGCCCCCCCCCCCCTCACGGCCCCGGGCGCACTGCCCATCAAGGGCCTTCCGTCCAGCCTGGAGGCCCCGTTGTCGTCGCCCCGCGGGATCAAACACCGACGGCGGCGCCACACGCGCGGTCACCACATAACAGACGTGCCCCCCGTCCGTCCTCCAATTTTCACTTACTTTAAAATGTCAGCAGTTTGCCGCGCTGCCCCTCCCCGGGGCGCCCGGCCCCCATGTCCCCTCCCCGGACGCTGCATGGGACGCACCACTAGTCGCCGGCCCGCATGCGCGCCGCGACACGACGGACACGCCGAGCCGAGCGGGGCCGGCCGTCAGAATAAGCAACGCCCCCAATATTTTTCTTAATTCCAGGACATGAGGAGATGGAGCCTCGTAAAATGTACTTATTGCTGCGAATAATTTTATACTGCATTAAAGGAAGAGGGAGGGGTGGGGGGCTGCGCCTGCCCTTTCCTCTTTCCTCTTCTCCCCAGCATCCTACATGCAGGGCGTGCACGAGGGCATCCGTGCGCACATATATGTGTGTGTGTGTGTGCATGTGTGTGTGCGTGTCACTTCCCTGCTCGTCCCATCGCGCCGCGACTCCCTCGCACACCGGCACCGCGGTCGCCGCACGGGAGAAGGGAGGGAGAGAGAGGGAGGGAGGGGGAGAGAGAGGGAGGGAGGAAGGGGGAGAGGGAGGGAGGGAGGGAGAGGGAGGACAGGCAGGGAAGGCAGGGAAGGCCAGTCGGCGTGTGGGCCCGAATAAATCATCGCCCAGCGACCCTCTACTCCTTTCTCCTCCCCCTCCCTCCGCCCCCCTCCCCCACCAGTCCCGTTCCATTCAGACCGATGAAGGGAATTTTGAAGGGAGGGGGGGGGGGGACCGAATCCACACCGCAGCCATGCCAAAGCCGGGGGGAAAATGTTGATAAAAAAAAAGGGAAACCGAGAGGGGAGTGAAAGGGGTCTGCGAAAGGAGGGGGCTTGTGGAGGTGGGGAGGCGGGGAGAGAGGGAGAGCCATATCCTCGGAATATCATCGGCCAAACGTGATTGTTTCGCAGGAAAGGAGGATGGCGGAGGCGGGGTGCCGGAAACCACCTTGGGGGACCCCCGGGAAGAAGGAGAGCGAGAGAGCAAGGGGGGTGGATTAGAGGGAGGGCGGCGGAGAAGGCGACCGCGCAGACAAACCCCTCCCCTCCCCTGCCCTGCCCTTCCCTTCCCTCTCCCTCGACAAGGGGCGTTGTCCAGGAGCGGCGCCCTGCGACGGGGTTCAGGCAGATATCTCCCTTCTGCCACTCACCCGATGCACTTCCAGCCGCGCCGCTGCCGCCGGCCCCACCGCGCGGCTGGCCGTCCGGGAGGGAGTGAGGGTGGGTGGGTGGGAGGGAGGGAGGGAGGGTGAGAGGGCAGGAGGGTGGCGCGCGGGGGTGGGGGCGCGCGGGGGTGGGGGCCCGCCGTGCCGCCCGGCCGGCGCGTGCAGCCGCGCGGCTTCAAAGGAGTCGTCGGCGTAGCCATTTAAATTCCATCCGCTCCCCGCACACGCTCCCCACTACTCCCAAGGGGCACAGACCGGCCCCCCCCCTTACATGAAAATTTCCAACGCAAAATACCTCGGCAGCGGCGCAGCAGCATCAGCTTCAGCGGCAAGAAGCAGCGGCCGGACCCCTCGCTATCCCATCCTATTCAGGGTGATGACCGGCATCGGGGCCCCAGACAACTTTATCCATATAATCCCAAAGACCCGCACCGAAGCCATCCGGCGCGATATTCAGAGCGAACCAGCGGCAGCCGGGCCAGACAGACGGAGAGAAGCAACCAGTCCTCTGGACGTCTCCCTCGCTCCGCCCGGGCCCCGACCCCTCCCTACTACGAGCCGGCTCCCACTACTATCCCGCTACTCCAGCTAGCCCCCGCCGCCGCTACCCCTCCAGACGAACACCCCCCGCTCCCCGCACTACGCCGATGGACCACACACACACACACACACACACACGCACACAAAAGGGAGGGGGTGGGGTGGGGGTGGAGGGAATCGGATCGATGCCAGACAGGGGCGGGACCGGCGCTGCAGCCGGCCGGCCGGCGAGCGGGCGGGCATCCGCACACAACGCGTGCAAAACCACACGGAGAGAGAGATAGAGGGAGAGAGAAAGAGAAAGAAAGAGAGCATAGGGCAAAAGGCACAAATGCCAAAATTGCGAAAACAAGTTCGCTGATTCCGCTTCGTACACGAGGCCCAGCAGCCCTCAACCCCGCCTCACGGCACATCGCAAACGCCGATCATGCCTCCCTCTTCTTCACCATCTCTGTCTCTCTAACCCCAACCCCTCCCCCCCCCCCTATCTGCCTGTCTCCCCCCCCCCCCCCCTCAGTTCGCTATTCGCCGCTTTCCCACTTGACTCCCCCAGTCGGTCCCCAGCCGGTCCCCGGCCGTTCGGCGCTGGACATTAACGGCCACATTAGCGCCTCGTTTACAGCCCCGAATACACGTTCGGGGAGCCGAGCCGCGCAGCCGGGAGGCTTGCGGGCAAAACACTTTATACCCTCCCCGGCTCATGGCGAAGCTGCTCTCTCTCTCCCGCCTATAGGCGGCGCACTCATCGCCCCTCTCACTCGCACAGCAGCGGCGGCGGCCCGTGCGCGACAAGGACGGGGAGAGCGAGTGGGCTGGGCTCAACAACCCCCGCAGCAGCAGCAAGAACAAGTCCCCGCCCCACCACCCCTTACCATACCACCACCTCCTCCGCACCGCCGCCTGAAAGTTAGACGTTCCGTTACACAGAGCCTCTTAACGGATTACGCCCACCGCCGCCGCGACGCAGGGCCTGCCAACTCTAACAGGCGCTTCTGCTGCCAACCTACCACCGATAAATTATAACCAGGCCCCCCTCCCCCCGCAAACCATCGATTCCAGGCAAAACGATAAAAATAAATAATAATAAATCCTCCCCCGCATACGCAGACACGGCCTGAAGGGAGATAAGAACGAAAATCCGGCTCGTCTGATGCCGTCTCCCTCGCACACACGGCACACGCCGTCCGTCAACGCGAGAGCGACAAAGACGGTGCATAATGGCATTGGCACGGCCCCCCGCGTCGGCGTGTGCACATACGCCGTGTACCTGTGGTCTCCATGGCGACGGCGGCGAGCCGCCATTGGCCACAAGGAGCCGAGACCCCCCGAAAAGGAGAGGACAGACAGGAAATGAGGGAGGGGTAGGGAGAGGGAAAGGAAGGAGGGGGGGAGAGAGAGAGAGAGAGAGAGAGAGAGAGAGAGAGAGAGAGAGAGAGAGAGGGAGAGAGGGAAGGAGAGGGGAGAGCGAAATTGCGCGTGAGCGAAGCAGGGGGTGGCAGAGTCCCAGCCCAGACCGGTGCACGCGTGTACTAAGTGGCCCAGGCGGGGATGGCGGCAGCACCGGGCCACACTCAGAAGCTCACTACCACCACAACAAGGAACAAAGGAGGAAAAAGATAAAAAAATAAAATTAGTCCCACTTTTTCCGCTTTCACCGCGCAAACTTCCTCCCCCCTTTCTGCCAAGCAGCCCCTCCGCAACATTTTTCTAAAGCCACACACAATGGGCGTGGAAGAGGAGAAGGGAGGGCGGGAGGGCGGGACAGAGGGAGGGAGGGAGGGAGGGAGGGAGGGAGGGAGGGAGGGAGGGAGGGAGGGAGGGCGGGCACACGGCACGGACCTGGACAGCCAACGCGGGAGGAGGCTTCCGTGGCCTCAGCGCCTACCTGGGGGCAGTGAGCGGGCTCAGACAACCACCACCCCACCGCACACCCCGCGGTCACAGGGCCACAGAAGCCGCAGGGCTACAGGGCCGCAGGGCTACAGGGGGCCGCAGGGCTACAGGGCCGCAAGGCTACAGGGCGAGCCGCAGGGCTACAGGGCGGCAGGGGCGCAGGGCTACAGGGCGAGCCGCAGGGCTACAGGGCCGCAGGGCTACAGGGCGAGCCGCAGGGCTACAGGGCGAGCCGCAGGGCTACAGGGCGCAGGGCTACAGGGCGAGCCGCAGGGCTGCAGGGCCGCAGAGCGCGCCCGCTCCCGAGCCCGTTCGAGCTCCGCTCGGGGCGCCACGCTTTCGCCCCGTTTGCACGCCTTGCAAGGCTGCGGCGGAGGGGGCCCCCACGCAGCAACAGCAGAGACGACGGATAAAGGGGCGTAAAAAAGCGACGTAAAAAGTGCACTCCAGCGCCGAGAGAATACACGTGTTTCTCTTTCGAGAGACCAGAAAAAAATATAGGACGAGAGAGAAGGCGTGAAGGGGTGGAGAAAGGGAGGGAGGGAGACAGGGAGTGAGTAAGTGTGTACATAGGCACGACACGACGGCGGAGCAGCGCCCGTAGTGGGAGCGAGACAGCCATATATGTATAGCCCGTCACTCTCACCCAACAGGGCGGGGGGGCCGCGGGGCGAGCCAATTATTCACGGTAATGGGCGAAGAAAGGGGAGGGGGCGGACGCGCAAGGAGGGACAGAGCGAGAGAGAGAGAGGGGGGGGGGAGAGGGAAGACGTGGGGAGAGAGATGGGGAGAGAGAGATGGGGAGAGAGAGATGGGGAGAGAGAGATGGGGAGAGAGAGATGGGGAGAGAGAGATGGGGAGAGAGAGATGGGGAGAGAGAGATGGGGAGAGAGAGATGGGGAGAGAGAGATGGGGAGAGAGAGATGGGGAGAGAGAGATGGGGAGAGAGAGATGGGGAGAGAGAGATGGGGAGAGAGAGATGGGGAGAGAGAGATGGGGAGAGAGAGATGGGGAGAGAGAGATGGGGTTGGGGCCGCGCGGCGGCCGGGACCCGAACCCGCGACCCCCTCAGCACAGCATCCCTGAGATTAACCACATGACACTCCAAAATAAAGTAATGTAGTAAAGATTAAAATTAAAACTATCACAACATTCTCTCGAACTGACTGGACGTGGCAAATCCTCGCTGCTACAGACGGGCAGCGCGTTCTCCAGGAATAGCCATCCCCGCAGCGCACCCTGATATGCCGTCTCCTTCTTTATACAGGCAAAAGAAGATGCGGACGAGGAAGGGAGATGCGCGCAACGGAGCGGAGGCCCCAGCGGACCCCGCACCGCGCGCCCGCAAGTCCATTCATCCACCCATCCACGGCGGCAGCGGCGGCGGCGGCGGCGGCTGCAGTGGACGCGGTGACGTCACGGGGCGATGCGTCACATCGTCCTCCCCGCGGCACGGCGCGTGGCGGGGCGGGGCGGGGCGCTTCAGAGGAACAGTTTTGTGTCTTCCGCGGGAGGTGACGCACACAGTGCCATACAGCACCGCCGCTGCCGCTGCCGCTGCCGCTGCCGCTTCTACCACCACCACCACCACCACCACCACCGCAACATTTGCATGGCGCACAGAGCCCCACATTCCGCGCGCGCACGCCGCACAGCCCGTCACGTGACCCGCGCCCAGCCAATCACACGCCGTAGAGTCGACCAGAGTCGCCTGCGGTCGCCTCTCTCGCCGTAATAAAGACGCTACAGAGGGCAGCCCGATAGGGAGACACCGCACACCACCACTCGTGTCAGGAGGCCGCGGGCCGCGGGGGATGAGTGAGAGGGACAGGACAAGAGGGAGACGCGACAGGTCCATTGTGGGCAAATCAACGGCAGAATACGCGAGATACACCGCGAGAGAGGACGCCCTAACCAACGCCAGCGTTAGTGAATTCCGCCGTCTCTCTCTGTCCCCCTCTGTCTATGCTCCTCTTTTTCTCTCTCTCTCTCTCTCTCTCTCTCTCTCTCTCTCTCTCTCTCCCTCTGTCACATACACGTGCCGTACAACGTGACAAGGACAGTAACGAAATAAGAGGGAGGACGCCCCTGCCTCAGAACGAATCGCCAATTTTTAAAACCGAGCCCACGCCGCAGCCTCGCATTGAGACAGAGAGCAGAGAGGCAGAGCAGAGAGACAGACAGAGTTAATAAGGCGACCACTCGGTTTGCAGAATCCAGTCCGCAAAGAGCACAGCGAGCGCGTTCGAAACAATGAGAAAAGGCGAAAACAGGAGTGCACAAACTTTCGGGTTGCCAGAGATAAAGTCTGCGAAAAGAACCCGGTAACGAGCAGAGCGCTCTCTCACACCCCACGCTTCTCCCGCTCTCCCACTCTCTCCTCTCTCTCCTCTCCGTCTCTCTCTCTCTCTCTCTCTCTCTCCGTCTCTCTCTCTCTCTCTCTCTCTCTCTCTCTCCTCCTCTCTCTCTCTCTCCGTCTCTCTCTCTCCGTCTCTCTCTCTCTCCGTCTCTCTCTCTCTCCGTCTCTCTCTCTCTCTCTCTCTCTCTCTCTCTCTCCGTCTCCGTCTCTCTCCGTCTCTCTCTCTCCCTCTCTCTCTCTGTCTCTCTCTCTCTCTCTGACGCCGTCATGGGCTGGCCCCGCCAGCAGCAGCCCCTCGCCTCTCGACGATGTTCTCCACCACGACAGCGAACACAACCAACTCCGAGGAGACAAGCTGCCACTACCGGAGCAGAGTCCGCGCCACGGATCACCCGGCGAGAGGGACAGAGAGAGACTAACAACACCTGGCGGACCAGGCAAGCAGAGCGACAGAGAGCGCGCGCTGCCAACTCCACCAGGGAAAACTCCCCGCATCTCTCGCTGGAAAGTCATTTGCGTCGAGTGCCATACTTTACCCCCCCCCCCTCTTCAATACATCCTCCCCCCCCCCCTTTTCTCTCTCTCTCTCTTACTCCCTCGCGGGACTCCACTTTTACAGCGGCGGACGCGGCTCTGGGGGTGGCAGTACCAAAAGCCACCTTCACGGCCCCCTCTTGTTCGGCAGGCAGCGCAGTACTCCACCACCCGCCGTCATCCTCCCCGAGGGGGGCGGGGCACAGCGCCCTGCCCAAATAACCCGACACAATTGAATCACGGTCTCTCTCTCTCTCTCTCGCTCCGTCTGCCCCCTTTGTATCCTTCTCTCTTTCTCCCACCCTCACGTCTGCAGACGGGCTTTGGGCGCACCAATTCCAGCTGGCCCCGTGAGAGAGAGAGAGAGAGAGAGAGAGAGAGAGAGAGAGAGAGAGAGAGAGAGAGAGAGAGAGACCGGCGCTTCCGAACGTGGCGTCCGTGTATCCCGCAGGAGACACGCACCCCGTCACGTTACAGCCGTCCACCCCGTCATTACAAGAGGGTGAGTGGGGGGAGGGGGGCGGCAGGTTTGAATCAGTGTTCGAACTAGACAGGCAAGGCTGGGGCGAGCAAATCATCTGTCCCTCCCTCTTCTCGTAAGGGCGGCAGGACAGTGACAAAGACAAAGAATGCCCGGGCTAAGAGATCGCCTGCCCGACTGAGGACACTGGTCCAAAGAACCGCCGCCGCGGGTTCAAATACCGACCGATCCGCATTCATTCCGGGCACGTGCGAAGCCCCCAGCATTTTACAAACGCGGCGGCGTCGTCGCGTCGACCCGGCGCCCCGCCCCGACCCTGAAGGCGTCACAGCCCGTCTCTGTCCCACCCGCACCGGACGACGGCCGTCTCCTGTAATTATTAGTGCCCCGGGAGAGGGAGGGAGAGAACGCCGGAGCGAGAGAGAACGAGAGAAGAGACAAGAGGGGGAGAGAAAGACAAGGGAGACGCGAGATAAGGCGATAAATCAGCAGGACGGCGCCGGGCCGCAGCGCCAATATTAACAGCTATTACCCGACAGAATCGAGTCAGCCGCTCCCGCTCGCCACCGCTCTCCCGCGTCCAGTCACCCTGCAAAGGGCAAACGGACCGGGGAGCGACAGCGGGAGGGGAGAGAGAGAGGGGGGGGGCGAGAGAGAGAAACTAGAGAGAGAACTAGAGAGAGAACTAGAGAGAGAGCTAGAGAGAGAGCTAGAGAGAGAGAGCTAGAGAGAGAGAGAGAGAGAGAGAGAGAGCTAGAGAGAGAGAGAGAGAGAGAGAGCTAGAGAGAGAGCTAGAGAGAGAGAGCTAGAGAGAGAGAGAGAGAGAGAGAGCTAGAGAGAGAGAGAGAGAGAGAGCGAGCTGAAGAGAGAGAGAGAGAGAGAGCTAGAGAGAGAGAGAGAGAGAGAGAGAGAGGGAGAGAGGGAGAGAGGGAGAAGGGCGGGCGCGGGAAAAGAGGCTCTGCCCGACGAACCTGACTTGCGGACGCACCCTGAGGGGCCCTGAGTCAGCCGGGTCGATGGGGGCGGCGCTGCGTGAGTCAGTCGGCCTGCCTGCCTGCCACCCCTCGGCGGCGGCAGCGGTGACGCACCGCCGCCGCCAAACCACCCCCAACCCCGCCACTGCAACTGCCGCTGTGTGCGGTGCCGCGGTGCCGCGGTGCATCGGGGCGACGGCCGCGGCCAGTGGGGCCGAACACTGCCTTCGTTAGCTCCGTCTCCGTCGCACTCGTGATGTGCCCCGTACTTAATACCGCGTGAGAGAAAGAGAGAGAAAGAGAAAGAGACAGAAAGAGAGGGAGAGAGAGGGGGGGGGGCGAGAAGACAGCGTTCGGAATCGGCCTCCAGGCTAGCAGCACGGCGCCCGCGGGCGCGGGGGTAGGCAGCCCGCACGGCACGCGAGCACCGCGGGCGAAGCGGCTGCCTACCCGGCGGGCGCCGACCGCCAGACGGCGCGGCGCCCGCGGTGCCGCCAGGCCCTTCCCCTCCCCAAATCCCCATCCCGACCGGACGACACACACACACACACACACACACATACACACGGGCGCGAGCCAAAATTGTGTTTAGACTGCCGGCAGGCGAGACAAGTCAACTTCCGGTCCAGCAAACGACAGCCAGCAGTTTTTCATACCAACACGGTCCAGCCAGGCGCGGCAGTGCCGGCAGCAGCGGCGGCGGCACGGTCGGCTGGCCGCCCCCACAACGCCCCCGCCGCCGGGCCGACCCCTTCCCTGTTGTGGGTGTGTGTGTGTGTGTGTGTGTGTGTGTGTGAGAGAGAGAGAGAGAGAGAGAGAGAGAGAGAGAGAGAGAGACAGAGAGAGAGAGAGAGAGAGGGCGGCTCTGCCGGCATCCGGCACACGCGGGTCGTCACTCATATGACAAGGCAAACGAATCGGGTTGGCCGGGCGCGTGCGAGAGAGACAGTGTGAGAAAGGAGAGGTAGGGGGGGGGGCGGAGGGAACGTTCCCCGAAAACTCGAAAAACACATCATAAAAGTGCGTCTGGCCGCCGCCGCCGCCGCCCGCGAAAAGAAATAAAAATCAACTTACTGCACAACGGGAACAGCACCAGCAACAACAAAAACATCGCCGCCAACAACAACATCATGAGCAGCAGTGCTGCCGCCACGGTCCGACGACAAAAGAAGAGCAATGGCGGTGATAACTGCGGCAGTAACCACGCGGCCGTCACGGCGGCCATCATCATCATCATCATCATCATCATCATCATCATGACCGTGGTCAGACAGGACGACGGCGGCAGCAGCAGCAGCGTGACTGGGCCGCTTTCGGGGGGCGCCAGCAACAGAGAGGCGCGGCGTCCGGCAAGGAAGAGCGTAGTGTGCCACAACAAGCAGCGCTGCAGGGGGCGGTGGTGGTGGCCGGACCTACTAGACACACACACACACACACACACACACACACACACACACACACACACACACACACGTGCAGTCCGCGGCCGTGTCCGCCAAGTGCACCGCGTAGCGCCCATCAAACGCGCCAGTTGATTCCATTCGGAGATAGTGGGCGCCCGGCTAACGCCACACACACACACACACACACACACACACACACACACACACACACACACACACACACACACACACAGACGGGGATGCGCTTCGTTAAGCCAAGCCCAGGTCCTAATCAGGACCGCATCGTAGAACAGCAGCAGCGGCGGCGGCACGGACAGACAGCCAAACATCCCGTGCAGCGAGAAAACACTGCATTGGAATCGCATCGCATCGGACGGTCGGACGGCACGGCATGCTCGGCGGGGAAAACGGAGGCAGCAATCCGCCGCACGCACTAAAAATAAAAGTTACTGCATCCTCCACCCCCCCCCCCCCCCCCCCCACCCCCACCCCCCACACACGGCGGCCCCTCCGCGTTCCATGAACCGAGACGAGAGGCTCGCAGAAAACGGGGGCGGCCGGGACGTCATCAGCCTCCCCGTCAGCGCCCGGACACCAGACGGAACACTCACCTCCGCGATCTCGCCAGACTTGTCCTCCCGCGTGGGCTTGGACTTGTCCTTCTTGGAGAAGGAGATGGACCTGAAGGACCACTTCTTCTTCTTCTTGCTCTTGTCCTTCTTCTTGGCGTCCTCCTCCTTGAGCTCCTCGCCGTTGGCCTCGCCGTTCACGTGCTCGCCGTCACCGTTCACCTTGGCCTCCTCGGACAGGGGTGAGGCGGGGGTGGACGCGTCCTCAACAGCCTCGTCCTCCTTGTGGCCGTTCGTCAGCTCCTCCTTGTGACCATTCGTCAGTTCCTCTTTGTGACCATTCGTCAGCTCCTCTTTGTGGCCGTTCATCAGCTCCTCTTTGTGACCATTCGTCAGCTCCTTCGCCTCTTCCGGACTCGCGTCGTGGCCATTCTGTCCGTTTGTTAACGCCTCCTGAAACACGCAAAAACAAACGCGAAGGTTAGTCGACAGCTCGCACTTCTGACACGACAGCTGCCCTCAAACAGAGCGGCGTGCTTTAACAAAACAGGTGTCCATAAAAGTGAAAAGATACCCGACATGAACAACAAGAATTTTTAAAAAAGGCGTCATTAAAAGGTTTTTTTGAAAGCTTTAGGATGTAACACCGTCGTGCACCACAGAGTGTACTTCCGGCCCAGACCACCGATAACCAGGCCCCGCCGGGGGTCACTGTGTCCCCGGCATGAATGGGATCGACATGTCACAGCGGCACCCCAAAGGAACCAACCAATGAACCAACCAATGAACGAATGAATGGACGAACGAACGAACGAATGAATGGACGAATGAACGAGCGAATGAACCGACCGCCTCGCCGGTGCTCCCACAGAGGACACGGTAAAAGGGAAAGGCAAGCCTCGTGACCTCTCTCTCTCTCTCCCTCCCTCCCTAATAGAGCCGCGAGAACTGCAGCAGACCCGGCTGTATAATCGGCCAGGCAATAATCTTCCAAGACAGAAACAGACTGGGCCGCAATCTTGTTTACCAGCCAGCCAGCCCCTTGGCCTTGAGTCTGCGCCGAGTGCAACGCTCCCGCTGCAGCGGCTCCCGGTCGGCGTGAGTGTGAGTGTGTGTGTGTGTGTGTGTGTGTTCTACACCGAACCAAAAGGAACACGCGTGAAAGCGTTTCCAAAATTCCGCCCCGCTCGCAGAGCGTCATATAATTAATTACTGTATTATCACCGCCACCACTACCACCACTCACACACACACGCGCGGACACACATGCCGGTAGCAAAACAAGTTCCCCACGCTGGGTACGTACAGCAGGCTCCGTTCCGAACACCAAGCTCCGTCTCTGTCGCACTCGTCGGAGGGGGGGGGGGGGGGGGGGGGTAGTCGAATAGATAGTGTCCGGAATTCGGAACGCCCTGCTGGCCACCATGACCCCCTGGCGGCCCTGCGGCCCTCGCCCGCCCCGCCTGACCACACCCACACAACATGCCGCCCTGGTGCGGACGTGCCCAGAGCGGCATTTTCACTGAGTCAATGTGTTATCAAACCCGCATACCGACAAAACCGCTGCTGCTGCCGCTGCCGCCGCCCGCACCCACCACGGCGCATACCAGCGCGGGCAGCCAGTCAGTCAGTCAGCTGCTGCCGCGGGTGACGGAGCCGCCCCCGACACAGCCGGCCCCGCCCCCTCCACGGCGTGTAACTCGACACGAAAAGGAGAGCGCGGCTCAAACAGTAGCCCCACCACACCGCTCCTCTATCCCATATACCTGTGCGCGACACACGCCGGGGTGCGGCGGGGGAGAGCGGATAGAAGGCGACGGCAGCAGCAGCAGCAGGGGGCGCTCACAGGAGGCGACAACCCTTTCGTCTTATCTGCTGCTCGCATTTCAAAGGAAGGGCGGGGCGGCGGCGGCGGCGGCGGCGGGCGGCGGCGGCGGCGGCGACGACGACGCACACCACGGCCCTCCGGGACAGACGGGGGCGGCAGCCAACCGCCGACCGGACAGCCAGGGCTGGCGACGAAAGTAATCCTCCCTCCGTGTCCCTCCTCCCCCGCACAGAGGACGAAACTTTCTCGCCGACACGGCCGCGCCCTCCTCCCCCGCCGCACCTTCTACGCCGCCAACGACGGCGACGACAACTTTCCGTTATCACCGTGATTAACCCCGCGTGGTGATTAGCGAACCACATTCCCGGCAGAGCGATTCCGAAAACTGTCTGTCTCTCTCTCTCTGTCCCCCTTGGTCTCCGCCTCTGTCTCTCTCACTCTCTCATGGAGCACCGCAAGGGTGCGACAGAGACGGGGCTACGGGGGCAGTGTTCGGCATCAGCCCGCTGGCGCCGCGACGTGCATGCCAAAGCAGCTCCCACCCCTTTATTAATTTAACCTCTTTCCTTTTTTCCCGGGAAGTTCTAGGCATTTTTCATATTCCTTCGTTGCTGTAATTTTGGCCTCCGTTTCCCCACTGATGATGCCATTGAACCAGCACCCCTCCGCCGCCGGTACCTGACCGCCCCGCCCACCCGGGGCCGGCGGCAGACGGAAGCCCTCCGTCGGCCCCGCCTTACACTGTAAGCGGAGTCCAGGACCTCGAAACAACTGCCAAGATATCTTTAACGTTTTACAAGACAACCCATAGTTCTTTTTCATTCCGTTTCATTAGATGACCGTGCCAAAAACTACCAGCGGCAGCTGTACAACATGTTTGCCTCATGCATACTTTCAGAAACACGCAAGCTTCTCTTGGGAAGGTCCACAACCATACGGTAAGGAAAGTCCGTGTCATAAATTATCTGAAAATTACTGACAGAAGTTTGTTACTGTGCACAAACTGCACCCCTCCCCCCATATACCCAACGTCCTGCTCTCCTCCCCGTTTTTGTGGCAGCCCACTCGCTATCTTCCTCCAAACCCACAACCGACCGACCGACCGACCGTTTCGACATCTTTATCTCCAGCTCATGCGGCGCGGGTCCAGGTCAGGGAGCCGGCCTGCCGGCCGAGTCCCAACACTACTGCCGTCTCCGTCGCACTCGTAGGGGTTTCCGCAAGAGAGCGAGAGAGAGGTCGGAGAAGACAAGGGTGTGACTGGGGGGGTGGGGGGTCGGGGCCGTGTCCACACACAGACAGGAGGCCAAACAATGCGCCGACACCGCAAACAACCGCCGGGATAACCATCGGCCGGCGGCGCCACCAATCAGCGCTCCGCCCTCGAACGGCCGGCAGCCAATCGGTGACGAGCGCGGCGGCGACGCGGGAGCGGTGCGCCCATTCAAACACGACATTCCAGCGCGTCACACACGGCAGCGCGGCGAGTCTTCGTCGTGCACGAGTTACGTGACGGGACCGCACCCCCCACAATGGTGGGCCAATCACAGCGTTCGAACGTCAGTCTCTCTCTCTCTCTCTCTCTCTCTCTCTCTCTCTCTCTAAAACACGCGCCGGGCCGCAGAGATTGACAGGGAAGGGTGCACGCGGGGGCCACTGTCAGGGGGACAGCCGGGGGCACCAGTGCATGCATGCACTGCAGAGCGGGAGTGGGTCACAGGTGTACTCACAATTGGAGTCGAGTGATTTCACTCGGATGCTACCGACTTCGTTCGAGTCTAATAGATCTACTGAGAATGAATAGTGAGGACGGCGTTCATCCCCAAACTTGGACAAGATAAGCATTTTCTTGCCAGCATTTGGGCAAGGATGCCCCCCCCCCCCCAGCCGAAATTGGGCGAGGTCCCTCACTCAAATATGGTCGAGAAAGCTGTCCTCACCGATAATTGAGTGAGAGGCTCGAACACATCCTGCACGTCATAGATTCCCTCTTCCGAGTCTCTTGGTGCGCAGAGGCCAACCAGACGCCCCCGGGCACCTGGGACTCTAGCGCACTCCGACGCACACCTCGGCGCCTTCCTCCGGCACCTGACCTGGTGGCGCCGCCGCCGCCGCCGCCCAGCAGTGCACGAAGCCCAACACCCCAGGACGGCGACAACGACGGTGCAGCAGAGGTGGGCGGCGGCAGGAAGCGCGGCGTCAGGAGCGATAGGCGGCGCGGCCGTCACTTATCGGGCCGACAGGACGCACCAGTCCGGCCGGGGGTCTTCTCGTTCAGAAAACGACAGCGCGGCGCGCGGGGGAATGCGGCAGCAGCCCTGACGGGAGGGGGGGGGGGGGGCGAGCGGACAGACAGACAGACAGACGGCTGCGCAGGTGGGCACAGCCAGGTACGGCCAGCCCGACGACCTTGAGGACACGGCACACGTATGTGTGTGTGTGTGTGTGTGTGTGTGTGTGTGTGTGTGTGTGTGTGTGAAAGCGCCCGCGCCCCTCGCATTGTAGCCCCCTCGGCAGGCCGGCAGGCAAGGCAGATAAAAGACTACTGTACGTGCCTCCATAATCTTCATCCAATTTTCGTATCGGCCACCCTTAATTTCGTAACCAAAATCTCTTTGCCGCAGTGCCTTCAAAAGAGTTTAGTTAACCCCCTCCCCTCTCTCCCAGTTCCCTGCACGCCACAGGCTCGAGTCGCCGTCGACGCTCGCGCGCAGCCGGTTTACAGGCCCCCCAGGACACACGCACCGGGCGTGCACCGAACGTGCACCGGCAGGCAGACGAGCCCCACGCCGGCCGCCACAGCCGCGGGGACTCCAGCAGGTCCCCGCCGGCCCCCGCCGCCGCCACAGGTTTTACAGGCGGAGACGCCCGTCCCCGTCACGAAGCAGGTGTCGCGCGTTGTCCTCATCCGAGAGAGAGAGAGAGGGGAGGGAGAGAGAGAGAGAGAGGGAGAGAGAGAGAGAGAGAGAGAGAGAGGGGGGGGAGGGGAGAGAGAGAGAGAGAGCACGCCCTTCCCACGGCGGGGATCCACCTCGCCCACAAGCTCCCCCCCCCCCCCCCCCCCCCCACAGAGCCCGCCGCTCCGGTCGGCATGCAAATGCAAGGAAGAAGGACCTCCCTCAGAGGGCCCCGGCCGGGCGTTGTCCCGGCGGCACACACCCAAAGCCCCGGTCCGGCACGCCGAACACGCACGCCACCGCCCCCAGCCAGAGCGGCGGGGGAAGCGGGGGACACGGCGGCGGCACACACGGGGACACCTTGTCCTACACACAACGCACCGCCGTGAGGCGGGGCGGCACGGAGCGTCAGCGCAGGGCCACAGGGCCACAGGGCCACAGGGCCAACGCAACGCCACAGGGCCGAAGCAGAGCCGAGACAGGGCCAAAGGGCCAAAGGGCCAGAGGGCCAGAGGGCCAGAGCATGTAGCCCGGCGTGTAGTGTAAGCCGCTCGTCAGAGGGGGTTGCCCCCGGCACAGCCTCCGACCGCCGCCGGCCGCCGCCGCTCCGTGCTGCTGCGACGATTGAGTCTTGATTCCACAGTTTATAGGTCACGCCGAGCGGCGGGCGCAGGCAGGCAGGCAGGCAGGCAGGCAGGCAGGCAGGCAGGCAGGCAGGCAGCACAGAGGGGCCTCGGAGCACAGGGGCCGACTCGCCCCCCCGACCTCCTCCCCGCGCAGCCTCCTCCATCTCTTCAATTAGAATCAAAACCGCTGCGCCTCGCCTCCGAGTGCGTGGCGGCGGCGGCGGTCCGTCCAGGAATACTCCCGCCGTCCCCCGCGACCTCGGCGTGACCCCCGCCGCCGCCGCCGCCGCCGGGGCCCCGCGAGGCAGGCCGACGCCGAAGGGTCGCATCGTCGCTCTATCTCTCTCGCACACCCAAGAGAACCGAGCCCCCCGCATGAGTGCGACAGAGACGCCTCCTCGGCCTGCAGGCGGGCCCCGGCAGACATGGGGGTGCCATTCAGGGCGGGGCCCATATAAATCATATTAGTTGGGCTGCACGCGGAAGGATCACGAGCGCGCGACAAAGACGGGCGGCAACGACGTCTGAACGGCGGCGGCGGCAGCGGTGACCAGCCCGGGCGCGCGGCCGGAGGTCACGTGGCCCGCGGCCAGCCAATCACAGAAGGGCCCCGCGGCGACACCATGGGAACCAGACACCGCCCGGCCCAGCAGCGCAGCCGGCGGGGGCAGAGGGCCCCGCAATGTCACACGGGGTCCCGAGGCGCGGCGCACCGGCAGGACACGACACAGCGGCGTACCGACCACCGACCCTACCCTTTAGTGCAGAGCCCTCCCCTCATCAGAAGCCCCGACTCACTCGCACCCCAACGGAGCGACACACGAGTGCGGGAGAGACAGAGACACAGACAGAGAGACAGAGCACCGCTCTGAATCAGCCCGCCTACCCCATCCCCGGCCTCATGGTGCGAGGCGCGGCACGACCACAGCCGATGCGAGCGATTTCACCCGCACGGACCGCCCGCCGGCTCATTCCGAACACCGCTGCCGTTCGCCGTTCTCCATCTCTGTCGCACTGGCGCGGCGCTCCATAACGGAGCGAGAGACAGAGACAGACAGATCCGAGCGCGGACGATGCTCGGAATCGGTCCGGCACGGCTGCCGGCCGGGGGGCTGACGACGGCCGCACTAGGCGGGACAGGAGCCGCCACACATCGCCCTAGATGGCCACGGCACGGGCAGCGGGGCAGCCGGCGAGGGCCCCGGACACCTCATACTCGGCGACAGCTGCCGACGCACTCCACTCCGCGCACCCGGCCCCGAGGCGCAGTATTCGCAACCATCCCTCCCTCTTTCGCTCACTCGCTGTCCGCTATTGCCTGCCGGCCAGGGCCAGACACCCCCTCGCGAACGAGCGAGAAGGAGGGGCCTCGCACAAACCGTTGGGCGAAACTTTACGCAATCTCAGCGGCGCGGCGCGCCCTCTCTCTCGCTCCCACGCGACGGGCGGGGGCCGGCGGCATCAGCCCCCTTCAGCACGAGGTAAGGGCGGCCCCCTCCTGAAGGCTGGGCTCCCCCCGCGTTCGCACTAAACTCAAATCGCATTGCCCGCGGCGGCGGTTGTATACGTTCGACCTTGAGGGACCGCACACTCGAGCACAGGCTCCAGGCGAGAGCGCAGGCGGCACGTAGTTCACGGACGCCCCCCCCCCCCCCCCGGGGCTGCGCTCCCCATCGGAGGCCTCAGCCGCATCCCTACCCGCAGGAGTGGCTGACGTCGCGGGGGATTCGGCCCGCGGCCGGTGGGTGGGTGGCGACGCCGCCGCCGGGTCCCGCGGCCCGGCTCTCGGCCTTCTGCGACTCAACCAGGCAGCGCCCGCCGCGCACCATTCCCTTTCCCTTCCCTTGGCCGCGCCGCTGCGCCTCGCCTCGCCTCCCCGGCTCCGCGGACGGCCCGGGACAGCCGGCCGGCCGGGGACGGGCGACGACGCCGCCGCCGCCGCCGCCGCGAACCGAACCTTGGACCACTCGGGATTTGCGCTCGGGAGCCGATTTCAGGCCCGAGGCGCACGACGGGGGCACGGCGACCAGCAGGCGAGGAGGTGCGCGCCGGCCACGGCCCCGCCGCCGCCACGCCGCCACACGTCCAGGTCCCCGCTGAGCTGCGCGGGGCGGGGCGGAGCGGGCGGAGCCGAGCAGCCGAACGCGGCGACGAGCCGCCCGACACGGCATCGGCTCGCGCCCGCGGCCCCCCTCGAACTTGGACTTGCGCCGTCGCGGCCCGCCGCCGGCGGCAGCGACGGCCCCGGGCCGCGCGGGGTTCGAACCCCGCCGAGACCAAGCCGAACTAAAGACACACGACCGCTCCATAATTCACACGGCAGGCAGCGGGGCCGGCGGCGGCGGCGGCGGCGGCGTCCCGTGTCAACAAAAGCGCACAACGCCCTTGTTTGCCCCCGCGCGGGCACACGAGCGGGGGGAGCAGAGCAGAGTGAGGGCGGCGCGCGCCACACAACGTCGACGCCAGCCTCTCCGCGGGGACTTCTCCCCCGCCGTCGACGCCCACCTATCTCTCCTTCCGCGGCGGCGGCGGCGGCGGCGGCGCCCGCCCGAGGGCACGAGGCTGGCCTGCAGCGGTGGAGGCGGCGGGACGGGAGCGATGACATTGATCGGCCACCTCCCCGGCCGCTCGCTGCTGTTTAGAGAGCGCCACAGCGGGGACGCCCCGCCCGCATGCCGCGCCCTGCACTGTCTCAACACTACTTTGCCTTGGCCGCCTCGCCTCTGCTTCCGCGCTGCACACACACACACACACACACACACACACACACACACACCCAGCACGCCAACAGTCTGCGCCCAGCTGCAGCAACAACATGCAATGCCACAGCAGTGGCAGCAGCACCCATCTGCTGCCGTCCATCTATCCGCCACCAGGAAGCCGGCCGCACCGCAACGCGCAACGACAACAAACTCCCGGCCCGAGCGGGAATAGGAGTGGGAATTACGGTAAAGGCTTTAACGAAATGTCAGCAAAAACTTCGAAAATAATCGTTTACATTTTAAAAATTAGACGAGTTTCTAATTGGAAACTTTCGGAATTTATTAAAATACGCGACATTTGAAAATCTCGGTTAAGTACCACAAATCGGTGATATTTGGAGCAGAATTCGCCGCAATTTACAGATTTAAAGCAGCCCGTCTCACCTTGGCGTCCGCGTCACCGTTGGCGTGTCCGTTGGCCACCTTGGCCTTGAGGTCGCCGCCCTCCTCGATCTTCTCCAGCTTGCCGTCCAGGGCGGCCGCCTTGATGTTGGCGGCGTTCGGCTCCCCGTCCTTCGTCGTGATGTCCACCGACCGCTTGCTCTGTCGCACTCCCATGGCGTATCACCTGCCGGACAGAGACAGAAACAGGAAAATGAGCGACCAATGCCAGAAAATTCAACACTCAATCATTCCTAAAATCTCTATCTTGCGCTTTTCAAGTGCCTCATGGACCTGTGCGGCGGCGGTCGGGCGGTATCAGAGACCCTAGGCCCCCGAGCGGCTCTCGACCGCATGTCGGCTCCCCTCATGGCCTTGCCCGTCACGGCGACGCGCGCCGCGCCGACCCGTGACTACCACCACTACCACCGCCACTCCCGTCATAAACAAGCATTTACCGGCGGGCAGCTCGGGGACGACACACACACGTATATAAAGATTTCAATCACATACACGCAGTGGGTGAGAAAGAGAGAGAGAGAGAAAAAGAGAGAGCAGCCGTAATAATAAATTCCGACACCCCATCCTTCTCCACGAGTTTTCCTCACTTGGTTCCGATTTACCGTCGGTACCGCTTGATCAAAGGTTACGACCCCAGCGTATTCAAAATTCAATTTCTTTTCGAGCTTCAATTCGACGAGCACTGCAAACCGCCGTCATTACATACACTCCCCAGACCCGGGACACAGGCCAGAGGAGGGACCCAGGACCACACACGCACACGCACACAGACACACACAGGCCGCGCGCGCAGTGCCACTCCGGAAACACTGCGATATCTCAATGCATCCGTCGAGCGGAAATATTAGGGGGACCCCTACGTACGCCCCCCCCCCCCCCCAACACACACACCACCCCCCGGTTCCGACCCAATCCTTCCCCCCACCATTTAAAAGCCCCCGACATCATTATATGTAGGGCGATTAACACCCTAAATGGCAGCCCCCGAAAGTCTCCCTTTTTCCTCCGTCCCGCCGCACCATTTCAAGTTTTCAGCTCACTATTTAAGACCTCGTCCGCGCAACTAAATCACTTCCGCCCTCCCAGCGAGACGCGACGCGCCGCCGGCTTTTAGAACGCGATAAACCGTACCGCCCCGCTGGGAGAGAGAGACAGAGAGAGACAGAGATACTGTCAGAAGGCGACCCCGACGCGGCCGTGCTCCAGAAAGGGCGTTAAAACACAAAAGAAGAAAGAGCAACAGAGAGCGTTCAAAGCTGCGCGCGCTTCCGTGTCACGCGGCGGGATCCGGCACCGAGCGGCCCGGCCACGGCCCCCTGACCTAGGCACGGCCTGCGGAGTCTGCGTTATCAACCATGCAGCCGTCTCACTCACACCCTTTAGGGACGCCGTCCATGCGTGCGAGTGAGAGAGCGGGAAGAGTGCTAAAGCACTGTTCGCATCCGACCTACCACACGTAAGTGGGCCAGAATCCTAAAATCAGCTCCCTGACCGCATCCAGCAAAAGTTTGGGAATCATCACCCCCGCCCGAAGAAAACTGCAAGACGCCCGGCAGAATTCCGAATATAACAGGGCAGCAGGCTCGGGTACCCCCATCCCTCTCGCACCCATTACGATTCCAGGCGATGGAAAGAGACAAAGAGACTTGGGGGCCCGATCGCCCCTCACTTTCAGTGCATGCGTCCCGTCGTTGTGTGCACTACGGTCGTTTGGAAACAGCGCCACGCCAAGTCTGTCTGTCTGTCCCTCTCACTCCCTCACTGCGTGCGGCACCGAGCGCTGACGTATCAGACATTCAAGTGGCGTTGTCTGTCACACCGGACGGAGTTCACAGGGGGAGGGGGAGGGGGAGAGAGGGGGGGGGGGGAGGGCGGCGAGGGCGTGCACCCCCGGGCGGGCCGCACTCGAGCCGGCCGACGACCGCCTCTCATGGCGTCTGCCCCCCCCCCCCCTTCACCACCCCCCTCGTCCTCGGACCAATTGTCGCCATGCAAACTGCCTAATTATTACGCAACGCGTCTGCCGAGAGATTCCCATGGCAGTCGCTGCGTTGGCGCGGCCGGACAGCCCACACACATACATACACATACATACACATACATACACATACACACACACACACAGACACACGCGCGCGCGGCTAAGGCACATAGCTCACCACCAAGGCAGGAGGAGACGACACCGGAAGTACCGGCGGCAAATCGGCTTCCGAAACCGGAAACAGGACTGCGGCCTGCGGCGCACCCCTCGGTGTGCACCGACCGCCCGCCCGCCCGCACACGAGGCGATCCCAAAAGCTGCTCTGTGGAGGACTGTGTACCCTTAGGAGGAAACGTTCCGAAGTCAAACGTGGATTTTTGTCCACAAATTAACGTTTGTGGTTCCTGTGTAACAGTTCACTACGTCACGTATCTGGAACTCCGCCTTCGATACGGCTTAAAGCGCTTCAGCCCAGACCTTCGACGATTGCTTCTGACGCGGGGGCCTTGGCTCTTTGACTGTATGTCGCGAACGTATTGAAGGGGACCAGCACACAGAGCACACGACGTCCGCCCAGGCAGTGCAAAACTGATGTGCGCAGTTGGACCCAGTCAAATCGTGCGATATGAACTAAACAAATTAAAAAAAAACACCGTTCAGATAAGAATAATCCCCCATAAAAAAAAACTCTCCAGAGAAAAATCATTTAGAAAAATGCGTTTCACTGGTTCTCCCTGACCCAGTCCGACTAGTGAAGGACGCTCGGGCCGCACCCCGCAAGGCCTGTGCACACGCACACGCGCACACACACACGCACACACAAAAACATGTCACGTCCAGGTAAATGACTCCGAAGGTGCGCCGCGCCGCGCCTCGCCAAATACACAACTAACCAAGGAGCGTCCGAGAGAGAGAAGACGGAGAAAACGAGACAAAACACGACGGCACGTCAACAGGGCGCGCGCCTGTCCACACACCGCGCCTTGTCAGCGTTCACACTTCCGCCGCAAACCAAAATGGTACACAGAAATTACGCAATTCTGCGCAGAATTGTGTACAAATTTGGTCATTTACATTTAGTGCGTATTCACACGCGAATCAGCGAAACGACCGCCGGGCAGACGCGCGCGGCGGCAGCAGACGACAAGACTAAACTGGGCCAAGGCGCCGGCGTCGGCGGCGATCTGGGGTGGAAAACAAAAAACAAAAAACCCGCAGACGACCGTCTGTCGGTGCACCACACATGTCGTCACCAACGACGGGACGCATTTCGCCCCGACAGCGCGGCAGCTAATCAAATCAAAACGCCACAACATAATTGCTGTGTCGTCAATCAACACTACCGCTGTGGTGGGAGTGAGACAGACGCCACTGTCGCGTCTCACGAACAGCGCGGGGCACCGGCCGGCCATCACTTATAGATTTGACCTTATGGCCGGGCAGGGGAACATGAGACGACACGGAGCCGACACCCCACCCGAGAAGCCCCCACACATATGACGCCCACATCACACATGTGAGAGGGGGGAAGGAGGGTTGGCATGCCACGAACGCGCGAGAGAGAAAGAGAAAACCGATTATGAAAATTGGAATCATCGGCAGCAGCGTGTGCTAGTTTATTTCAATTTCGGTTCCTCCGCCACTCCTCCCCCTTCCCCAACCTCCCCGGACCCGCACCTCTCCCAGCCCAGGAACGGACAGTTGGCAGGTACACCTCCGCACACCACACCCCGGCCGCACAACCGATGTCATACTGGCGGAACACACGGCACTGCACTGCAAGTAACATGCACTTCGGATGGGCACCGATGGGGGGAAAAAAAGGAAAATATAATTATAATGAGACAAAGAAGGAAAGTACCGAAGAGAGGGGTAAGCGGGGAGGGGACGATGGTATCGCAACCGGAAGCCACGTGACACTTTCGGACCTTCCGGGCGGACAGGGCGAAGCGGCAGTAGCGGCGGCGCCACTGTTAAAAAAATACAACTCTGGCAAATTTTCAAATGCAGTATTTTTTGGCACACAATAATGTACAACCATCTACCAGCTATTTAGGGACGGCCTGTAATGAACGTCATCCCAACGAACAAAGAAGCGAGTCCGGACAAACTCCGGCATACAGGACACAAGCAAATCAGAAAGGTGGACAAGGCAGCGAGCGGCAACGCCGCGGCCAACTCCTGTATACACTCCGGCGGCAGCCGCCCCTCCTTATTCTCCCTCTCCCTCACTCCCCTCGGCGCGTGCCGCCCGGCCACACCTCTTTGTCTAACCCCCCCCCCCTCCCCCTCCACACCTACGTTGTACTACCTGTGCCGCCCGACGGGGTGCGTCTGCCTTCCGCACACAACCATTACACACACACACACACACACACTCACATTTTATAGCCGTAAACAACTTTTTATTCCCCCGCCGGGTCGTTAAAAGCACTAAATTGTACCGCGACGCTAAAATAATAATCGCGAGCGGATCAACTCGCACAACTTAATCGCAATTAGTAACCGGGCCCGCGCCGCGGGGGGCCGCTTTGCATCTGTTATCAACGCGCTCGCCATCGCTCTTCTTAAATGCGACTAAACTGTTCCGGCACTGCACAGGCGTGGTCCGCAAGGCCTGGGACCGAGTGCGAGAGAGACGGAACGCCCCATTCGACCAAGTTACGGCAGTGCGAGAGAGACGCCCGATCGGGCATCCCTCTTGCACCGTACTGGTACATCGCGGGCATCATGCCTCTCTCTCGCACTCACTCAGACCGCCACCACTGAGCCCGACTGCGGCAGCGGCCCCGCGTGCGTGCAGATGGCCCGGAAGGGAGCGCGAAATGGCGGGAGGGTGGAGAGGGGGGGGGGGGGGGGGGGGGTGACTCCCCCGGTGTGAAATATATATACATGTATACGCCGTGGGGCGGCGGGCGGGGCTCATTTTAATTAGACACACTCCCCCGTCCCCTCCCCTACTGCGTGCGTGTTGCCTAGCTGGGAGCGTTATAAGCTTTTAGTGGTCGCCAGTCCAGCCGCGTGAGTGTGTGTCCGTGTGTGTGTGTGGGCAGGCCAGCAACACTCGCGCCCTCACCTGCGGGGATGAAGGGGGGGGGGGGGGGGGGGGAGGGAGGGAGGGACGGAGAGAGGGAGGCTTCTGGACACCACCAAGTCCTACCTCATTGTCAGTCATGAGGCCGCTCTCCCTCCGCTGTGTGTGTGTGTTTGTGTTTATGCATGTACTGTATGAATCTCTCTCTCTCTCTCTCTCTCTCTCTCTCTCTCTGTCGCTCTCTCATCGCTCTCTCTCTCTCTCTCTCTCTCTCGCTCTCTCTCTCTCTCGCTCTCTCTCTCTCTCTCTCTCGCTCTCGCTCTCTCTCGCTCTCTCTCTCGCTCTCTCTCTCTCTCTCGCTCTCTCTCTCTCTCTCGCTCTCTCTCGCTCTCTCTCGCTCTCTCTCGCTCTCTCTCTCGCTCTCTCTGTGATATCGCTGAATACTACAAATGGGGACGCCTATCCCAACCCCGTCCATCCACAATCATCCGCGAGCAGCAGTGGCATTGATTTTTATTGCTCGTACCCCCTCTCCCCTCCGCCCTCTCCATCGTTCTCCCTCCCACCCTCAACTCTATTTTTCCGCAGAAAATTGCCCAGGCTAGAAGCCGTCGTCCGGCCGGCGCCATATTCGACTGACACGCCACTTTACCAACTTACCACCACCACCCTACCCCGACCAACCCCCGTCAATAAACAGGGCAGCTTTACGACGCAATCACCCTGTGTGTGCGTGTGTGTGTGTGTGTGTTGAGCCGTCAGCGCCCGACCTACCGCAAGGCGCTTCTCGCGACCCGCGGCTCGACCCCCCCCCCCCTCCTCGCGCGGAGCAGACGACAGAGTTGGCCGAGAGAGAGAAAGATGGAGCGACGACAGGCAGGGAAGGCAGACAGACACCGCGGCATCCTCTAGCTGCACAACGTAGAGCAAGGCTCTCTCCCTCCGCAACGTGTTCGTGCGTGTGTGTGTGTGTGTGTGCATGCGTGTGCATGTGTGTGAGGGAGGCAGGGAGGGTCTGGTTCACACAGGGCAGCCAACCCCTCCCAACGCACCGTCGAGAACAAAACAGACGTACTCTACAATCTCGACGGCCAAACGTCAATCTCTCTCTCTGCCGGGGGGGTGGGGGTGAGCTGTACTACACACCGTGTGTGTGTGTGTATGTGTGAGTGAAAGAGAAGGGAGGAGGGGGGGGGGGGGCATCGTTAAAATTAGCAGCCGACACCAGCGGCACGCCCGAGCGCGCCTCCAAGCGCCCGACACCGCCGATCTATCGGAGTCTATTTCGATCCGCGCGGCGCCTCACGCAGTGTCACCAACCGCAGCGGGCCTTGACCTACCGCACAGCAGCCACCTTTAGAGAATCATTATCATCGTCATGAATCGTTGCCCTCGTCATAACCCGCCATTATTAACGTCAGTGTAGATCATCACCATCATCATGATCATCTTAGACCATCATTATCAACATAATTGTAGATCATCATCTTCGACCACCACTACTAGCAGCAGTATTATCTTTGAAATCATCACCATAATCATTGACCATCATCACTTATCCCCTTCGACCATCATTATCAATTTTACCTACAGCTCTTCAAAAAAAAAAAAAAGCGCGCGCCTTTCTTTTGCGGTCGGCGGAACAGAACAACACGGAACTCAAAAAGCGCGCCCATATGCTAATAACCAAACGATGGTGGCGGCGGTGGCGGCGGCGGGGGGGAGGTGGGCGTGGCCGCTGGGCGTGGGAGTCGGACACAAAACCACGCCGCGCCGCCGCTGCTGTTGTTGTTGTTGTTCTGAGGAGCGGCCAGGCATGCCACGCACTTATCAGATACGCGAGAAAATGAAAGGGCACGGCGACGCCAGTGCGGAAGCCCCCCCCCCCCCCCCCACTCCGTAACGGGACCGTCAGAGCTGCCGCTGCTGCTCACGACGGGACGCGACGGCGACACGCCGGGAAAAACAGAGCACCGGCACGGCCAATATCCAGAAACAGAATATACGACTCCTCAGTGAAAATGAAATTCAATTCAAGATGCGTAGTCCACTTGGCCAAAATTAGGTCCGTCGCACTAGAAATTCTAAACTAAAAATATTTCATACGAGATTATACTATACCCCATTTCGAATAATTCCGAAAACATTATGGAGGAGAATTACCCGACGACTATCAACGAATATTTCGCCAACTAATTCTTCCGGTTGTGTGGAGAGAGCCGGTGGCCGACGCGGGCGACAGCGCCCACCGCCGGCTCAGACACCGGCCCTGCCCTGGCGTCTGATTTAGCACAGCTGTTTTCCGTGGCGCCCCCGGCAGAGACGGGCGCCACGGTTAGATCCGCGTGCACAAGGCCCCAAGACAATCAGCCCCCCGATAACTGCCTGCACGTCCACCCACGCCGCTCACGCAAACTCGAGCCCCCTCTTACACCCTCTCCGGTGCCAGACCTTGGGGCAGGCGGGCGGTGGAGGTGCTAGACACAGCCCTGGCTCGGGGGCAGACGGCAGAGTTTGCAAAGGGGTCCAAAGTTGCAGCTCGAACCCTGCGGCGGTGCCAAACAGGGGTGCGAAGCGAACAGCCCCGCAAGTTTTGACGACCCGCCTTGCAACTCTGCCGAAACCCGCACGCGATCTGAAAAGGGGGCCCCCGCGAGTCCTGTACGTACCTTTTCGGTACAAGTGTTGAAAAGAAGTAAACAAAAATACGAGGGAAGATGATGTCGGTCAGGGCCCGGCCGAAAGCAGCGGCAGCAACGCGAGAAAAAAGAGAATTCCGATCACGATAAATAATAAAATGAAAAACAACCCCCCCCCCCCCCCTCCGCTCCTGGCCAGTGCTGCCCCCTCACGTACGTACGGGGTACGTGACCCCGACGGCGAGATATCGATAATCGATCAAGAAGATTGTCGGTCCGGCGAGAAGGAGGCAGAGAGAGAGAGAGAGAGAGAGAGAGAGAGAGAGAGAGAGAGAGAGAGAGAGAGTGGGGGGGGGGGGAGGGTGCTCTCCGGACCGCTTCCCAGAAATCACTCACCTGAAGCACACCGGGTAGTGGGAGGGGGGGGGGGGAAGAAGGGAGATATGGCTTCCCAATACCATGAGCGGGCGTCGTCTGC